>CM044441.1:99834667-99860712 GCA_024363595.1 Xenopus borealis
GGGGGGGGGGGGGTCAAGGAAACATGGTCCACAAGTAATGGACAATATATTTTATCATAGGATGCATTATCCAGAAACCCATTATCTAGAGTGTAATGAATTACGGGAAGGCCATCTCCCATAGACTCCATTTTAATCAAATAATTCTTACTTTTACTAATTACAACCCTTTTTCCTGTAACAGGAAGACAGTTCCTTGTACTTGATCCCAGCTATAATCCTTATTGGAGGCAAAACAATCCTATTGGTTTTAATTCATGTTTACATGAGTTTATAGCAGTCTTAAAGGGGTTGTTTACCTTTAAGATAACTTTTAGTATGATGAGTGATATTCTGAGATAATTTGCCATTTGTTTTCATTTTTTATTATTGAAGGTGTTTGAGTTATTTAGCTTTTTATTCAGCAGCTCTTCAATTTGCATCTTTAGAGGCTTGGAATATGAATTGGAGAAGGCCTGAATTGAAGGATCACTAATAAAAAGTTGCAATAACGATACCTTTGTAGCCTTACTGAGCATTTGCTTTTTAGAAGAGGTCAGTGACGACCATTTTGAAAGCTCAGAAGAAAAAGACAAATAACTACAAAACTGTAAAAAATAAATTGGCTGTTCTACAACATAATAAAAAAGGTGAAGCACCCCTTTAAGGTGTGGAAATCCAAAATACAGCAAGATACCAGATTACCAGAAAAGTTCAGGTCCTGAGCATGCTAGAGAACTGTCCCATACCTGTATAATCAAGTGTTTAATGCACAGTGGGTTCCTATTCCTTCAAGCTTGAAATCTAAGCATCCCAACCTTGAAGAATATATGATCTGCATATGATCACACAGTGATATGCCTCAGAGTCATAAATACATGATACAGCGAAACCCAAGCTTTCCCAAGCCAAACTCAGAGACTTAATTACCTTGCCACTCCTCCCTCATAATAGAACTATATTCGATATGGAGATTTTGCAAGATGATTTTTAACACCGAACATAATGTAAAAGCCCATAACATGCAAAAACACCTGATAACAGTGCTAAAAAGACCCTGCTAATAACGTTTTCTCTTTGTCTTATACGCTGTAGACATCACTAACGTCTCCCCCTTTCTCTGTATTCATATACATTCTGTAAATGATGTTCAACACAGCAGAGTTTATCAACACTTTCTAGTGATACTTTATATAGTCTTGGTTTATAAATGCTGTATGGAAAATGGACATGGCTTGGGCAACCAAAAGTCTATACATGCTGATACAATTACATAGATGTGACATTGAAATAAAAAAAAGAGTAACCAGCTGATTGCTAAGCACTCTAAAACAGTTCCCAGAATAATACGATCCCCTGTTTGCAGAAACCTGCTCTCTCTAGTATCAGTTAAATCACGGACTGTCACAGTGATTGCTGTCTTTGTTGAGGGACAGCACATTTTCTTCTGAGGATCGGTGCAGCTTTCTATCCCCGGCAAGACAATTCATAATTCTAAGCAGCGGAATGAATGCACAAATTACATTCTTCAACCTTTTACTCCCACTAAATCTTTCCTTTTTTCCACTTTGCTGAGCCTGAATATTTTATTCCTCCATCAAATATGCATCCCATTAATTAAGTTAAATTACTTCTGACTGCCAAATATTCTCTGTCGATGACTGTCAACAGAAAATACATGGCTGTGAACTTCTAATGACACAGTCTCGCTTAAACATGAGTTACAACCTTCACGCAAGCATCTACAGGCAAATTATCAGCCTCTTCTTCAAAACGGGCCTGAAATTAAATGCTGGTTTCTTTTTCTTCAGCTTTTAACAAGTACACAATAGATGACACACGTTCTTGACAAAGCAAGTACTGCAATTTTAATTATATACCTTTTCCTCATCTTTTAATTGCTGTTGTTAATCAGTCATTAACTTCTTCCCAAAGTGCAAGATTCTTAAGTCTCCTTCAAAACATTTCGGCTCAATAAATTCCATCGCTCTTCATAACTAACATGTAATTTTGTCTATTTTTAAAACTGTCATTTTCCAAGACTTTTTTTTAAATGGGAGCTTTAAGGATGACAGTAACAAGGATTTAATCAGAACTTGCATAAAATTAGCACTTTCTTACACATTGGGGCTAAAACAATTTAGAAAGACATAAATGGTTAGTTTAAGTATTATTCTGTATAAACACTTTTGTATTCTTGCTATTTCAATTGTAATATGTGGGTGGGTATAAATACATTTCTTTAAGACTGCTTTCGCATATACACATGGAAAAAATATATCTACACCCTCAATTCTGTAGGATATTCTGAACCCTTATATACACACAAAAGTAATTAACTGAAATAAATTTATTTGGGTGTAAGTTGAAAGGCACTCTTGCCTGGACATCAAACAATGGAATATTTCCAACATCCAAAGAACTGGACTTATTATGGCACCTTATTTACATGGAGGGCTATTTTTCATGAAATTTAATGCACCTAATAAGAGCCCTGATTTGTTAAAGAATGCATTTAGCCTAAAAAACAAGATACAGCTTTGTTCTTTATAATACAAGCATTAACTTATCTTGATGGTAAAGTCTGCAGTTAAGAATCTTCAATTCCTGTATATGTTCAAAAAGGTGCGTGTTTCCCTGCTATGATTGCACCAACTACAGTTGCTTTGAAATTCTGAAAGCAGGAAGTGTGGAAGTGAGCAGGAGCATGCTACACAGACAAGCTTCTTCATGACTTCAATAATTCAAAAGAAACAAGGTGTTATATTGGAGGCTACAAATCAGCAACTGTGAAAACGCTCATCATTAAGAACTAGAAAAATGTTAGGTTTATTATCTAATGAAATACAGAACGACTGCTACTCCTAAAATGAAAACAGGCGTTAAAACAGAGTGAAGGAAGCTAATGTGAGCAGAGATTTCCAGCAATCCACTGGCTTAGGTAGTGGCATGCTGATAGGTGAGCAATACTCTTCCAAGTTGGGCTTAATATGAATGCCAACACCATAATGATCTTGATGGCTTATGACCAGCAATGGGCGACTTCAGCTGTTTTTTTCCACTAGAGAAGTGGAATAGTAACTGGAAGAATATAGATTGTAGTGTTTTCAAGTATCTGAGAGGATGGTCACTCATCTGCCCCACTGGGGGCTCTTAAAAAGTGTGCAACAGTGAAACATATGCCAGTCTGCTTTTTTTTAATGAGCTTACACAGATTGCAGTGATGCAGTGCGCAACTGATAAAAAGAGGAGGAGGTGATGTGAGAGTCTACCCTAGATATGGCAGGTTCAGACTGGTACCACATAGCGAGTAATGGAATATACACTGTAAACGTTTCCTTCTGACTCAAAGCATCAGACAGGCTTCCCTTACAATATGGATTTTAGCCCAGTTGGCTCTTTAAGCACCTAAATTTAGTGAAGCAGGGACTATATCTGCAAGTTGCGTGACTAAATGATAAACTGTGGTTAATGAAAAACTATTTTGCAATTTTTAATGGAGATGGACTGAATCCACTATTTTGGATTTGGACAAACCTCCAAATCCTTTGACTATGAAGATTCTCATTCATCCAGGTTATGGTATATCTAACACAAGTAACTCAAAACAACTGCACTTGCCGAGAAATTTTAATGAAGACGTTTCACTGTTCATCTGAGCAGCTTCTTCAGTTCTACTGACTGGTGTAAGGGAGTTCTCTGCATGTAGAGTCTTCCAACAATCCAATCACAACGGCACATTGTAACTCTTTGTAACATTGTGACATCTGAAATTCACAGAGGTGTTAATTCTGTGAAATTACTGTGATAGGATTACCAATGTGCCATTCAACGCCTAGAAAACAGGTGTTGCTTGTAAGAGTTGCATGAATGGATGTGTGAAGAGTTCTGAAACCACTGGGGTACAGATGTTAGAAGAGCACTGTATGTAGCAGACAGGTGGTTTCGAAGGCCCCGCCTCTGTTCAGGGATGTTTTCTCCATCTTAACATAAATCACCTCTTTCACACCTCTTTCAAACCAGCGGTCTACTTTATCCAAGATTACATTGTGAAAACCAAATCAGAATTTGCATATGCAGATCAGAGAGGGGGATTGTATGTGGCAAAAAAACTTTTTGCTTCCTTGTTTTGTGACCAAATGTCACATGATTTTAAGGATTCAGTTTGGCTAGGCACAAGGACTCGGCCAAATTTGAATCCTACTGAAATAGCTAAAATCCTGGCCGAATACTGGACTGTACATCCCTAATTATAACTGAAATCATATTTGCATGCTAAACATCAACGTGAGACTAGTGATGCACTTATTACACCTGTGTAGTATGTGTATTTTCTAGGTGCAATCAACGGACACACTGAAAGTCTATTTTCTTATATCAGAAGGGGATGATGAGATCCTAATTTCAAAAGTGTCTAAATGAATTTACCCTGGAATGTCTACATGTAGGCTATGGATCAAGCAGATGGATCAAGACCACATGTGGAGTTCAAGATTTAGTATGTACTTAAATATTGAAGCACTGAGAATTGTTGAGCTGGATTTAAAGAACACCTTGTTATTTATAACAATATAAATATTTATGTGTGCCCATTGTTAAGTATCTGTTTTGGAAGTGTGAGCTCCACTCTCATCATTTTAAACTGAGAGTGCATTTTTGACGTAATAATTATCAAAATACATGGCTAATGGAGTGCTTTGTTGTCCCCACAAGATTGTGCAGTCATCACTGTACTCATTTCCCAAAACTATACAATTGAACCAATTATGTGACCACGATGCCCACATTTTTGTACTATACTGGAAGGGCTCTTAAAAGTATATTGGAGATTGGAGATTTTCTTGTGGTTTATTCTTGCATTAAATATATATATATAAGCTGGAATAGAGTCTCGCACTCACAGGACTTAAAAAATGAAAAAACACTTTATTGTGTCACAAAAAACACTAGTAGTGTTGTTTGTGACACAATAAAGTGTTTTTTCATTTTTTAAGTCCTGTGAGTGCGAGACTCTATTCCAGCTTACATTTAGTTGTTTTGTCTTTGCACCCAGGCGATTTTTTATAGTGTTGTGCAATTACATTTTTAGTGAATGGGTTAAAAATTAATTCAAGCAAGCAACCTAACTTAAGTACAAACAGTAAATCAGTTGTATCATGCATGGAGATCATATAGTCCATTAGACACAAGCTGAAAAGAAAAAAGCAAGAGGTGGGGTGGGAAGGGGAGGAATACAATTATACAGCAAACTGGCATTAGGCAAACACGACACAAGATGACAGCCAAACATATTTTTGGAGGATTACTTGTTCCAGCTCCAAGACAAATTGAATGCTGCAGTTGACAAGAGTGCTTACTTTATATGTGCTTCACGTTGCTACCATTATAACATTTTTCACAGGTGAAGTAGAAGTAAACAGTTGTGATCAAAATAGACGAGAGCCTATTTTGTGGTCTGATTTGAAGGGTGTTATGCTTTCTGAATAGGAATGTCGGATGATATTTATCATGTATCAAGCATTAGGGGATATGTGTGTGCTTTTAACAGTTATTCTTGAACAGCCATGCTGCATGATTCACAATGTGAATAATTGTTTTTGAAGATGAACAGCAGGCATAAACACAGTAGCAAGTAGTGCTTGAGGGCTATAAACTGTGAGCTCAGAATGTGCACAGATACCTAGAGGATGACTGTTAAAAACTACATAAAATGTTTACACAATCATTGAATGATCTGCAATTTAATGCCATCAAGGAATAATGTCACCCAAAACGCCTTGGATGCCGTAGGCCTAATGGAGTATTGTTGATGCTTTGTAGGAAGCAGAGTTTGATTACAATTACACATTTTTACCAGATATATTAGTGTTTGTTGAAGTTATATGGATAATAATGTTTATATACGTCTGCCACAGACGTAATATGGGCCTTTTAAAACAAAGTTTTGTACTGTATTTTCTGAAACATAAGTAAAGAAAAAAAACCATACCATAGAAGCATACCCTTGCTAATAAAAACCCCACCCCCTACCCTACATAGACCACCTCCCTGCTCCCCCAGCCTAGGCGGTACCTTGGGTAAATGCCCCTAAAACTTTACTTACCCCTCGGTGCAGATTAAGGGCATTGGAGTTCACGGGCGCCATCTTCTAGCTCTTCAGTAATCTTCGGGTCTTCTTCCGGCAGCCATGACTTTCGGCGCATGGGCAGTTGTCGTGAAGCAGAAGATTGCTCCGTTACACCTCTCTATTCCCAAAGAGAATAAGATGGCGCCAGTGAACTCCGATGCCCTGAATCTGCACCACGGGGTAAGTAAAGAGTTTGGGGCATTTAGCAACGGTACCACCTGGGCTGGGGGGGGGGTAGCAGGGAGGGGGGGTCTATGTAGGGTAGGGGCTTTTATTAGCAAGGTTTGCTTCTCCTTTAAGGCTATGTAAACAAATAAAATAAAAAAAGTGGAAATACCTGTTTTACATTTTTGGGCCTTTCTTTAGCTATGGTTTACTATTGCGTCCAAAGAACTTTTAAAAATTTTTACAATGTTCCTATATGAGGAAAATAATTTTATAAAATGTAAAACTGAAATTTTAAAAGGATTAACCCATCAACATGCAACATTATGCAAATAGAAAATAAAATGAATTATCTTGTACAGTAGAACCCCATTTTACATCCCCTGATTTTAAGTTTTCCTTCATTTTACATTGTCGTTTTGTGGTCCCACCTATATATTATAGATAATACATTTCTCTGGATTTTACACCATTTTTTTCTGGTTTCCCGAAAAATGTAAAATGGGGGTTCTACTGTATAACAGTATCTATTGTTCAATGAAAAGCAACTATCGTTATTCAATTTACACTCTTAAATACTGATAAACAACACAAGTTCTAAAAAGAAAACTGAATGGAACGTGAGCATCTAGTTCAGGGCCGAATGAGGTTTTTAGAGCGCAACCTAATTCAGCTATTCTCCAACAGCTGATCTGAAAGCTCTATTCTCACTGGTGCCATTATGGCATATGAGGATTTTACTTCAATGTATCTGGCAAGTGCAGGATGAAAAATTGTCATAATTAGATAATGTCATAAGGGATGTGCCAAATATGGCTCCAGATTACAACTGAATGTATATGATATATGAAGAGAATCAGATGAAATAGCAATACTGAACACTATTACGATCTGGGGGTGAGGAAGAAAAAAAAAATATCCTGTAAATAAAAGACTGACCGGAAACTTAAAAAATACAGCTTGCAGAATGGAAAACAAAACACACACAGGGTTCTTGATTAAAGAAAGACATGATTATAAAGATCAATATAATGAGCTCTTCTTGTTAGTTTCTTTTTAAGAATCTTAGAATAATGTATTGTACCAGAGCAGCAATGCAAGAGAAAACTTTAAATATATAAGCTATTGGCATGCATTGCAATCCACTTCAATACCCAGCAAATAATATTTATGACTGATGGAATTATTGATATAGCCACTGTAGAGCCAACATTTTAAAACAAGATTTAGGGATATTCAGGCATTAATGATCCAAGTCTTTGAAAATATCAAACCAAAAAAAGTAAAGGGTAAAGAATAATACGACAGTAGGACCCCGTAGGTTACTGAACGGTAATATATAAAGAATACAGGTATGGGACCGGTTATCCAGAATGCTAGGGACATGGGTTTTTATGGATCTTTCCAAGATTTGATTGCCATATTTAAAATCTTCTAAGGATCATTTAAATATGAATTTAACCCAATAGGATTGTTCTGTATCCATAAGGGATTCATTATACCTTAGTTGAGATCAAGTTACGGTTTTACTATTACAGGGAAAAAGAAAATAATTTTTCAACATTTTAATTATTTTATTGAAATGCATTTGTAATGTAGAGCTTTCTGGATAACAGATTTCTGGATAATGGATCATGGTTAGCCTATTTGCCCCTTTAAAGGACCAGTAACATCAAAAATTTCAATAGTTTTAAAGTAATAAAAATAATGCAGTGTTACCCTGCACTAGTAAAACTTCTGAGTTTGTTTCAGAAACACTACTATTGTTTATATAAATAAACTGCTGTGTAGCCACGGGGGCAGCTATTCAAAGGAGAAAAGGCTCAAGTTACACAGCAGATAAGCTCTGCAGAACATAATTTTACCTGTTATCCATTATTTATCCTATGCCATATAGCCTTTTTTTCAATTTCCGCTATTGCTACTCAGCAGCTTGTTTATATGAATATTAGGAGTGTTTCTGAAGCAAACAAACCAGTACAGGGCAACAATACATGATATTTTCATTACTTTAAAACACTTTAACAATTTTTTTTTGGTGTTACTGTTCCTTTAAAGGCAATATTATGATAACTTTGAAACTCCATAAAATTCTTAAACTGCAATCAACATTTGATGCAGATTTTTTTAAATTTAAATCCCCTTGGATTACAGTTGTGATTATTGGGTACCACAGCCAAATCTTTAAAGGGCACCCCAAACCAAAACTATTGGGAAGTTTTTGAACAAACTGATTTTAAATAACATATTTATCAAGAAACCCTAGTTTGTTAGTACTTCTGGCTCCCATAGCAGCTGCTTGATCTTTGGCTTCTGATGTTGAAGCTTTCTCGACCTGTAGCAAAGGAGACCAATGGACTATAGGGCTGTGGGTATTTTTAAGGTACACTGAAACCAAGTTGGCGAGCAATCAGCACTGTACTACACGATTAAATAATCCATGAAGGATGAACTTGCCAGCCAGATGAACACAAAGCTAAACTATTATAAATAGCAAATCGGTGGATAAAAGATACCAATTAGTTTTAAACAATACACTTCATAGTCAGAATCCTTTTAAAATCATTTAGGGATATTAAGGAACTGCTCAAACAAAACTCAACCGCCAAAACAGAGAGTAACCAATGACCTAGGAAAACTGTAATATGAAAAGGGTAAAATAAAAGACGCAAATATATTTACAGCCTAAAACCACTTTGCACACAATAACAGTGTTTGGGTTCCTGTGTTTTCCAAACATCTAACAAAATAGCAGTGCCAAGCTAGACCAATTTGTAGCCAGGCTGTGTGTTATGAATTGTTAAATATTCAATACAGTGCCTTTGATGATTTAAGCACACAACAGCTTGAGTCCACCGAGCCAGCTGAAATTTTCATTTATTCCCGCTGTCTACAATTACCCACAACCATGTATTTTTAAATATTTCCAGCCTATAAAAATTACTAATTTTTCCTACTTGTGTTTATCTGCATTTCGACTTTGATTTGGATAAATTAAGCTCTCAAGTGTTTCTTGCTTTATGAAACTCTGCATGTTGTACACTTCAACACAAATAAATGACTTGTACCATTAGAGGTTTAAATAATGTAATGTATTTCATGCTCAGCCCGAAGCTGGATTCCAATGAAGTTGCTAATGCATGTAATGATTAAGTGTAACTCAAATACTAACTGTGTTGTTGAAAACATGACAGGCAATAATTTGGTCTATTATATTCTGCCATTTAATTGCCTAGTACAGACATTTTCTGACACGTTATGAAGCAATGATTTACAATTATTCAAGCTGCAAAGGTCAGAAAGTGACATTATAATCATCTGCACAAAGATCCTTCTAATGCATAAAAACTAGGTGGTGCCACACAAACAAAAATTGTTTTGCCGGATGTATTGAGTTTTTATTTAATGCTTTTTGCAATAAGAAATCTAACCATGCTCTAGGTTGCACTGTAAGCCAGCACAAATCTTACTACACGTCTGTATGCCCCATATAGCATCAAAAAATGCAACTCAAAACATGTACATTGAAAACTTCTCAGTAGAAAGAGGTTTATATGAAAATGGCCAAAAGACTCATTAGGAAGAATTAAAGCTGTAGAAGTGGAAACAGATTGTTGGGTCAAAAGAAAAGGATGTCACTGGGGCTGTCAGGGCAGGAGGCTGACAGGGCATTAGAAAAACAATGGCTGGTGAGCCAAGAAGAGAAAAATGGCTGGTGAGGCATGAGATGACAATGGCTAATAGAGCAGGAGAAGACAATAGCTGAAGGGTCTGGAGATGACAATGGCTGATGAGGCTGGAACTTACGTGATTTCTCCGCCACACAACTCCTTTCCACAGACCTGCAGTAGTGGTGCTGGTTCACCGTCGACCCGGTCGGGGAATATGCCCTTTCTATTTATACTACAAGCATATCAACGTTTCGGGGGGTAAAACCTCCCTTCATCAGGATACAACCCAAAGTGCACAGTGTTACTTTAAACCCCTCAGATGAGGCTGGAAACAACAAAAGCTGGACAAGGGTTCATGGGCCAGGAGAAGACAATAGCTGATGGGGTGGGAGAAGTCAATTGTGGGGAAGGAAAACACTGTGATTGACAGAGAACAAGAAGTTAATTAAAAAAATTATATATTGGGCAGGAGCAGAACTTCTAAGGCAGATAATGATAAGGATTATTGTGTAGAGAGTAAAATCTCCTCCTTCAGCAGCAAATGAGTACCAAACCTCACTCCTATGGGATCCTATTTACTTTACTGACAATCACCTGATACTGCTAGTACAGAAATTCTGTTCTAGGGCTGTCAGGCAGTTCCTCTTGAAGCCAACTGGAAGTGGCTGGCAAGGTTTTTAAAAATGTAATTTCTTGTTAAAATAAGAGAAACCCTTTTCAGAAAGCTGTTCAGTTGAAAATGTATGTCTGGTTAAAGAATATTTAAACCTTAGGCAATAATAATAAATGATTTAGGGTGTTCTTCTAAGCATATTTTAATTTATATTTAAATTGCTAATAAAATCCTTTAAATACAGTTCGAAATTACATGTACCCATAATAATGAAATTAATTAACGAATTACCAATACAATATATCACCCCTTACTTTTTAAAAATAGTCATGAACATTCTGATAATGCTTACAGGGATGAAATATTTTGGGGAACACTAGTGTGATTTTTATGTTCTCAGTAATAAAACAAGGTCATTTTAGTCATTGTTTCAGGATTATGATTCAGATCTTATCTGTGACATTTAGCCCTAAAATGTGGATGTATACCTAGGCCATAGTTTTAAATTGGATGAGGACAGGAGAATATTTTGATGACCTTTAGATTTCTTATACCAGCAACCATATGATATTAGAGAACCTGCAGATCATACAAAACATGGTGCAGGACCTTCTGTTTGTGACAAAATTACAGAGTTAATGTTGTAGAAAGATCATTTCACCTGATAATGCGGGATTTTTAAAAAGGTAAAATTTATAGCAATTAAAACTAATGAAGAAATGCTGCATGAGCTGCTTATGCTCAGGAACTAATAGGTCTACTGAGCATTTCCAAGATTATTTAGCCATCAATGATAATGAATTGACATTGTCAGTAGTGTTAATGTACCGACAATCCATGCTGCTTCTAATCCTACAGCCATTTTTTTTCAGTGCTGATAGCTTCTATACTATTCTACCTTCTCTCTTAACTTTTTAATCAATACATCCCAGAAGATATAAACTTAGAGTCATTAGTTTAACACTTTGTGATCCTCAAGAGGCTTGAAACTTTTGAACAGCAGGAAAGCAACTAATAAACAGACTACCCCATTGCTCTTAAACCTTTATACTCTTTTGTTAAGCCTCATTAAAAATTCAGTGAGAGTACCAATAAATATAACTAAAATATAACAAAACATTACACACACACTAACCCATCTGCTACAATCACTAAGTTTTAGTAAATTGATTACTAAAGCTATGCAATAATTTCATTATCCTTTAAAACACCAGCTTAAAAGAAAATTGTAGAAGAATATAAGGGTAATTATAAAATTCCAATAAATATACCAATAAATTTACCAAAAACCAATAAATATAATTAAAATATAACATTACAAGAGCAACACAGAGGCTAGTGATTATCATGGGGCTATTGTGCAACTAAAATAGCTAGCATTAGGGACCAAAGTGTTCCCTGGAAATATTAAATTTCCTGCCTGGTATGATTTTCCACTAGATGCTCCAGTTTTCTACCACACTCCTAAACATACAATTATTAACTGGACCCTGAGCAGACTTACCACAGAATGTATGTGAGATGAGGAAACATTAGATTGTAAGCTTCACTGGGACAGGGACTGGTGTGACTAATGTATAATTTCTGTAAAGCACTATGGAATATGTATGAGCTATTTAAAAAAAAAGCTTAATCTTACCAATAATAATTATAATAAATGCCACTTCTGCCCAAACAACCCAGATTTGTCAGTAGAGGTAGGTGGATGCTAAGCAAAAACATGTATAGGACTATTCACATTTGCAAAGGGCACTTTGTGGCCACAAAAGCAGCCACAACATGTGGGGCATGCCATTTTCTATAATAATCACTGCCTTGGGTTTACAAAAAAAAAAAAATAAAGCTATTTTTACAGTAAGAGGATACATATTTCATTAAAGGAACTTTAAGTTTTCGTCACTAAAGCACACTATGAACACCCATTAAGTATGAACTATGCCCCAGGCATAGAGTAGAAAGGGGTCTAAACTAAAGGAACATAAAAAGTGGCAGCTGATCATGAGTACTACCTTAAAATGTATATGTACAGTATACTTACCATTTGAAGCTGCATAGACGCCCTATCTTAAGACTACTATTCTGGCCAGTAATGGTATGTTGCATGTGAGTTCTCACACCTTTAGTATTAAGATGGCTTACACATATGGCTTTCATTTAATTTAGGGTTGGCATCTGTCCAATATTCACAGGTGGCACCATTAAATGAAACCTCAATTTTATATCCTTTGATTTCAAGCTTTCCAATTTTTTTGGTGGTTCCTCCACAATGCATTATACATTTCCTAATTTTACATTTCCCCGCTATTTTTTTCTGGTCCCCTGAAAAATGTAAAATCCAAAGTTTCCAATATAGATTATAAGAAAAAATATCTTGTTCTTCCTTATTTTATCTTTCTCTTTTTTTATTTTAGACATGAACAATCAGTATGTAAAACAAAGGCATTAAAACATAGCTTACCATTGGAATGGCGCTGGACTTTTGAATATTAGTAAAAGGAAACATGCTAACCGCATTTAGTCATAAAGGTTGTTCTATCTTTTCCCAAATGATAAATATCCTATAGAATGAATCTGTATTCAACTGAAAGCCAAAACTTACAAGCTGCATGCTATATAGAAAATAAGATCTTGCAATCATGCATGCATTGTGCGAACTATAATTGAACTAGAGCCTCTTTATGCATTAGCCAAAGGACCTCTCCAGCAGGTTATACAGGTTTGAATAAAGTGTTTTTATATGATGCATATATCAGTTAATTTCCTTGGCATAATAACATTAAAATATATTTTTAATCAGAACTAGGGCATTAAAGCCCAACTTTGAATGTCCTGTGATATGCCATAATTCCATGGCATTTTAAAACCTTTAAACCATTTCCCTGAAATTAATTTGTTCTACATTAAAAAGTTTCAGTGCCTTCTATTAAATGTAACATATTTGAAGGACAATTAAACATAGCAAATTATACTTCTGTGGGGGAAAAACATTAAGCACGAAAGAAAACACATTTTAAGGAGCAAACAAAATTGGAATAAAGCATGCATATAAAAGCTTGTATACATTATACCCTTATGTCCAATGTGTAAGATTTACTTTATTGTCTTAAAGAGAACAGCGATGTTATGAGAGCAACTGATTCGCAAGCAGGAGTCGGAAGAACAGGACAGCAAATAAATTCACAGTACAGTCTATATTATATATTTTCAATGTCATTAAATAGAATTTACAGCTCTCTCTGGCAATCTGAATGAACATCCTATAATTTAGGCAATTTACAGATTACAGGTTCAGATTGACCTTGTAGCCCTACACAATTGCTCATCCACATAGCAGGATTAGGAGTGGGAGAAAAATGTCATAACTGTATTTAAGAAATTTACCATAACAATGAAAAGCAGGGTATGCATGCATAATTTAGCCACAATGAGTATTCATCTTGAAATATACTGGAATGTACATCTTCTATATTCGTTTCTCCCCTGAATGATCCATAGCAAATCCATGTGTAATGTACTCACCCGCAGACATGACACTTGTACTCCCTCATCCCAAGATGTCTCTTCACATGATTCCTGGCATCTCCAAGCTGAGCTGCCGCAAAGTGACATATCTTGCATTTAAATGGCCTTGATCCTAAAGAAAATCAAATATTAAACTGACATAATAAAACACAGATCAACACTTCATAACTGATTTAACAACTTGTTTATTCAACTTCACATGTATTTAAGTATTACAGTAGAACCCCCATTTTACGTTTTTCAGGGGATCAGAAAAAAATGGTGTAAAATGAGGGAAAACTTAAAATCAGGGAAATGTATTATGCATAATATATAGGTGGGACCGCAAAACAACAATGTAAAATGAGGGAAAACTTAAAATCAGGGGATGTAAAATGGGGGTTCTACTGTATTTTCAAATGCACAAGATAACATGGTGAAATCTCAAGATGCTTTTAAGCTATCTAGGTTGTATGAGATGTATTCAACTGGCCTGCAAGAAAACTACCAGACATTTGTGTAACTTTCTTCCACATATAAAGGCCAAACAACACTGATCAAACTGGGAAAAAATCTATTGAGGTTCCACATACGGTTAGTTTTCCTCTTTTATGGGTCACTAGGAACAAGAGTACAGTGGTCTAAATAGTTTGAACTTTTGTAGCCACACATGCACACATAAAATTTCAATTGCTCAACATGGAGTTTAGACTTTACACACAGACCAGAAGACTGTGTGTAAAGTTACTGCTCATTTCAGAAGTGGAAAAAAATTAATTATATATATTTTATACACTACCAGTAAGACAATGAATAAAACAACCTGGTGGTGGATACATTTTCAAATACCTGTATGGCCAAATGATGTGTTATACATCTACAGTACAGACATCCTTGGGCTACTTTGTCTATTCCACTGGCATCTCTGTTCTATTATGGGCACATTCATCAAAATAAAAGATTGTGGGGAAAAAAAGTCACACAACTTGTGCAACTTTTTTTTCTCAAATGCCAGCTTATCCATTGCAATATTGTTCTGTTTGTTTTTAATGAGGCTGAAAATCCTGAATGTTTTAATAAACTGGAAAAAGTTGTTAGAGAATATTCCCACTGACTTCTATACAACCTTGCTTTTACTTGCCAAGGTTTTTCTTTAATAAATTCTGATGATTCGAGGCTTCAGAACATACTTTTTCTTTTGCATATATGTTATTTTCTAGAAAAAAAAACAACCTGATTTTTGACAAATCAGCCCGTTAATATCCCTCAGTCTTCTCTTTTCCTCTGCTGCCTCATTTAGTTTTTATTTCAGGTGCATAATAGCACACTGTCATGGGTTGATTCCCCATTCATGCACAATTACTATAAACCAGCGAGTTTATGTGTTGGTTGTCAGAAACTTCCCAGTCTGCTACAATGAACATACTGGTGATCAATATTTCATTTTAGGCATGTAATACATAAAATATATATGTAGGAGGGTAAAGGTTTGGCCAACCTTTAGGTCCACTTGGCATAACTTAGTCAGCTAGATTGGGTCCTCAGTTATAGAAGGGAAGCGGTTTCCTTTTCCTGTGCAAAAGTATTGTGCTGGCAATTCAGTGACTGGCCAGTCTATTTTATAAAAGGGGAAGATCCCATGAGCTCAATGTCTTTTAGGCTGCAAACTTGTTAGAATGCTGTGGTGTTCTATACAGAACAAAGCAAGGTTCCAGAATAAGTGACGTTAGAACAAGTACAGTTCTGTTATAGTCACTCTAGGATTGAAAGACAGGATCAGGAGTTATTTAGAGAGCAGCCAGAGGCTCTGCTGAGGTCGACCAGGAGGTTTAGTACCCTTAAGTGACAAGGCCGACAGGTTAGGAACACGAGTGGTTCAGCTCAGGGATAGAGAGATGCTTGGACTGTGGGACCCCTATGAGATTTGCCTTCAGTGCTGAATGTGCACCAAAGGCAGGCAATACTACTTCTGGGCTGCTGTGAACACTCATCCTGAAAGTTGTAAGAATAGACTGGATGATATTTTTGTTGGAAGCACTTGCTAATCATTTGTGTGACTTCAAACAGCACCATCAAAGAGATACTATAAAGATTACTGCATGAAGATCTAAAGGTAGACAAACTTCAACCTATGACCACCAATTAATTTCACAGGTGATAGCCCCAAACTGCAACTGCCATCTACACACATACAACTTTGAAAACTGCTTCCTGTGCTCCACATTACACCTCAGGCACTTGGCTGAAAGGTCCAATTCAGAGGAAAAACTTAGTAAAGGCCACAATACTACTTAGGGATCTATCACATACATGCTTAAGAACAATTAAAGTAGTATAGTCCTCTTTTTAAGTACTAAATGCAGTTCAGGTTTGGTTAAAAAGCTACAAGAAAAGGTCCTATTCTAGATCGACAGTGTGAATAGCATACAGTGAAGACTTGAGACTTGGTTAAATTTTTATTGTAGCAAGATGCATTCAAAGACACAATTCATTTTCTGCAGATCAGTATAAAACAATTTACAACCTAATGTTCATGCTTAAGGCTGAGAAAAAGAAAGTGATTTTACAGCCAAGTGCTCAATTCAATTAAGAGTAAATATTTAGTTGGAGGCATGTTTGACCGTTTTACTTCAAATTATTTTTTTTATTTGTCTTGAAGCTGCCTTTCTGGTACAGCAGCACAGTGAAACATTTTGCATCCTCCCAAAAATATACATACATATACAAGTAAAAAAAAAAAGTTTAAAAAATATCTTGCTTCAATAAAATAGCACAAAGTAACTCTGCAGCGATAGAAGTATTCCCCTGCTAGATACTGATATAGGCAACCAGAGCTACTAAATAGCACAAATTTGACAACAGCTTTGCAGTGCAACAAGAATAATAAAAGGTAAGGATGACTGAAAACACCAGGCGATCGCCCATAGACTTAATTTTAACCAAATAATTCAATTTTTGAAAAAAAAATTTCCTTTTTTTCTCTGCAATAATGCAACAGGACCTTGTACTTGATCCAAGCCAATACTTAAAGGAAAACTATACCCCAAAAATGAATACTTGAGCGACAGTTTATATCAAATTAAGTGGCATATTAAAGAATCTTACCAACCTGGTATATATATATATATAAGTAAATCTTGTCCTTTTACATCTCTTGCCTTGAACCACCATTTCGTGATGGTCTGTATGCTGCCTCAGAGATCACCTGACCAGAAATATTTAAACTCTAACTGTAACAGGAAGAAGTGTGGAAGCAAAAGACAGAACTATCTTAATTGGCTTGTGTGACCTAACTTTATAGTTCGTTTGGTATGTTTGTGTGCACCGTTGAATCCCAGGATCCCAGGAGGCTGTCCTTATTTTTTAAAATGGCTATTTTCTATTTATGATTACCCAATGGCACGTTATTAAAAAAGTATATTATATATGGTTTATTTACATGAAGCAGGGTTTTACATATTTAAAAGCTGCATACTGGCGGGGGAGGATCAATCCTTTATACTGAAACCAAGGTTCTACTGACACTGATTACAAATAATGCTACTATGCAGAGAGACTCCTTATACTATGACAAAAAAAAGGTCAATATGTTAGGGCCCGCCATGTGGGGTTTACCTTGACGTGGTATGGCGGCTTTTCAACTTTATGATCATAACTTTGTAACTAAAAACCCCTGTTTTGCAAACTTACTTTGGAGACAGGGGCGCAGGGAATGTGCATTAAAACTAGCACTTCCATTATACTTAAATACACTATAACTTTGCCTCTAGAGTGCTTCCACATACCCCTTATTTTGTACATTTTACATATGAGTTGTTTTATGCAATATCTGTTTATAGAGACCTACATTGTTCGGGGGTATAGTTTTCCTTTAATTAATCTTTATTTGAGGCAAAACCATCATACTAAGTTTATTTAATGTTAAAATGATTTTTTTAGTAGACAAGTATGGTTATCCAAATTATGGAAAGATCCATTATCCAGAGAAACCCAGGTCCCAATTATTCTGAATTACAGGTCCCATATCTATATTTAGAGAATTATGTACCCCTTTTGTAAAATATATACAATTAGACGTCACCAAGGAGGTCTGCAGTGTTTTTATAATAGAAACAAAATTCCAGCGTTACAGTGGAGATATAAAGTCTACACACCCCTGGTAAAATGTCAGGTTCCTGTGCTGTACAAAAATGAGACAAAGAAATCATTTCAGAACTTTTTACACCTTTAATGTGACCTATAAAAAGTACCACTCAATTGAAAAACAAACTGAAATCTTTTAGGTGGAGTGAAGAAAACAAAAAAAAAAAAAAACTAAAATAATGTGGTTGCATAAGTGTGGACACCCTCTTCTAATTGTGGATGTAGCCGTGTTCAGAATTAAGCAATCACAAAATCATGTTAAATAGGAGCATACACCTGCCATCATTTAAAGTGCCTATCATTAACCCCAAATAATGTTCAGCTGCTCTAGTTGGTCATTTTTTAGTAGCATCCCACAGCAAAAGCCATGGTCCAAAGAGAGCTTCAATAGCATCAGAGGGATCTCATTGTTAAAAGATATCAGTCAGGAAAAGGGTACAAAAGAATTTCCAAGGCATTAGATATACCATGGAACACAGTGAAGACAGTCATCATCAAGTGGAGAAAAAAGGCACACCAGTGACATTACCAAGAACTGGACGTCCCTCCAAAATTGATGAAAAACAAGAAGAAAACTGGTCAGGGAGGCTACCAAGGGGCCTACAGCAACATTAAAGGAGCTGCAGGAATATCTGGAAAGTACTGGCTGTGTGGTAGATGTGACAACAATCTCCGTATTCTTCATATGTCTGGGCTATGGGGTAGAGTGGCAAGACGAAAGCCTTTTCTAAGAAGAAAAACATCCAAGCCAGGCTACATTTTGCAAAAACACATCAGAAGTCTCCCAAAAACATGTGGGAAAAGGTGTTATGGTCTGATGAAACCAAGGTTGAACTTTTTGGCCATAATTCCAAAAAATAAGTTTGCCGCAAAAACAATACTGCACATCACCAAAAGAACACCATACCCACAGTGAAACATGGTGGTGGCAGCATCATGCTTTGGGGCTGTTTTTCTTCAGCTGAAACTGGGGCCTTAGTTAAGATAGAGGGGATTATGAACAGTTCCAAATGCCAGTCAATATTGGCACAACCTAGAAAGCTGAACATGAGGAGGAACTTCATCTTTTAGCATGACAACGACCCAAAGCATACATCCAGGAATGGCTTCACCGGAAGAAGATTAAAGTTTTGGAATGGCCCAGCCAGAGCCCAGACTTGAATCCAATTGAAAATCTGTGGGGTGATCTGAAGAGGGCTGTGCACAGGAGATGCCCTCACAATCTGACAGATTTGGAGTGTTTTTGCAAAGAAGAGTGGGCAAATCTCGCAAAGTCAAAATGTGCCATGCTTATAGACTCATACCCAAAAAGACTGAGTGCTGTAATAAAATCAAAAGGTGCTTCAACAAAGTATTAGTTTAAGAGTGTGCACACTTATGCATCCACATTATTTTAGTTTTTTTTGTTTTCTTCCCTCCACCTAAAAGATTTTTTAGTTTGTTTTTCAATTGAGTGTTACAGTTTATAGGTGAAAAAAGTTCTGAAATTATTTATCTTTGTCTCATTTTTGTACAGCACAGGAACCTAACATTTTACCAGGGGTGTGTAGACTTTTTATCTCCACTGTATTTCTTATATCTTGACATATGAAAAGACCTAAACCTTTCACAGTAGTGTTATTCCACCTAAAGGGTCTTGGGTCACATTACTAAGGGTTAAGGCATGATGGTTGCAGTAATCCAGCAATCACAAGGATTCCACTACGACAGCAGAAAAATTATTTCCTTTGTTGACACTTGAGTCTCATCCTGGTTCCACGCAACAAGAGTACCTTGTTGACATACACATGGAAATAGTTGCTTCACTCTAGCTAAGCATAAACGAAATATTGGGCCCTTTCAGTGACATAGACCCGATGCCCTTTCTTATGTATTACATCATTAAAATTTCTCAGCAAGTCCAGTTGCTTTGTGTTACTTGTGTTAAATATACTTCATAGAACAGTTTTTGTTATAGCTTTTACAGAGATACCATAAGTCTTTTTACCACAAGTATTTACCTGTTCTAAGAACATTTCTTTTTTTATGATTTGGAGGGCTAATTATCTACACACAGAATACTAAAAAAAAAAAAAAAACTCTAACTGTACGTTAGAGCATATGAGAGTGTATGTAAATAGGTCAACCATCAGCCCCCTGTTGGTCTCAAGTAATCGGTTAACCAAGTCAGGAACTCCCACCTTTCTTCCAATGTCATGGCTTATCCTTTTATTAGATCCCTGGCCCAACTGATAAATGTGACAAAAATTTGATAAATTAGGTGTTTATACAAGCTTTTACTTGCATGTAACAAATACATAGCAGGGCTTGAATCCCCATCAATCACAGACAAACTCAATCAGTGATGGCCTGAGGAATTAAAAGGGACATGATGAGTTGGTAACTCAGGATGGATTCAAGCACAAATAACTTTAAGTTCTCTCCAAGGTCCAGTAGAGGCTTAAATATAGACAGTGGACCTATATTTCTCAGTTCACACAACTCAATTAAGGATCCTTGTCAATTCATGCCATTAGCCCCCACCTTATAAACGAGGAAGAGACAATCAGTCCCAAGAGACAGCTATTGTTATTTTAACTCCACGCAAAGCAAAATCTCTCTATAAATGCATTATCTGGCAGCTATTCCTTATTTACTTGGCAAACTCAATTAAACCATCACTTTAGATATGTAATATATTAAAAGTGAAGAAAAGGTGATACAGGTATGTGATTCACTTACTTAGAAACCCCTTATCCAGAAAGAATTAGAATCCCATAGACTCCATTTTAATATATATGATACAGGGGATATTTTCAATAAGGCCACCCAAAGATTTGGATAATTCATACTAGGGGGCCATTTGTCGTATGTTTAACACAAACAGCACCCTAGCATACCAAAAAAGTATATGTATTGTAAATGTAGACCGTCAAAAACAAAAAGATCTTTTCAGGAATGGTCAGATATACAGGTAGATACAGTAGAATCCTACCTATCTGACGATTCCGTACTAACAATGGCAGTTGTTCTGGTGCCTTCAAAGGCACCCAATCAAAATATAGGCCTGCTTGTATTGTAATTGTAAGAAATTTTGTTTTGTATGATATTATTGGTGTATCTATGGCCACCTTTTGGTTTGGAAATGTTCTTATGACTTACATGGCTTTCTTTAAATGTGGTATCAAGTATGTTTGTTTAAAAAGCACATTTATATTTATTTTGGAAGTTCACTTAGTGCTTATACACTAAACGTTTTCATAGCCTATGTCACAAAAGGATTGCTTACTTTACCCAGGTCAGTTAAAAGTATAACAGCTATCAAAATACACCAAATGTGTTTGAACCATTTTTTTAATTCTGTTCTGACACTCTGCAAGTACATATGAAAGAGAATCCTTAACAGGTGTGAGGAGACAATATATACTCTATCATACATGATCAGTAGTAATTTGTACTATGCCCTTGGAAATAAGAATATCCTCCAAGTAAAATCAGAGTCTTAAATTTCAATGTAATTCCCAAAAGCTGACAAAAACTGAAGCATTTAATTTTAATCTTCCAAAAGAAATAAAAAAGTCAACACTGCTAAGCACGGGCAGGCAAGGTTGAATATTTCACAGTTCAATGACAATGAAGCTAGATCTCTTAATACTTCCATTTCTACTGGCAGAAGTAGATGTAAAATATATTTAGCACCTGAATGGTTATATCTAGTCAGCTTTATATGTTTAAATGTCAAAAGCAGGTTGAGACTGCAGCGAACAGCAATCGCATTCCATGAATCACATAGAGAAACTCCAGTTTATTTAAATGCTGCAGATAAAATCTAAATTAATCATTAAACTGGTGACATTCTAAATTGTCACTGTGCTTCATGAAAAGTGAATGCAAATAATATAAAAGGGATATCTTCCTAACTGGTTTAAGCTTAGAGAATGCCAAGCATGTTATACTACTACGATCAAAATGATCATAGTCATCAACAACTGAGCAACAAACAAAAAATTTTAACTTGAGGTAGCTAAAGCCAAGATCACCAAACATCTATGGGTTAAACTCCTTATGCTAGTGGCACACAGGTTGTTTTGCCCACTGGAAGATAATACACCCTAAGGTATTGCTCGTGAACTTATTAAATGCAAAGTACCCTGGCTGAAGACAAAAGTCTTCACAGACAGGCCTCCATGTCAAATGCTCACTTTAGCAACTTTTGTGTTGAGGTCTGCCATTCACTGCTCCTTGTTTCAGCTTGGGCCCCTTTCAATTTAAAAACATCAGAAGCCGTGACAAGTAGACAGGGAATTTTATCATGTTTTAACCCTCATGATACGCTCAAGGGGGTGCATTGTATTTTGGAACTTAAAGGGGAACTAAAGTCTAAAAATGAATAATGCTAGAAATTATGTATTTTGTATACTAAACATAAACTTACAGCAGAAGCCTAATTAAACAAATGATTTATGCTTTCAAAGTTCAATGTACATGATCAGTGTGGTCTGGGCTTCTGTTGGGAGGTTAAGCTTAGGGATTGTCATAAAGATCAAAACAGCACAAGTCAAAAAATATCTGCCATAGAAGCCATACAGCAAGACTGATTAATAGGCAGACTGCACTGGGTATGTGGATACGAACCTTTACATGGTCGCCGGCTGCTTTACAGGGAAACAAACAAAGCTGCTCTAGTAAGGTCGGGGCACCCCCCTGCTGTTTGAAAATATGATCGTTTTCCTGCAGCGCAGTTAGAGACTGTCTGAAGTTTCCTACCCGCAGCAATCAGAGCAAGTAAAATGAAGGGGAAATTTGACTGCATACAGTCAGGTTTTTTATAAAAATGGAGCACTTTTTTTAACTAAAGTATATTGGAGATTTCTTTTTCATTAAAGTAAAAATTAGATTTTATTTTTTGCCGTTACATCAACTTTAATGCTGCTCCACTGGAATTAATTATACTTCAAGAATGAAGCAAACCTCCTAAAATGCTTTTTTGAAAAGGTACCATTTGTTATCACATATATCATGTCAGTGTTTCTGTCTGGATTATGGTAACTTTTTCAAGGCAAAAATTGTCTCAGTAACATACACAGTACGTACAATAAGATAAGAAAACCAAAAAGCAGAGGCTGTAACTGTAAAATGTATTTTAGAATAAGCAGCATCATAAAGTCCAAGGAGTGTAAATAAAAGGGGTGTTATCAGTGTAAGTGCAATTTCAGACCATTTGTGCAAAGCTACTTTATATAATGAATGGCATATGAATACAATCACACCTATTATAATAACTTATAATTCATTATACATTATACTTCTCCATTATATATATATATATATATATATATATATATATATATATATATATATTTGTTAGGAAAATATACCAGATTTATGCCTTTAGACATTACTGTTATGTAGCTTAATATGAGTTTAATAATAAGGCCTCATCTCCAGCTGATTTTGTAATGGACGGCATGGCTCCCCAAGAAAGAAGTTCCAATAAAGTCTAATGATTTAGGTCACTTTTAATTCCAATAGTCATGATCATAAATAGTTCACTGTAGGAAGTCGTAAACGGTTTCCAAATCTGGAAAGTTTGTGCCTGCTAACACAGCATGCAAGTGTCTCTGGAAAGAAAACTAGCCTTCTGCTGAGATGACAGTTTATTTATATTTTTTAATATGAACATCAATGAAAACTTGTTCCCTCTAAGTTATTACAAAAAAATTGTGTGCAAAAACATAATTAAGTACCTCTCTGCGCACATAAAAAGATACTATTTTGCACACGTGACCAGAAAAAAATTAAAATAACTTTTGCTGGAACCAGGGATGTTACTAAAAATGGAAGCAGACCCTGCTGCTGCAAGAGGGCTAATATGTATTTTTTTTATATATAGGTAAAACATGGCAACCTCTGGATATTCATTTACAAATTACCAGTATAGAATGGATAATTTGATAGTCCTGGTTGTGAATGCAATGGCTCATTTTTAACTTACCTATTCATAATAAATGAAATCCACTACCCACAATTAGGGGCACATTTACGAAGGGTTGAAATGATTCGAAGTAAAAATTTGAATCAAATTAAAAAAATTCGAATTTCGAATTAATTTTGGGCTTATTCGACTATCGAATAGCCCAAAATTCGATTTGAATTTATCAAATTTAAAAATTCAAATTAGATTTTCGTAGTACTGTCCATTTATGAAAAATTCGATCTACAGACTCGCTTTTTTTGATCGAATAAAAAAAATTCAGTTGATTGCTTGAAATTGTTTGAATCGATCGATTCAAATAATTTTATCGATCGATCAAACTTTTTATATTCGATCGCTCGAAAAAACGAATTGCGTTAAAACCCCTCGAATTCGAAATTTTAATTAGAGGGGTTTTAATTCGAGGGTCGAATTCGAGGGTTTTTTCACCTTCGAAATTTGACCCTTAGTAAATGTGCGGTCAGTAAGAGATTACATACAAGTACAAAATGTGTTGGGTTTCCATGTTTGAAATAACTATTCAGACTGTACAATAAGGTAGGGGTCCCCAAACACCGGGTCGTAGAGTCTGGCCCCCAATTAACAAGGTGCATTGAATTATACTCCGGTACGCCAAATTGGACGCCAACCCCCTCCAGACCCCCACCAACCGCACTCGGGAATATTTTTAATTTTTTTTCTTAAATAAGATAGTGTTTGAGGAAAAGTTGCACAAGCTGTGTTGGTGTTTTTTGCCTTGTCAGTGTTTTTTATTCTCGAACACAGAATTTGATAAATCTGCCCCTAAATGCAATAATATAATGTCATTTTTACATGGTTTGAGAAAAAAACTGCAAAAAAATATACTTGAGAATATGTTTTGAAAAATCAAATAGTTACAGATAAATTTTAAAATTGTGAAAATTTGCAAATAAAACTTTGCAAGTAAAAGCGGACAACTTTCTACAGAAGTAAAATAAGTTTTATTAATTATCCCAGTTAAAATAGTTGAAATTTTTTAGCCTCACGGAAATTAATACAATTTTGATGGTCTAGATACAGTGATCCCCAACCAGTAGCTCCCGAGCAACATGTTGCTCTCCAACCCCTTGGATGTTGCTCCCAGTGGCCTCAAAGCAGCTGCTTATTTTTGAATCCCAGGCTAGGAAGCAAGTTTTAATTGCATAAAAACAAAGTATAGTACCAAGCAGAGCCTCCTGTAGGCTGCCAGTCCACATAGGGACTACCAAATAGCCAATCACAGTCCTTATTTTGCACCCCAAGGGACCTTTTCATGCTTGTGTTGCTCCCCAACTCTTTTTCCATTTGAATGTGGCTCACGGGTAGAAAAGGTTGGTGATCCCTGGTCTAGAAAGATCATTACAACTAGAGATGCTGAACCTTTAGGGTGGTTCAATATTATTTTATTATATTTCCCCCTAGATGTTTTAGAAGTTATGGAGAAAGCAATATTGATTTATATTTGAACCTTAATGTTCAAAGATTGTAGATTAATATAGAATTATAGAATACAGAATTTGGAAAAGCAATTTGTGGCACACTGGCATAGAGCTGTTATGTAAAACACCTTAAAAGCTGAATTTATAAACTTGTATTCTACAATCATGGTAGCTGCTATAAGAATAATTGCAAAAGCATGGAAAAACAAGGTATTTCAGTTGAAGCGGTTAAAAACAAAACAGTTGGGATCACAACAACTGCCTTTGTAATGGGATATTATGTAATGCAATTTGCAATAATGTACTATGACTTGGATTTGCTTTTATATATATATATATATATATATATATAAATCCCATACAACTGTCCTCAAATGCCTGGGTGCAGGTCAACATATTAGTATAACAAAAAACAAACAAACCGCACTCCAAG
>CM044441.1:99862959-99876493 GCA_024363595.1 Xenopus borealis
TTATAAGCAACATGTCTTGACCAGACAGTGGCATAAAGAATTCTAAAAAGAACTCCATTAACATCTTCCCTTTCATTTTATTCAGTTTCAGTTACCTTACGAGGGCATATTAAGGGCTTATATACACCGGCTTTATCGGTGACCCAGTTTTAAAATTGTATTCAAGTGTTTATAGAATAAATTTAAAAAAAAACATTTAAAAAAGGGAGGGGGCAGTTCATAATTTATAACAGAGAAAGAAATCTGAAGGTGATGTAGGAAGCCTTTTAAATGAGAATATAAAAATTGGCATTTTAGGCAGCATTAACCCCTTACTAGTGTCTAGTCATTTATTATATCCATAGCAATTCAATTCTAAATGCAGGTTAGAAACAACAATTCTGGGTATGAAGATTCTTATTCATCCAGGTCATGGTATATCTAACACAAGTAACTCAAAACAACTGGACTTGCTGAGAATTTTTTCTGAAGATGTTTCACTGCTCATCTGAGCAGCTTCTTCAGTTCAACTGGTGTAGAGGAGTTCTCAGCATTATTATTATTATTATTAACATGTATTTCTATAGCGCCAACTTGTTGCGTAGCGCTGTAATAGCAGCATATAGACTCTTCCACTAGTCCAATCACAACGGCACATTTTAAATCTTCAGAGAGGAGACATCTGAAATTCACAGAGTTGTTGATTCTGTGTGGTTACTGTGATAGGATTACCAATGTGTCATGCAACCCCTTGAAACAGGTGTTACTTGTGAGAGTTGCATGAATGGATGTGTGAAGAGTTCTGAAACCGACGTGGTACAGTATTAGAACAGCATTGTATGTAGCAGACAGATGGTGTTGACGGTCCCCAGGGATGGTTTCTCCACCTTAACATGAATCGCCTCTTTCACACCTCTTACACTTACTCTTAATGTATTAATGAATGTAGTAACCATCCCTGAAGAGAGGCAGAGGCCTTCGACACCACCACCTGTCTGCTACATACAATGCATATATTATAAAATTAACTTTGAAATCTACTTTTAACTTTGCCATAAAGCATTTGCATGATGCTTTTACATTACCTGTCTGTTGCCCAATGTTCCTGTATGAGGGGGCTGCCATATTTGTGCAGCAGGAGTCCGTTAGCATTAGAAACTGTAACTAACAGGCTGAGATGGGACAGTCAGGTTGGCAAAGTCAGAGTGTCAGTTATTCGATTGCCTACTTTGGCAGATTAGACCTACCGAATTGCAATTGAAGCCTATGGGAGCACTCCCATAGGCTTCTGAGGCTAAGTCCTGATCGAATAGGATTCGTACGATAGAAGTCTTCGATCGTTCGAATCGTACGAATCATTTCAATGATCGAATGATTTATTCGACTGATCGAATACATTTTTATTCAATCGTCGAATGATCGAATATCGAATAAGAGGTAGCCTAAAACTATTCGTTTAGCATTTAACGATCGAATGCTAATCGAATATCGAATTTGGTCGAACTAATTTTGGGGAATAATAGTAAATTTGCCCCTTAATGTACATTCATGCGTTAAAATATTTTTTAGTTTCAGTATCACTTTAATTTGTCCCAGGTTTGCCCCACCACTGGTTCACTGAGCAGGATAAATCTAGCACAGAATAATAAGTGTTTGGCACTGAAATGACGAGGGTATGCTATGGCATCTGTTTAGGGTGGAAGCCATTAGTTAGGGAAATCTAATAAAACTTATATAAACAGAAATGCCAAGGATTGATCTGTAATGTGCTCACATCAGTGCTTTATTAGCATAAAGGGGTGCATACAAATGTTCCTACAGAACTACCGCCACTAAATTCTTGGCCCAACTAAAGCAATCTAACATGCAGCTGCTTCATACTTGTCAACATACAGTAAGGGAGTTCCATTTAACAAATATCACCTTGTACCTTGCAAAACAAAGATGGGTTCAGTTTTGATCCTTTGTGCACCATGACTATACATCTCCATACATCTGTTCAATGCAGGCATATAAAGTGCTAGGTAAATGCTGCTTCTTGAACAGTAGTAACAGTGCAAATAAAGTATTGCTTTATAGTATTACCACTGAGTTAAATTTTAGTATGATGTAGAGGGTAATACTCAGACAATTTGCAATTGATTTTCATATTTTATTTGTGGTTTTTGAATTATTTAGCTTTTCATTCAGCAGATCTCCTGTGTGCCATTTAGAGCAATCTGGTTGCTAGGGTCCAAACAACCCCAGCAGTCATGCACTGATATGAATAAGAGACTGGAATATGAAGTGGGCATTTATTGAAGGATGAGCAATAAAAAAACAGCAATAAATTTGTAGGCTTACAGTGCATTTTTTAGATGCGGTCATTTGAAAGCTCAGAAGAAAAAGGCAAGTAATTAGGAAAAAACTGTAAAAGTAAATAATGAAGACCAATTGAAGAGTTGCTTAGAACGGCCATACAAAGTATACAAATAGCCATAAAGAAAAGCCATACAGAAAATACAAAAAAGTTAACTTTAAAGGTGAACTACTGCTTTAATCTCTCACTGATAGCTAGGCAAAAACTGGCTAAAATGTAATGTATAAAGACTGGCGTGATCGATTTCTCCTCCCTGGCTGTTGACTGACAGGCATCTCCTTCATCCTCCAGCAGCAGCAGTAGTGTCACAACAAGTGGGGAGTAGGACGGTGTGTTTTCCTCCCTCGTCTCTGAAGTTCCTTTCGACTCTCCTCTCCTGCAATATTCCGGCTAAGTTTTTGGAATCCATGAAACAAAGAACCAAGTCCTGCAAACCTGAGCAAACCATTATTACTCCTCGATGTGACGCTGGCATTCATTCATTCAAAATGAAACTGGAGACATGTTAAACTAGAAAATCAATGAACGCAGTGCAAAAGGGATTGGCATGGTTTACTAACTGCAGGGAGATTATTATGGGCACACCTATGTCCTATACATAGCCATCTACTTCCGTGGGATCAAAGTCACGCACACAGCGCAGATTCACAAGCGCTGGAGTCGCTCTTGGTTCACCATCCAGCGGGGTAACCTAAACAGAGGATTACTGTTCCAAACGCAGTCCTGCCAGGAGTAATAATGCTTTGCTCAGGTTTGCAGGACTTGGTTCTTTATTTCATCGACTTCCAAAAACTTAGCCTGGAAATTGCAGGAGAGGAGAGCCGAAAGGAACTTCAGAGACGAGGGAGGAAAACACACCGTTATACTCCCCACTCGTTGTGACATTGCTGCTGAAGGATGAAGGAGATGCCTGACAGTCAACAGCCAGGGAGGAGAAATCGATCACTGCAGCATTGATGGTCGCCCTTTCGCCTTTCTTTAAGAGGACAGGAAATGGAGTTTCTGTAAGTTATTTTTTTAATAAGGGCTTTGCTATTTGAAAGTTTCATTTGTCTGGGTGTTTATTTTTCGTTGTATACTAACAAATTTAAAATAATATATATATATATCACTGCACGATAACCACACTACTTAGTGATAGCAATAAATTTGAACCCTTAAGGAAAGACCAGCTGTTACAAGAAAAAGGTGATACGTAGGTTGCCTACAACAACTTGAAAAGGAGAAAGCCATTGATCAAGTTTTCTACCGCCCAGAGAAGCTAAAAACATTTTACTTCCTTGTTTTGTGATGAAAAGTCACATGATTTTAAAGATTCAGATTTGGTTCCGCCAGGCACAAGGTTTCAGCTGAATCTGAATCCTGCTGAAAAAGGCTAAATCCTGGCCGAATAAAGAACCAAATCCTGGATTTGGTCCATCCCTAAAATCAGATCCAATGAATTGGTGGCCTTTACAGAACACATTAACTCAGTGGACAATAACATCAAGTTCACAAGGGAAGATGTCCATGAGAACACACTTGCCTTTTTGAACTGCTGATATGCATCCAAGAGGGGTGTAACTTAAACTGAAGAATACAGAAAACCCACTCATACAGATCAATATCTGTTTTACAATTCCCACCATCTGCTGGAACACAAACTGGGTGTCATTACCCTCTGCACCACAGGATGGAATATGTGGCAACTGATACAGAGTCCACGGACAAAGAGCAAAAACATCTCAGAGGAGCTTTAAAAGTGTGTGGCTATCCAGACTGGGCTTTTGTCAAAACAGCAGCAACCAAGCCCAACAGGAACACCAAGTAGGTGAAACTGGTACACCCAAAGAAAAACAAAGCAATGTGGTATACAAAGTCCAGTGTAGCGAGGAGTGCACTGATCTACATTATACATTGGGGAGACAAAACAACTGCTCACTAAGCGAATGGCTGAGCACAGGAGGGCAAACTCTACAGGGCAAGACTTGGTTGTCTTTCCACACCTAAAAGACAAGGGACACTCCTTTGCAGATAGCAATGTCCAAATCTTGGATAAAGAAGACCACTGGTTTAAATGAGGAGTGAAAGAGGCGATTCATGTCAAGGTCAAGAAACCATCCTTGAACAGAGGCAGGGCCTTCAAAACCACCTGTCTGCTACATGCAATGCTGTCCTCACACCTGTAACCCGGCTGTTTCAGAACACTTCACAAAACCATTCATGCAACTCTTACAAGCAACACCTGTTTCTAGGTGTTGCATGACACACTGGAAATCACGGTAACCACACAGAATCAACACCTCTGTGAATTTTAGATGTCTCTGCAGAGTTACAATGTGCCATTGTGACTGGAAGAGTTTATATGGCAAGAACTTCCCACACAAGTCAGTTGAACTGAAGAAGCTGCTCAGATGAGTAGTGAAACACCTTCAATGATTAGTCCAGTTTAGAATTACTTATATTAGATTCAGCCTTTATACAATACATTTTTGGCTAATTATTTTAGAAACATTTGGATGTGGGACGTGGGATGTGGATGTGCATCTCCAATTCTACCACAGTTCTACAACAACGGCAACTGTTGCAGATTGGACAGTCAAAACTAATCACGATTTTCCCCACAATAATTTTTCTGTGATATTTGACACAGGTTAAATAGTGGATAACAGAACATTATGTTCTACAGAGCTTATCTGCTGTAGAACGTGAACTTTTTCTCCTTTGAATGGCTGTCCCCAATGCGACACAGAAGCTTATTTATATAAACAATAGTAGTGTTTCTGAAGAAAACACAAATGGCAACACTGTATTATATTTGTATTACTTTAAAATACAATTTTTGATGATTCCCACCCAAATAAAATGTATAATTGTTCAGTGCGCTTCTGAGTACATATGCAATTTACATTTTTTTCTTTTAGATGTCATGATATTATCAGCTGTTCACAGATAATATTATGAACATGTAACAGGACCCCCCCCCCCTCTGCTGTTCTTGCTGGACAAGTACGGACAAAATGTCAAAAGCTTACTTTACTGATGTAAAAACCAAACAGTCATATCAAACAATAGAACCAAGCAAATAATTTCCAGGGGACCCAGTCAGAACAACAGTTTAATTTAATTAATGTAAAATAGAAAAGCAGAGTTTCTGTTACATTGTTGTGTTATTATTGCTACATAACTGCTTATATTATGTAATGGAAACAAAAGAAATAAATAATGTAACATGCAAAAGCTGAGCAGCCCAAACTCTTTATATTAAAGGGATGGTTCACATTTAAATGAACTTTTAGTATTATATAAAATTTATAGTTGGCCTTCATTTTTTGTTGTTCTTTTGTTTTTTTTTTGTTTTTGTTTGTTTGTTTAGCAGCTCTTCAGTTTGGTTTTTCAGGTGCCATTTAATTGCTAGGGTCTTTTTTCCCTAGCCATTAGGAAGTGGTTTCAATGAGACTGGAGGTTCAGCAGAAGAGACTCCAAATAGGGCTGTGGTCAGCTACCCCCTTCGGAAAGCTGGAAAGAGGCATAAGAGGAAGGCAAATAAGTATAAATAATGAAGTCTAATTACAAAGCTGGTAGGAATCAGACATTCTATAAAACACAAAATTTTACCAAAAAGGTGAACCATCCCTTTACGTTATATATTTGGGTATATGTCATTTTAAGATTTAAATTGCCAGCAAAAAAAAAAACATCAAAATGTAAACAAAGTGCCAACAAAGTAAATTTCATGTTTATGGGTCCAATTGATCTAAATGTTAAACACATGTTACTACAGACTATCTGATGGTAGTCAAATAATTACATGATATTTAATTTTTATAATAATATTCATTGTACACACTTGATGGTCTTATGTGATAGGATAGTGTTTATATATGATTTAGCCTTTGAAGCACGCAAAACTGGCAGAACTATGGAAAGCACATCTCAGCCTCTCTTTCTGAGTGTTTGTATTTGTCAAGTGTGACAAAACTTGCCTAGACATTTTGGCGTTTGCTAGCTAGCATAAATTATTTGTATAGTTATGCATATCTGTGTTAATGGTCCCAGACTTGGCTTTTTTCTTTACCAGAACCAAATCCTTATTCCCATGTAAAAATATTTCTGTAGAAGATGCAATTCCCCCTTTTTGTTCGCAAAACTTTGGAGGTTGTGTATCTGCAACCCAGGAACCCATAAAGGCATTGACAGCTCTCAAGCCCCCCTTCAATTTTGCAGATCAAATTATCCTAAATTTATTTTCACTTGCATAAGCAACTTTATTTATTGTGAGTACAAAGTTTACCATCTATAACAATTGTAAAATTACTAGTCTACACTTTATATGTGCGCAGAAAACAATGAAATAAACTGTTGTTTATGCAGGTGAAAATAAATGATGAATAAAGCATACATATAAAAATTGTATATTTTCATACAGAGTAGCTGTTTTCATACAGAGTAGCTGTAATATTTTAAGTCTGGTGTCAGTTGGCAAGTATAAAGAGGCACACGTACTCAGATAAAAGGTTAAACCCTCATCTACTCAGTTCCCATGTAAATAATTTGTTACATTCTGTGTACATGGTCGTTTAACAGTATGCAGAAACCAAGAGAAAGCCTAAATTATGAAGCTAACCGAAGTTCTATCTAACCCTTGATATTGTTCCTACTTCTATACAGTATGGATATCTTGCAAAAAATCTTGAGCCAAATTACCTTTGGGTTGTAAAATGTACACATTGAACAATGTTTATGCTTTCTGTTAGTTTACAAACCTTTAATTTTTTTTAAATATTGGGTTAGAAGTGTTTTTTTAAGTAACTTACCTGTGTGAGTGCGAATGTGAGCCAGGAAAGCCATAGAGTTGCTACTTTTACATTTCTTGCCACAATATTTGCAAACATTTCCCTGGTTCTCCTCCCTTTCTTTGTTGATTTGTTCCGTGTCCTCCTGAATGTATTTGCTGACTTCTCTTAAAAGTTCTTCATGCTGTTCTTTAATATGAATAAACAAGCTTTGTTCAGAATCAAAATGCTCTGTGCATTTCACACATTTGAAAGTGGCTCCCCCTTCAGGCAACTCTTCAAAACTCTCCTGTTCATTTCTTGTATGGCCAACACTAGACAAGTGCTGGTGAAGATTGTTTTCACTAAAAAAAGATTTGCCACAGAGTAAGCAATGAAAATGTTTCTCTTTGGTTAGATGTTTCATTGCTATGTGTACATTTAGCCCACTCAGGCCATCTGCTAAGAAACCACAGTCATCACAGCGGATACGAGCTTTGCCTCTCTGAGATTTTCCATAACCTCTTTTACCTTTTATCGATTGCAAAGCACCCGCTTCTGCTTGCCATTTTTGTAGTTTTACAATGGAAGAATCAAATAGGTCTGTGCTTTGATCAGCACTGTGTGATCCAATTGCACTGCTCAATTGCACTGCACCAACACCTGCTGAACTATCTAGACCTACAGTATCCTCATCTAAACAAACTTCCATCTCATGCTCAGCCTCAAGGATCATTTCTTCAGAATGAGCATTTGACACAGATTCACCATTTTTGAACTGTGCGATTTCAACAGAATCATCTTCACATGATTTTACATATTCCACTTCATCTTCTTTGTCTTTGGCATCTACTTCAGAAACTTGGTGTTCAATTCCATTTTTATGCCCTTCCTCTGTACACTCCTTATTAGCCAGATGTACTTGCTCAGGATTTGTGGTGGTTGTTTTGGATGCATCCTGTGCTAACATTCCTCCTTCTTCAGGAGCAGAAACTTGGCTGTCTATTTCCAAGACTACCCTTGGACTCTGGGTAATGGCCGTCAAGCATTCCTTATTTCCTTGAACTGGCTGGTTAGACAAGTCCTCTGATGATGTCTGGCCACTATCAGGAGTGACATCTGTCACTGATGAAGACTGCAATTTGTAAGCCTGGTAGTTCATCTTGTGTTTCTCCATTACCACATGTTCTATCATTTCACTATGTGTTAGAGTATAGTGTTCACATGCCATACAATAATATTGAAATTCCTCTGTATGTTGCTTCTTGACTGTTTCTTCTATTCCAGTTTCAAAAGATCCCTTCTTTACTGGATCACTTTCAATATTATTATCTTCTGCTACTGTAACATGAACTTCAAATACCGGCCTGTCTCCCTTCAAATTTATTGAGCAGATTTGATTTGAAACTTGCTGAACTGCCAGTGTGTCAGAAGAACAAACAGGTTTCTCTGTACTGGCAGAGTTAGGATGTCTATTATCTAAAGGGCTAGGAACCATGGTTTCTTTTTTCTTAGAAATCCCTTCAAATTGTCTTCCATCAGAGATAACAATAACATCTATTTTATGTGGTCCTTTATTTTCTACTGCTACACGAATGTTATGCTTTTTGGTGGTACAGTGTCGCTCCATGTCACCTTTAGTTACAGTGGAATAGTTGCAAACTTTGCATAAGTAACTATACTGATGACTATGTTTTCGCCTTATATGAACTGATAAATTTGTCACACTTGAAGCCACAAGTCCACAGTAATTACACAATCTAGACATGTTTCCTCTTGGCCTTCCTTTTTTTTGTTCATTTCCATTGGAGTCATGACTAGAATATAGGTGTTCAACTGTGGAAGTTAAAGTTTCATTTGAAAAGGACTGCAGCACTGTCTGACTCTCTTTAGAGCTATCCTCAGCTACACTAGGATCTGAATTTCCATCGAACCTAACTTTTTCTATACACTCCTGAAAGAGCAAGCCAATGTTATTTTTCCTAGCATTTGCTATATGCTTACTTCTTTTGATATGCTTTTCCATGCCTTCTTTGCACATCGAATAAATATTGCAAGCTTTACATAAAAAGTAAAAGGCATGTGCGTGGCGAAGTTTGATATGTCTTGTAAGGACAGTTGATGAGCGTGTCTTGTAAAAACATTTTTTACACTGAAATTGTTGCTTCCCAGTTTCAGAATGAGATGAATGGTCAACACTTTCCTTTACATGAGTATTGTTTGTCACTTCTTTTGTATTTGCTATAGTGTTCATTTCAATTTGTGCTTGAATTTTTCTGGGATCAGATATCTGCCAAGCCAGTTTGTCTGCACTTTTCTGAATTTGGAGATTATGCAGTGTTTTTTCATGGTGCAATAAGTCTTCCTTCAGCCTAAAATAAATTTTGCATAGACAACAATAGAATCTCAAGTTGTGGTCGACAATCATGTGAGCGTTGAAAGTCTCTATATCCGCAGCTACAGCTGAACAGATATGGCATTCTAAGTTACCTTTCACTGTCTGATTACAATTACTCTGGCAATGCTTTTCAAAATTCATCCTGTTCAAGCAAATAAAGCCACAAGATAGACAATAAAACGGACTTTCCTTGCTGTGTTGTCTCTTAACATGTGCTTCTAGAGCATTTTCATTTGAAAACACTTTATTACAATGAATGCACATGTGCACTGTATTAACATTGTCTACATATTCAGCTTGTTCTACTTCAGATGAACTAGAATGAAATATGGTTGCACTATTCTGATCATTAATCATTTCTGTGCCATCGGTGTACTCTGTGCGTAACATGTCTGAGGGTATAGCTAAAGGTTTTATGAATACTTGGCCTTTTTTCATTATCCTTCTCATATGCAATCTCTTCCTAATTTGCCCAAAACCATACTTTTTCCTAAAGAAATTTTTCTTTTCAAATGGTGTGTGGTGGTTTTGTCTTTTGGCCTTTATGCCCAATATGATTTTTGAAATACTTTTTGATTCTCTAGCAATTATCTGCTTCATTGTTTTTCTGCCTATATTTGTTTTTTTATTTTCAACATCCACAGTCGATTCACTTTCTTTAAGAGAGTCTCGTAAATTACTTTTGTCAGAGTATGCATCAATATTAGCTGTTAATTTGGATTTAACCAGCTTAGCTTTGCTCTTGCGAGACTTTTTTTTAACATTTGAAAGCATTTTCTTACAAGTGTCCTTGAGTGCTCCAACATTCTCATGATGAACCTGAGTCTGGCAATTATGCTGTTTGTGCAAAAAAAAATTTTTCGAGCACTGAAAACCACAGATATCACAGGAAAATATTTTGCTTTGAATGGACAATGGGTTTACTGGAATGTTGTTTTTTTTCCTAGTAAGGCAGCTGTTTTCATCAGTAAGAACACAGTTTGAAGAATACACATTTTCAGCAAGTTTGTTGCAAAAGTCACTTCTATTTGTAATGTCCCCAACAATTTCTTCAGCATTCAATACCTCACCTAGTTGTTTCCTTTCTTCAGGAATACTCTTTAAGTCACTAACTTTGGAGTTTGAAAGCACATGCCTTGGGAAATTTTCATTGTTACGGAGCAAGCCGCTCTTGCACAAAGGTGGTACTTGTATGACTGTGCTATCTTTATTGTTTGGGTTTATATGATTATCACTGCCATCACCGGTAACATCTTCAGTTTTTTGTCGTTTTGACAAAGGCTCATTTGTGGTGCACCCTCCTTTAAATTTTCTGGAAGGATTCGGTCCTAGCATTAGTCTTTTAGTGCTTGGAGTTGTAGACACCTTCTCTGCAGAAGACATTGACGATGAAAGTAACAAAGACTTTTCACCAACAGGGTCAATAGTCATGGAGCTTTCATCCATATCCTTCCCTTTTTCAATATTATGCTTATCAGCTAAGCCCTGATCTTGAAATAGCTGTTTGTTTTCCATATTCAGCAAGTTGCAACTTCTTTGTGGAAATAAATCTGCCTGAAAAATAAAGCAGAATATAAATTGTTTATAAGTTACAAAAAAGTTGTAAGTTTATCGTGAGAACAGCACAGACATGTTTAGTAAAGTCTTACAATTGCCTCAGTTAATATCAAGAGATATTAAATGAATAAACCATTAAGAGAGCAGTATTAATATAAGTACCTCAAAGTCTTAATAAGCATAAGAATCTCACAATAGCTGGCAAGACTGTCCAACAATATTTGAAAACAGAATGAAAGCAAGTTGCACAATAGAATTCCTACCAGTCCAATACTTTTTAAAGGCTATCCTGTTTTTGTATGGGCTCTTAAATCATAGGTTTTGGGGACACAGACTCAGTGCACTTTTTGGGGACAATGCGGTTCAGGTATTGGTATTTTACATGGCACTAAAAGAAACAATGTCACCAAAATAAACTTTTTATGTTCACCAATGTTGCTTTGATAATAAACATGTTTCATCACAGTCTATCATAATCTTGAATATCCAATACTGGATTTTATTTATGCAATCATTACACAAACAAAAGTAAGTCATGGCCATAAACCATAGGAAGAATTATACATTGAAAGGCCTACTAGATTTCCATAATGTCGATCCAAAGCTAGGTATTGAGATATAAACATACACACAATATATAACGGATATAGTGAAAAAAGTACCCCCTCTTGTAAAATATATATACCCTATACAGGTCATGGAACTCCAAGAGGACTTGTAATACCTTCATATTTTGCAACTGGGTACTTTATTAGCATACAAACTTTTCAGTGAGTCATGTGACAAATCACTAAGCTCCAATTATAATCAATCACATCACTATTTCTAATGGGGGCGATTGACATGAAATCTATACCAGATGAAGGCAACAACCCAAGTAATCCACGCATACAAAGAAATCAAAACAAATAAGTCCATAAATTAAGTTATGTGTAATAAAGTATAATGACAAAGGGAATATGTACTGAACTTGTGAAGAAAAGGAGGTGCAAACTGGCATGGAAAGCCAAGAAACTTGCTAAAATCTGTCAGTATTTATACAGCAATCCTGCCCCTTAAACACCAGCTGGTTTGGTCCTAATTGATGGCCTATAAAAAGAATTCTCATTGGCATTCTAAAAGATAATGTGCATTGTACAGCAATCTTTTTATTTTAAAGGAAAACTATACCCCCCCCCCGAATAATGTAGGTCTCTATAAACAGATATTGCCTAAAACAACTCATATGTAAAACCCTGCTTCATGTAAATAAACCATTTTCATAATAATACACTTTTTTTAGTAGCATGTGCCATTGGGTCATCTATCATAAATAGAAAATAGCCATTCTAAAAAATAAGGACAGCCTCCTGGGATCCTAGGATTCAACGGTGCACACAAACATACCAAACAAACTATAAAGTTAGGTCACATGAGCCAATTTACAGACAGAGTTGTGGCTTTTGCTTCCTCACTTCTTCCTGTTACAGTTAGAGTTGAAATATTTCTGGTCAGGTGATATCTAAGGCAGCACACAGACTATCACGAAATGGTGGTTCAAGGCAAGAGATGTAAAAGGGCAATATTTACTTGAATATATATACCAGTTTGGCAAGATTTTTTTTAGATGCCACTTAATTTGATATCAACTACCTGTTGCTCATTTTGGGGGTTTAGTTTTTCTTTAAGAAGGAAACAATAAAGCAAAGTCTCACCAGTTTGGAGTTTAACAGAAGACAAAACAAAAATCCTTTCTGCCATCACAATCAGTCTTTCTCAGGAGTCCCAATATCAAAGGCAGTTTGTTACACAGGAAGTCTTTTTCAGCTTCTCCCAGTTTACTAAACCTCAGCAAGCCCAGACTCCACTAAAACAGTCCCACCTGCGGACTAATTAGCCTGGAGTACTTTCCAACCATACTCCAGGGTCTTAGCCTGTCTTAACCTGGAGATTTAAAGGAGCCAATACCTTAGCTTGGGTGCTTTATACCTGGCATCATAGACGCAATTCCCAATGGGACAAAGCTTTTTGTCGCAATAACAAAGTGCCATTCGGGAACGAAACGCATGAGGCCATAGACTGTGGATTTAATATATATAGAGGCAGATTTATCAAGGGTCAATAGTCGAATAAGCCCAAAATAAATTTGAATTTCTAATTTTTTTAATTCTAATTTTATTCGAATTTTCAATTCGAATCAATTCGAACCTTAGTAAACCTGCCCCATAATGTTATAATGATTTTTTCTTTTAAAAAACTTTTTAGACTGCAAAATGATTTTGATAATTGGCTTTTTTCTTGAACTCAGTGCTTATTTACTTTGCTTTTTTTATGTTTCCTGATGAAAGTCAGCTATATGCAGTTTAACACACTTTCTATATGTTCTATAAGGCTCATGCAGTTTATAAAAAGTATTTCTGAATGCAAATCTGTATTGGAAGGGAATTTCCTTCTATGAGAGAGAGAGAGAGAGAGTGTGTGTGTGTGTGTGTGTGTGTGTGTGTGTGT
>CM044441.1:99880419-99968204 GCA_024363595.1 Xenopus borealis
TTTTCAATATAGTTAGTTAGGCAAAAGTGTAATGTATAAAGGCTGGAGTGACTATAAGTCAGAACATTACTTCTTGCTTTTCAGCTCTTTTGTTTACACTGACTGGTTACCCTGGTTAACAGGCAGTAACCAATCAGTGAATTGAGGGAGGGCCACATTGGTCATAACTGTTTCTTTTGAATCTGAGCTGAATGCTGAAGATCAATTGCAAACTCACTGAATAGTTATGTCCCATGTGGCCCCCCTTCAAGTCGCTGACTAACTCAGATTTAGAGAGCTGAAAAGCAGGAAGTTGTGTTGTATTATATTAGACATCCAGTCACTCCTTTATACATTATATTTTTGGCAAACTAACTATATTAGAAACATTTTTATATCTATTCACCCAGTTTTTATTTTTACCCTGAACTGTTCCTTTAACCACTTTTTTCTTGGGAATCCATTTATATCTGGGAGTCAACTCTGTGGCCCACAAATGTGTTAAGAAATAGTTTTGTACTATTCAGTTGCTATTGTAGTAAGAGATTTTACATTAATAAAGGGAATTATTGAAGCCCAATCTAAACAGGATGGGAACCAAGCATCTTGGGTTTGGAAAACACTATGAAGGTCTGCACATAGTTTAAAATAAAATATTTAATGAGAGGAAATAACAAGGTAATATTTGGAATTCCACATTTACATTAACATTAGGCAAATAAAGCCTATTAGCATTTTGACACTCTTTTACAGTAAGGGGCAGATTTACTATTATTCCCCCCAAAAAAATGTGATTATCCTTGATATTCGATTAGCATTCGATTTTCGAATGCTAATCGAATAGTTTTAGGCTACCCTTTTATTCGATCTTCGATCATTCAACGATCGAATAACGATCATTTGAATGAATTATTCGATCATTCGAATAATTCATACGATTAGAACAATCGAAGACTTCGATCGAATGAATCCTATTCGATCAGGACTTAGCCTCAGAAGCCTAAGGGAGGGCTCCCATAGGCTTCTATTACAATTCGGGAGGTCCAATCTGGCGAAGTAGGCAATCGAATAATTTAAAAATGTTACGTTCTTCGCTGATCAAATGATCGAATAAGCCTAGTTTGCATATTCGACCAATCAAATTAATCCTACGATCGGAATTCGATTGAACTTCAATCTATTCACGTGAATTTAGTAAATCAGCCCCTTAGTGTTGCCACCTGCCCGGTATTTTACCGGCCTGGCCGGTATTTTTGACAACTCAATGTTCTTGATAGGAAAAAAGATAAATATGTAGGAAGGCCGGTGTTTTTTTTTTTCAAGAAAAGGTGGCAACCCTATTTACAGCATAAAAGTTTCTAAGATACAGAAGGTTCTCTTAGCAGACTAAACCCATACCAACACACTTAAAGGAACATGGGAAGAACAACAAGGTTAAAGTCAACTGAACAGGCACTATTTTGCCTTTAAAATCAGCCATGTAACCAAACTCTTACAAAGAAAAGTCCAGCTCTACATCACTAATAGTGTATCAATTTTAAAAGCCCAACGACATTTCCTACGCACATGCTATGCCTTGCACCCTGGCAGCACCAACAGCTAATACTCCTTGGTAGAAACCTTGGCAGCTACGTACAAAACTGCTCTGGGGGAAGAACACAACATTAGAAGTGTAGTCCCACTACTATACATCAGTTGACCTATTGAAACTGAAAGCACTCCCAAACGTCTCATGCCAATCATTATAAAGCCCAGGCGTTTCCAGCCCTTGTCGCTATATTTTATTGATAACATACCCGGCCAATTTGTGAAAAACTCACAAATCAAAGCTACAACGAGGAATCCTCTTCCCGGCCGCCATGTTGCCTGCCGCTGATTGGACACCTAGCAACTACATCATCAAAACGCGACCAGAACGTCGCACGTGACCTGGCGTCACTTCGGATTTTGGCTACGTTTTGGTTCGGGAAATGATGTTACATCTGTCTTTACGTTTCGTGTTATTTGCTACATTCTCGTTACCTAATACGCGATAGAGTATGGTTGTTTCGCCGTGTATATGTCTTCGTTTTACTTGCACGCATAATAAACATTTCGCTACATGTACATTGACCTTCCTAGGTTCCTGTACCAGCTGTAGGCTCCGAATACACGTATTACCACAGGGTAGCGGCTACTAGTCGCACCAGCTGGCCGGTATTTTATTCAAGAAAAGGTGGCAGCCCTAGCCTCCCGGCCCCTGGCCCGCTCTGCCGCCCACTCAGGCATAAACCACTTGTTAGTGACGAAGCGCTGGCCCCGTGAAAACGTTGTGTATTTCATCCAAAATCCCCTGCACCCATAATGGACCCTAACTGGAACTAAATGACGCCTTGGTCTGACTAGGATTTTTGCAGGGCTGGATTTATATAGCAGGTGCCCCTAGGCCCACTGCTGTTTGTCGCCCTTGTCCTCTCCACTTTTTTGTGTAAATTTTCATTTTGAGACCAGAGTAATGCATACCTCCCAACATTCTGGATGTAAAAAGAGGGACAAAAAGTTTTTTTGCCCGCACAGCATGGCAACATTCTTGTGACCACGCCCATTTGTGAGGCCGCACCCCCTAATTACCATGTTTATTTTACTAAATTTGACAGGTTATGAAAGTTTGAAAATATTTATCCTTATCTAAACTGTTACAATTACTCATTTTCTTTTCTCAAAAGTGTTACAAAGTATCTTATTTGCACCTATTAGCTGTTCTGGACTCTCTGCCAAAAGCCAATTAAGTTAAAATATTTGCTTCTTTTTCTGGCTGTTCAGTGCAGAGAAAAGAGGGACTTTCCAGTACAAATGAGGGACAGCGGGTTGAGCTCTCCAAAGAGGGACTGTCCCTCCAAAAAAGGGACAGTTGGGAGGTATGTATGGTAATGGGGATTGGTGCACTGGAAATTTAAAAAACAATTGTATCTCCTGCGCATCCCCAGTGTTTTTAACCAATTTGGGTGTGGTTGAGCAGCATGCCACCCCCCTAAAATCTTGCTACCCTAGGCCCGGTCCTAGGTGGCCTTTCCTCAAATCCGGGCCAGGATTTTTGTGTGTCTGATTTATCAAAATATGATTTTTGCTTCTCATTTTTTAAATAAAATAAATGTTACCAAACTAGAATCCATGATATGATCTTATTTATTTAAAAAAAAACGATTTAATGGGATTGGGGTAGAGTTGCCACCTGGCCGGTATTTTACCAGACTGGCCGGTATTTTTCATGGTTGATCTCAATGTTATTAATAGGAAAAAACAGATAAATATATAAGAAGGCCTGTATTTTTTTCAAGAAAAGGTGGCAACCCTATATTGGGGTCAAACATAGGTTTGCCACCTGGCCGGTATTTTACTGGCCTGGCTGATATTTTTCATGGTTGATCCCAATGTTATTAATAGGAAAAAAAGATAAATATTTAGGAAGGCCGTTTTTTTTTTAAGAAAAGGTGGCAACCGTAGTCAAACACGATAAAATCGAGTGAAAACCCAAATCATATGATTGAACTATTTTTCCTGAATTGTACGATGTTTGCCTGAAAAGTCTAAAATAGTCGTATTTTCCAAGTTAATTTGGGGTTATTCCAGCACAGATCACAGAAAATTCCAAATAGGATAGGGACCTCATTAGCATACCTCCCATCATTTTAGAAATAAAGAGAGGGAACAAAAAATTGCAGCATGTAAATTTTTAAGACCACGCCCACAATTTAATGGGATTGGGGTCAAACATAAAATCATGTGAAAAATCAAATTGTATGATTGAATTATTTTTCCTGAATCGTACAATATTTGCCTGAAAAGTCTAAAATAGTCATATTTTCAGCGTTTTTTCGGGGGTTATTCCAGCACAGTTCACAGAAAATTCCAAATAGAATAGGGACCTCTTTAGCATGCCTCCCAACATTTTGGATATAAAAAGAGGGAACAAAAAATTAGCAGTGTGTAATTTTTTGGACTTTGCCCATTTTGTGGCCACACCTCCTAATTACCATGTTCATTTTTCAAAATTTGGCAGCTTATGAAAGTTTGAACATAGTTCTGTTTTTAGTTATTGCAGTTTTGCTAATGAAGGTGAATTGCCCTTTAAGCTTTGATTCTAACGTTCCCATGGGAAAATTGTTACAAAGTAACTTATTTGTACTTGGTGGGTGTTCTGGTCTCTCTGCCAAATGCCAATTAAGTTGTAAACTCTTTCTTTTTCTGGCTGTTCAGTACAGAGAAAGTCTGGACTTTCGAGTACAAACGTGGGACTGTTGCTTAAGTTGTCAAATGCATGACTGTCCTGCTGAAAACAGGACAGTTGGAAGGTATGCTTTGGTAGTGTTGCCACCGTTTTTTTGAAGAACTGCCAATTAGGAATGCCGGGCAAGATTTCCTATAATTGACGTGACGACTGGCCAATCACAGCGTCATAGTCCCATCCTGATGTCACGGCCACGCCCCAGGTGTATCACTGTCCTGCCCTGTGCCAGAATTCCACTGTGCAAAAGATGGAAACCCTAGACATCTCTCATTGACATATATCCAACATGGCCAGGTCTGAGATGCTGGATTTTTGAATTCTGACTTTTTCCACTCTTGGAGTATAATAAATCTTGAAAAATCTGAGGTTTTTTCCACTAAAAATTCGAATTTTATAGTAAAAAAAACTTGAATTTTTCAACGCTCTGCAAGGCTACAGATTAGTTATGGTACTTTTTATTACTGTTTCTGTTCAGACCCTCTCATTACTCATTCATATCAATGCATGGTTGACCCTAGCAACCAGATTGCTGAAATTGCAAACTAGAGAAAAAATTAAATTTAAAAAACACAAATGATACAAAATATCACCCATAACATAATTAAAACTTAATTTAAAGGCCTTTTTATAGAATATAGTTAGCCGCACCTTCTAACCCACTGTACTTTCACTCACAAATCCCTACATGGGAAAACCTGCTAAGTAAGATGTGCTGACAACTCCTAAAAATTACATAAATAAACTAGCTCAAGGGAGAGATACGACAGAGGAGTATATGGCGTCACACAATCTATTGTGAATCAAACTGTGTTAACACTTCTTTTTTTAGTGAATCAAAAAATTCAAAAACATGTGATCAATTCATCGTGAGTACTCAGTTAATTGTTATATTCAAGGACAAGTTCATGTGAAAATAAATAATTTGAAAATTAAACATCGTGAATTATTGTGTAATTCATTAAGGAGATTAATAAAGTGCGAGTGCCTATTGTATGATTGGACCTACGCCATATCATCCGTGGAAGAGAACAATTAAAAATTAGCTTTTATTAATCCATTTAAAAGTTAACATTAGGCGAGCAAATACTGTAAAACCAATTAAAAACAATTAATAGGAAGGTGGAGTTGGATCTGAAATCGGTAATAGGGAGTAGCGGTGTAACAAACACACTATAGTTTTCCCATCAAGATCATACAACACCCATAAGCCCCTATGGTCTAGATTGGTACCGGAGAAAAAATTGGGAAAGGGGAGGAAAAATCAGGTGTATAGGGAGAATCAATAAAGAAAGAACCATTCCTAGTTTCAAACCTGTAAGGCTATTGTGTTGGTGGATCAATCGGTCCAACCAGGTAGATAGTCACTGGTAGCAAGGTGTGCAGAGTTCCCTAGCTCTATGTCCTCTCAGAGGCACCTAAAAGGGTATGGCCTAATCCCTAAACACTGAGGGTGCAACACCTTTGCTGCCAAGTGGCTGCGCGTATGTCAAAAGACAAAAATCACAGAGCTGGTTCAGAGCGATTCTCCCCACCTCCCATTCCCATATTAAAGTAAATCGCCAGTAGCTGTTGTACCATCTAGAACAGAAATAGGACTTAAGTGCCTAACGCACGTTTCGCCGGGTATCGGCTTTCTCAAAGGCCTTTTTTTTTTTTTCACATGAACTTGTCCTTGAATATAACAATTAACTGAGTACTCACGATGAATTGATCACATGTTTTTGAATTTTTTGATTCACTAAAAAAAGAAGTGTTAACACAGTTTGATTCACAATAGATTGTGCGACGCCATATACTCCTCTGTCGTATCTCTCCCTTGAGCTAGTTTATTTAGTTAATTTAAAGGCCAATAACCATTTTAACTGACATGGGGAAGTATAAATAGAGTAATTATTATCAAATTAATTCTACAAATTCATTTTGTGAGTACAGATTTTTCTTTCCATGCGTGAATGCTTCTGTTTGGACTGCAATTGCGTAGTTCTGAATGGATATACATGAATGACTACATTTAGGGGCATATTTAAAGGGATAGTTTAGCATAAAAACTAGGTAGATAGACTGTGCAAAATAAAAAATGTTTTCAATTTAGTGAGTCTAAAATGTAACGTATAAAGGATGGAGTGACTGGATGTGGAACAGAACAGAATGCTGCTTCCTGCTTTTCAGCTCTCTTGCTTTGTAAACTCACTGAACAGTTATGTCCCATGTGGCCCCCCTTCAAGTCACTGACTAACTCTGAGTTAGAGACCTGCAAAGCAAGAATTTGTGTTCTGGTTATTATGTTAGACATCCAATCACTCCAGCCTTTATACAGTACATATTTGCCAAACTAAATATATTAGAAACATTTTATTTTGCACAGCCTCTCTATTTACCCAGTTTTTTTATTGTTACACTGAACTGAATAAGAGATAAACATCACTGGTGATGTTGCCCATAGCGACCCGTCCGGTTTGTTGAATAATAAAGATTGATAAACAAAGTACTGATAAAGACACGCAGGCTCATCCCTACACATAAAATATGTGGAAGATTCTTCTCCCAGTGTACTTTCAAGACAGATCATTGATTTATCTAGTGTAAGCAACATATTAAAGGCACAGAGGCGGGGCGTGGCTTGCATGGAGAATGGCTAGGACTGGTGTTGCGTGAGCTCCGACCTGGGGATCGTATAAAACTGTATATTGTCCTGTTAAAACCTGCAAAAAAGTGAGTTTTCAAGGATACAAGCACCTCATCACTTCAGCCATTGAATCCAATGGTGCAGAGAGGCCACAGCAAAAGTACTGTCCCTGTCAGAACACCAAAGCGCAGCATGGCAAATCAAAATGGTGCTTATCCACAAGCAAGCAGCATGGCGCTGGATAATCCTGCAGATGCCAGAGATGCAGCTGTATAGATGCTAGCACAATTTGCGAGGGAACCTCTGCCCCAGAGGCAGCATAAAGGTGAGCCCAGAGATCTCCTGTGCACAAATTCTCATTCGGACACCACACCAGGGAAATCCCCCAACAGACACCAATGCAACCCAGCCCATACATACATATGAGCCTGCAGAACCAACGCTCAATGAGGTTCTTAATGCTATTACTACTAATCATATGGTACCTATGGGAAAAATAAATAAATAAATAGATAAAAACAGAATTTGCTATTTTAAAGCATGATACACAAAAGCTAAGAGAGAGAGAACAGGGGAAGCAGAAAGGCCAATAAGTGATCTGGAAGACTTCACTGCCCCCATTCCAGGCCGACTTACTGCTGCAGAAAAACAACTGGTGCAACTAACAGGCTCAGAAGAAATAAAATTAGGATTCTGGGGTTCCTGAAAGAGCAGAAGGGGCTGCAACAGAGAACTTTATTGAGCAATAGCTCTATAACACCTTTGGCCGGCCTACTTTCTCAACTGCTTTCACGGTAGAGAGGGCTCACAGAATACCGGGGGAAGCCCCCCTGCCAGGGGCCTCTCATCAACCATTAATAGCAAGACTATTAAACTACAGGTATCGAGATGCGGCACTGGAGGCAGTCAAGAAAGCCTGTGAGCTCCAATATGAAAACCAAAGGATTTCGATTTACCCAGATTTTTCCAATGAAGTGCAAAAGCAAAGGGCCAGATTTAAAGAGGCTCCTGCGACAAAAGCAACTCCCATATGCCATACTGTCCCGGCAAGACTCCAGGTCAACCACAGAGGGAAGGCTCATTTCTTCACCAACTGGATCATCAACTGGACGGAACAAAGACACCTCATTCCCCACGTATAGAATAAAGTCAAAGTTTACATATTTGTCGGAGGTGATGCATCACAAGGCAAGCTGGTTTCAGGATGCAATACAGGTAATATATGGAGTCTCCTAGTGGACCAGATAACACATCACTAGTTTTTTGCTTGACTAGCAGGAGTTATCACCAAGCTGCCCCAGGTTGGAGGGTACTGAACTGTAAAGACTGAGGACACACCTGGACTGAACTCTGTGGAGACACTAACCGCACAACACAGTTAAGTTTTTTCAAGTTAAGGGAATTAAATCTCACTCATAATATCTTTATGGAGTGGGTGGGGAGGGAGTTGGGAAAGGGTTTTTTAGTTGGTGTCAATTGCATAAAGGGGACATGTAAGGTAATCCATAAGCGGTATGGCATAACTGTACAATATGGTAAAGAAACATCATGGCAATGGTTAAAAAGGTTTCCTGGAATGTGAGGGTCCTTGCGGACGCCATTAAAAGGAGATTTTTATACAGAGGCACAGACCTCAGCTGATATGTTTACAGGAGACACACTTGGTGGGCGAGAAAACAATGGTCATGAAAAAGCACTGAATAAGTGCAGCATGACACTCCATATACTCCAGTTATTCTAGAGGGGTTTCCATCCCATTATGCCGATTGTGCCCCCTAGTTACTGAGACAATTATCTAAGACAGGCTTGGTAGATATTTCATTGTTCAAGGTTCTATGTTAGGAAAAAGAATAACTGAGTCTATCTTACAGGAGTTGACAAACATTACTCTTTATCTGTGATTTTAATGCAGTGGTAGATGTAGAGGTAGATGAACTATGCTCCCCAGAATATCAGCGGCAACCTAAAACAAGTGGATGAATACATTCCAATCATTAACCCCCCCTGCTCACCAGGTCCCTTCTCACTAAGTCTCTTCTGGGCTAAGCATGAATAACTACATGAATCCATCCAAAACAGTATAGAAATGTACCTAGCAACAAAAGGAACATGAGATGCATTTAAAGCATTTATTGGGGGGAATTTAGCAGTATCTAGAGTGGCATAAGAAACAAATTAAAAAAATAGCCCCCTTGTTGGTAAATCTGTACAATGGTATGAGGAAATGGGAACTTCTTTCAGGGTCTATGAGAGAAAAACTCATTATACTAATCCCAAAGATGGGGAAAGACCCACTGGAATGCTCCTCATATAGGCCAATATCTCTCATTAATGTAGACGCCAGTGCTTGCGATGAGGCTGGCTCCACATTTAGTCAAAGTGGGAGAGCGGGTTGTGGCGTCAATGGACAACAAAAATGCATTTGACTTGGTGGGGTGGAGCTATGTATGGGCCACAATGAGACGGCTGGGGGTACCCGCTGAATATATCAATTGGGTGCAAGCTTTGTATCATACACCAGTAGCTAGGATCTTACAAAGATTTCAGGTTTCTGGGCAATTGGTAGAGGCACCAGAAAAGGGTGCCCCCTATCCCCCTTTTTGTTCGCACTTGCCATGGAGCCTATGGCTTGCCGAATAAAGCTTGTACAAGGGCTAAAGTTGGGTACAAGAAATTATCTCCATGTTTGCGGATGACACTCTCCTTTATCTACCCAATCCACATCATGCTCTATCTAAGGCTTTATCCATAATAAATACGCACACAAAATTCTCAAGGCTGAAGATTAACTGGTCCAAGGCAGTATTATTTCCCATTGACCCCCTCCAACCTGAAGCACCACCGAATATTCATGATCTAAAAAATACTTGGGACTATGGATACATTTAGACCTTGCAAAATCTCTAGAATTGAACATACAACCTATATTAAGATTCATGGGGAAAAAACAGGAAGCATGGGACCATCTTCCTCTCACCCTACTAGGTAGAATTAATTTAGTTATAGTTAATCTAGTCCTTCCTAAACTTACATTTGCATTTCGGCAGACCCCAAATTTTTACCAACTTAAAAGTAGTATGTTGGACCTATTTTGGAATGGAGCCCCCTCCAGATTAGCCCTCAATACACTACAACTCCCTCAAAGAGGTCTGGTGGCCCCTAATCTCTATTGGTATTATCTGGCATCACAGCTGGTGGTGGTAAAACATGGGATTACCCCATTACATACATATGCAGCAACAATCTTGGATGCGCAATTGGTAGGTTCATGAGAGGGCCTAAAAAATCTTCTGTATAGAAGTACGTCTCAAAAGTTTCACCCTCAATGACAGCCAAGGTCAGAGCTTGGCAAACTATTTTACAATCTTATCCCAAACCACAGATGCACTGCTCCGAATTTTCACCCCTGTGGTGTAATCCTAAATTGCAACACCCCTGCATATTCCAGACCCGCAAGTGTGGGCTCAACTGTCAGAAGGGTCTCTCAGGTCATTTCAGGATCTCAAACTAAAATTTTCTCTCACAAATGCAATATTTTTTAGGAACCTGCAGCTGTGACATGCCATAGAATAACAATGGCCGAATTGATACTACTCCCAGGAAAGATGAGTTGTATATACGGGAATAGGCACTTACTTCTTAGTTAATCGTACTTCTATGCTCAACTGGCCAGGGCAGGAAGTGGGTTGTTAAGTAAACTCCTAACTAAATGGCAGAGATGACCTTTAGTAAGAAGGTCATAGATGCCAACTTGCCCAGGTCAGGCCATTCCAGCAGAGAGAGAGAGCAGAATACAAGGTGCAGAAAGAAGTAGAGCTTCCACCACTACTGATGTCCAATATCATTGATCTACCATTAGAAACAGGCACAAATGTTATTGTTAGTGGACAAAAAGCATGCAAATGACCCTAAGCATGCAAGTACATCCACCAAGCAATCCCATTCAGATCCTGTGGGGATTTGAAAGGGCTCCTCATGTAAGAACCACATCAAACATCGCATATCCTAAAAAAATATATATCTGTTGATGTCAAAGTCCTGTAGACATAAGAAATGCCTGCTTGAGATTGTTTCTGCCAAAGAAGTTTATATCAGGTATCCACACCAAAGGTGTACATTTTCCAAAGATTGTATATTTTTGTTTAATAAATGATTGCAAAGCCAATTTTGTTTAGTTACATCAAATTTATCTTTATCAAGAATTGCAAATATTGCTCTGTCCATATATGCTAAAAAAGAAAAAAAAATGTGTTGTGCTTTTTCACATGACTGTATATGATCCTAACCCTTATATATAATAACATTTGTTGAGGTGCGGTAATGCAAAGCAGCCAATAAGATATTTGCTTTTAAACATGTTGCAATTGGTTACTGTACCCTGGCAAACTTATGTGATTTAAAAAGTAAAATAAGTTAGTCCTTTAGTTTTGTTGTCTCCTGCTGATCATATTACAGTCTCTCAGCTGTACAAAAATTTCACACAAAAAAACGGATCAGCACCTAGGGAAACAGAGAAAACAAACAGTACAAAAATTCCACACAAAAAAAAAAAACAGATCATCGCCTTGGGCAACAGAGAAAACAAACAGTATTTCAGATAATTCAGTTTATCACCATGTGTTAGAATAGAACAAGGAGTGATGTCTTAGGTTATTTCCCCTTTAGATGACAATACACTTGGGAGTATAGAAAGTATCCTGTGTGGGTTCCCCTTTAAAGGACCAATATCTTCCAAATATGCATATGTGCTTCAAAGTCAAAAGCTTCTGCCAAATCTGGCTAGAGTGCCTACTTACAAGATAGTAGACTTTGTTATTGCATATAGTACTCTCTATCCCTTCCCTTCTCCTTGAGAACATAAAATACAGCATAATATTGTTTCATTATTACATTTTTTAAAACTTAATTAAAATATTGCACTCACATTTAGTTTATTTCACATTTATGGAAAGCATTTTCACTTGATATTAGGGGGTAGAATTATCAAGGGTTGAAGTGAAAATTCGAATTCTGAAATTAAAATTTTCGAGTTTACATTAGTGAAATTCGACTAGGGAATAGTTAAAATTTGATTTGAGTTTTAAAAAAAAATTTGAAAAAAATGTACTGGCCCTTTAAGAATTCAGATTTGACTATTCGCCACCTTAAACCTGCTGAATTGCTGTTTTAGCCTATGGGGGACATCCTGGGATCAATTTGGTTTGTTTGTAGTCTTCCTGAAAATCGTGTTTTTCCGGAGAAAAAACTCAATTTGAATTCACCCAAATTAGCAAAATTCAAATTTTTTTATAAATTACAGTTGGTTGATTTTTAGTTGAATTTCGAGTTCATGGGAGTTTTGTGAGTTTTTAAAAACTCCTATGAACTCTAGATTCGATCCTTGATAAATCTGCCCCTAGATGTTCTGTATATTAGTGAACCACAGATCCTGCAGGGAGGGGGCAGAGGAAGTGAAGTTTCCCTATTTGCTCTGTTCATTCAAACGAGGAAAGCAAAAGCTGCAATTGGACAAATTAAAAAACTTAATTCAAACACTTGGTTGAAAACCCTTTGCTGGCAATGACAGCCTGAAGTCTTGAACTCATGGACATCACCAGATTCTGGGTTTTCTCCTTTTAATGCTCTGCCAGACCTTTAATGCAGCGGCTTTCAGTTGCTGTTTGTTTGTGGGCATTTCTGTCCAAAGTTTAGTCTTCAACAAGTGAAATATATACTCAGTTGGGTTCAGATCAGGTGACTGACTTGGCCATTCAAGAATATTCCACTTCTTTTCTTTAATAAACTCCTGGGTTTGAGCAGACAGTATGTCTCAGAACACCTCAGAATTCATTTGGCTGCTTCAGTCCTGTATCACATCTTGGATAAACACTAGGGTCCCAGAGCCACTGGCAGCCATGCACGCACAGGCCATCACACTGCCTCCCAAATGTTTTACACATGATGTGGTATGCTTTGCATCATGAGCTGTTCCACATCTTCTCCATATTTTTTTGTTGCCATCATTCTGGTAGAGGTTGATTTTGGTTTAAGCTGTCAACTTTTTTCCAGAACTGTTCTTGCTTTTTTAGATGTTTTTTTTTTTTTTTTTTTTTAGCAAAGTCCAATCTAGCCTTTCTATTCTTGATGCTTATGAGTGGCTTGCACCTTGCAGTGCACCCTCTCTATTTACTTTCATGCACTCTTTATGGTAGACTTGGATATCAATACATCTACCTCCTGGAGAGTGTTGTTCACTTGTTTGGCTGTTGTGAAGAGGTTTCTCTTCACCATGGAGATGATTCTGCGATCATCCACCACTGTTGTCTTCCGTGGACGTCCAGGTCTTTTTGTGTTGCTGAGCTCACCAGTGTTTTCTTTCTCAGGATGTACCAAACTGTAGATTTAGCCAGTCCCAATATTGTAGTAATTTCTCTGATTGTTTTTTTCTGTTTTTACAGCTAAAGGATGGCTACTTTCACCTGCATGGGGAGCTTCTTTGTCCTCATGTTGTTTGTTCACAACAAAATCTTCCACATAAAAGTCCCCCCCCCCCCCAAATCAACTCCAGGGCTTCTATCTGCTTCATTCATTATGACAAAACAAAGGAATTGCCCACACCTGCCCATGAAATAGCCTTTGACCCAGTATCCAATTACTTTTGAGCCCCAGAAATGAAATGATTGTGTTAAAAAAAGGCTTTAGTTCCTCACATTTTTATGCAATCTTTTTGTTCAACCCACTGCATTAAAGCTAAAAGTTAAAATTTATTGGGGTAATGTACAGAACCAAAATAAGAAAAAAGTTGTCTCTGTCCAAATATATATGGGCCTGTATATATGTAAATCACTCATACTGTTCCATAGAGATGAACGGTGATGTTCTTATCTGTCCAGCTGATTGGATCAAATCAGTTATGGTTTGCATAGTTTTAGTAAAGTAGTGTAATTGTCATGTATTGGTGTGTGATGGAGCGATACTTGCTCTGGCTGATTACTGTGAAAATATGTGCTTTACAACCACGTTAAAGGATTTAACTAATCTTTACTCTTCTTACATAAAAAGTAATAGTAGAATTGAAGTCAATCACCACTTTCGAACTGATGTTTACATATTTTATTTAAAAATATCTCTGCAGAGAAATACACATCAGTGGCTGATTACTGTTACAGTTCAAGGAGGTGTTGAAGAAAGTTCTTGAAGGTAAGCATATAGCATTGTACCTTCAATGTAATTGTACCTTAAAAGAAAAAAATGTTTTGTTTGTTTAGTTGTTTTCTGAAACTCCATTATCCCTAAATTGATTATATTAAATATATAATTGATTATAAATGAAAGCTAAAGTCAAAGATAAACAGATTAGTTAATTCAGCTTTTGTAAACTGCAACTCCAGCATCTTCTAACCAGCTGAGCACAGTTGAAGCACCTACGATTTTCCTTTCAGTGGATTGTTATTTCTCCCAAACTTGATTTATTTGAATGTCATGGGCAAACACTGTTTGAAAGCTTGCCAAGTTCCCCCCTCAAAGATTAGATTTCTACATATTTTATTAAAGCTGGATCTTACTTGCTTATTTTCTCATTTTGACCATGTGGTGCATCATTTGGTTCACCAATTCCTAGTAACATTACTCTCTTTCCAAGAACATCTTCCAAAGTTTTTGCAATGGGAATGGTCCCACCAGCTCGGTGTCTGCTTCCAAGTTAAACACTAGAGGGCAGACCGACATCAGAAATTATAAAGAACACGGAATGCAACGGGAGGCTGCAGACTTATATAATGTAGGTCTCAGTATAAGGATATAATCATATTATTGGAGATATAAATGGTTATACTGTAACATCTTCTGTTACCTCTTTTAACTGCTTTCCTACCTGCCAGATATTAATATTTAGGCTCATTTATGTCTGCCAACCAAGGTTTTGCTCCAATTAACATTGTTACCTTTATTTTATTAGGACTTTTCCTTTCAGAAAATGTGGCCTCCAAGTAATTGGAAAATAATGTTGAATGGAGTTCTATAAAATGCAAGGGGAAAGTATTTTTAATAATGAATTTACATTACTCACACAGCAGCAGATTTAAGGGTCAAATTTCAAATTTGAAAAACTGCGAAATTCAAATTCAAAAAGACCGACTGAAATGAAAACGAATAGGTCCATTTCCGATCAAATTTGAATCATACAAGTCAAAGCATATTTGATTGAATTTGATTCTAAGTTTTTCCAAAAACTTTTTCCGCAAATTGACTCCAAGTAGGTTTTAGGAGGTCCCCCATAGGCTAAAATAGTAACTCAGCAGGTTTTAAATGATGAATGGTCAATGTCGATTTTTCTTGTATAAGTATTTTGACCCGGATAGCCCAGTTTTCAGAATAGCTGTCTCTGTCAAAACGCCTGCCCAGTTTTCCCAGATTGAAGTTGTAATTGGCCAATCGATGATTGCCATGCCTCTTGGTGTCAGCGGTCTGCCCTATGACATCACTAGCATGCCCCTCCCTGCCCAAACCACACAGCCCCAAAAGGTATCAACCCTAGCAAAACTGGGCTGTCCCAGCTTGACACAGCAATTGGCTCACTTATCACCATGTCATAGACCCAATCCCATTATGTCAACTGTCCATCTACCAGGGGGTCACTAGCACGCCCCCTGCCTGGATCACATGGCTCCAAAAGGTCAAAAAGTCAAAACTGGATTCTCCCAGATTGACACAATAATCACCTAATCGGTGTTAGCTCTGCCACGTAATGTTAGCAGTCCGCCCCCATGATGTGACTGGCATGCCCCCCTCCCCAGATTGCACGGCTCCAAAAGGAAGCAACCCTAAATAATTTATATGCTTATTTTCATAACTGACTTTTCTCGTGGACATGTATGCATATAATTATAGTATAATATATATATATATATAGTATACATATACGGTAATAACTCTATATTGCAAGGAGTTATACATACAATCACTACTGCCAATTATTATATCCTTTTGTTGTCTTGCTTTTTGGAATTCAGAAAAATACTCCTTGGGGGAGGGTGCAATTTTAAAGGGAATGTTCACCTTTAAATTTACTTTTGGTATCATGTAGAAAGTGATATTCTGGCTTTCATTTTTTATTATTCATTGGTTTTGAGTTATTTCACTTTTTATACAGCAACTCTCTAGTTTGCAGTTTCAACAGTCTGGTTGCTAACAACCATGCACTAGTTAATAATCTGCGTAAAAAAATGTTAGCATAATTCCATTTTGTTTTCAATTTAATTTGTTTTGCCTTCACCTAAGGTCATGCAATATTTGTACAGATTAACACATAGTAACACATAGTAATTTAATTGTACAGATTAACAGATAGTAATGCAAGGACACTGTAGAATAGTGGGCAAAGAGTAAAACCAGCCTTTTTGAAGATAATAATGTTGTAATAGAATAGTTTATAGTGACTAAAAACTAACTCACAAATGTATACACAGAAACTTAAAATAAGTACTAGTATATAGTCATTGAGCTGAGAGCTTTTCAAAAGACATGTTGACCTATAGAAAAACAGGAACATATGACTGTGGACAACCCAATAGATATAGTTCGACCAAATGTGTGCTCTGTACGGCATTGTTCCAAACTTCCATAGGAACAAGAATAGATACTGTATGGCTTCTATCTGATAATGAACTTACACATTAACCAAAATAATTTAATAACTGCCCCCCCCCCCAAAAAAAAGATACTGTATATTGGATCTGTCAGTGAAAATCTGACACCCAACTCCAGTATGAAGTGAGAATAAAGAGAAACAGATGCTGAGAGTAGTATAGAGAAGAAAAACTTGATTATTTCAGAAACAGTACAGAAGTATTTAGAAATCTTCTTATTTTAGAATGATGAAGCTTATTTTCATTTTTGTGATAGTTCCCCTTTAACCTTACACATGGTTTCAAACACATCACAATTGTTTATGATTGCATTGTCCTAACAGTTCCTATTAAAGTAATTATTATTAATGTTGTCAGTTCTGTTCCTGACATTTTGCTGATGCAGCTTTTTTCATGGAAAGTCATGGCAATGAAAGGTTACATGTGACATTGGCCTAATGGGTTGGATGCTATTATAGTTCACTGTAAATAATATCGACCCATCTTACTGGCATACTGAACAGCATATTTATCAGGCCAACTGCCAATAAACAGGCTCTTCCCCTTTGTATTATTTTGCAGGATGAGCTTCTAAACCTTTTTTCAACACAAAGGGGCCCATTTACTAAATTCACATGAAGGATTCAAATTTCGATTGAATTTTAAATTCGAATTTCGAATATGCAAATGAGGTCACTTCGACCATTGAATTTTCAAAATAATTCGAATAATTCGAATTTAATGGTATTTGGATATTCGAATACTCGATGGTCGAAGTATTTCCCCTTTAAAAAAAAATTCCATAGGCCTGTTCGCCAACTTGGACCTACTGAATTGCTTTAAAACCCTATGGGAAGCTCCCATAGGTGTTTTAAAGTTCTTTGTGATCGAATTTAAAAAATTTAATTGAAGGGTTAAAATCGTTCGATTAGAACGATTTAATCAATCAATCAATCGAATTTTTTATATTCGATTGGTCGAATTGCGTTAAAAAAACATTCAAATTCGAGTGTTTTTGCAATTTGACCACTTCCCCTTTAAATTCAAATTCGAGGGTTTATTAACCCTGGAATTCGAATTTTAGTAAATCTGCCCCAAAATGTTAAAATGTTCATATAGTGTGGGGTAGGACCAAGGAACATACCGGGAACAGTGACCCATAGTGCCATCAACATTTTCTGTCCGTCTGTTTGAAACTAGGCCGGGAACAACATTTGCAACTTGTATTGTTGGTATTTGGAAACTATCACAGAACAATCTGTTGTATGAGCTAGAGTATAATTTGTGGGGTGGAGCACACTATTTGGGATTATGACACACTGGTCAATGCTTTTCTGTTTTGCACAGCAGTATTTCTGCTATCTACGTATGGTGAGATATTGTGGCTTCTTATCACCCTTGATTGAGTTCCATGGAAATAATGAGCGAGCACCAGCATTTTTCTCCCTTTAGACCACCAATGTCATTATCAAGCTATTTTCATCACGCACAATGCCACACAGTGCCATAGGTCTTAGACACATTGGACGCATTCCTTTTCCAAAATATCAACATGGTAACCTCCTGAATCTGTTGTTGCTCCTTTTAAACTTTTAATACTTAACCGCTACTTAATGCAAATCTTAATTTGACCACTTTTGGGGTTTGGAAGCCAGCCTTTATTTAAAATTTTTAGGTTTCCACAGCAGCTTTAAGACACTTCTCTAATCACTTGTACTCTGGCTTAAAATGCTTCTGCTTAATTTCATATATGACTTTTTTAGTCAATAGAGTAATGAGGTGCTGGCATAACATGCCTCTACTTGCATATTGCAAACGTTTAAAGTTGGATTAACACTATTATCCAATTATCTTCTTTATCAGGACAGTTATTGCACTGAAACTCATTTTTCATGGCCATAGCATTTACCAGTAACCCTGGTAAACAGTCTGTCATTAAAACTTAGTAAACGTTGTAAATTGCAATCTCTTTGCAGGCTTTTGGCAACTTTTATTATTGGATCCTTGGCTTTTATGACATCACAGGGAAGTTCCAATCTGTTGGCCCCAGAAGGGTGGGTCGTGCCATACAGCACTACGAAACAAGTTGGCACTATAGAAATACATGTTATTAATAATAATAATAATAAAATAAGTGGGGTTTTAGAAGTGTTATACATAGTACACATAGCACTGAAATATACTCTAGTTTTATTAGAATGTAATAAAAATGATAATATTAGAAAGCTGCACTTTAGTTATTGGCCAATATGGTGCCCATCTGATTAGAGCCATTCTTATGGTCCTATAGAAAGGCCAGGTGTTGTGTGTATTGTGAACTTTATTCTCAGATCAGGAATACTGATGATAGTTAAGTAATGGCAGAATTGGATACAACATGCTCTCTTATGTTTATAAGACTGTAAGCCCTACTGGGCAGGCTCCTCCATCCTTTTGTCTCCTTGAGCACTTAATCTGTATTGTAATTATATTTTATTTTTATGTGAATGTATTTCTAATAATGCACTTATTGTTACTTTTTATTTCAATGGCCCCTTGTTTGTTACCCCAAATTTATTGTTTGCTGTACAGTGCTTTATAAAATACATACATACATATTTATTATGCTGTGTAAAACGAAATTAGCCAAAAAAAAAGTATATAAAGCTGTTAATAACAAATGGCACATTTATCAATGCATTTATGCCATGTGAATGCCAGATTTGCCACTGTTATTGTACAGTTCTTTCAGCAGAAGTCACTCTAAGAAAAAAACGTAGGAATTTTACTCCATTTTTTACATGGTGAAGCCTGGTTTATTATCCTGCTGTTTTTTACACAGCATATTAAATATGCCCCTTTAAGTTTAAGGCCATCGAGGCCATCAGCTGATACATTTTACGAATGCAAAGTGTAGTCAAGTGAACATATATAGTAGGGGCAATGCAAAACAATGGGGCAATCTCTCTAAAGGGCAAACCACGACACTAACTCAATACAATTCAAAGTTGCGTCTCTGCAGCCAAACACTGGTGAAGTTTAGCTAGCGGTAATTAGTCAGTGCGATTCTGCGTAACTTCATTAGTAGTCTTGCGCTTAGGTCATTTTGATTAGGGTGAGTACATATAAGTGATATATATGTCTTTATTAGAGATGTTAGTGCAAATGATTGAAGTGGCCAGTTTTTATTACGAATTTCAAGGAAGCAAAATAAAGACAAAAGAAAGCGTCTAATGCCCTAGACATTAACCCTACCCTAAAACAAATGATGTAGCATGCTTCTGAAATGATAAAATAAAAATGTTAAAACAAAACTTTGTATAAAATGTAAAGTTTGGTGATACCTTTTATTGGCTCCCTGAATAAGTAACAATTGCAAGCTTTCGGAGCACATAGGCCCCTTCATCAGGCAAAATACAAATGAACATTGAAAAGGCACATTATATATACAAATAGATCAATTCCTAATTATGCACTGTTGTGTTAACCTTACCCCAATCTGTCTAGTTCAAACGATTTGACCTGACTGAATCCAGACCCCTGGACTATTTACAACCCACCCTAATTACTTTTATTACATTCTACAAGTTATCTCTGTCTATCTGTAACTTTCTAATTCATTGCCCATAAACCCTTTTTCAGTGATCTATTTGTATATATAATGTGCCTTTTCAATGTCCATTTGTATTTTGCCTGATGAAGGGGCCTGTGTGCTCCGAAAGCTTGCAATTGTTACTTATTCAGTTAGCCAATAAAAGGTATCACCAAACTTTACATTTTATACATTTTTTTCGAATGGCTAACACGGTACTACATCTCAATACAAAACAAAACTTTGTAATAGTTACAACTTTTAAAGACAATCCTGGGTTTAAAATATGAACAAAAACTCAGATCTATAATTTTTATGACTTTTCGGCATACAGGATTATATAGCTTCATCTTATCAGTTTGCCAAGTCTAAGCTAGTGAAGGAAACTCTGGCAAAAGAGGTAACGGTCTGTAAAATTCAACAATTTTTCAACAATGTTGGTGTGGAAGCTTGTCCAAAAAGGTTTTATAAGTGCCATCATCTGACTCTTCTGTATTCTTTCTTAAGTGAATGCTGTATTGATGCACAGTTGAAGCAGTCTTCCAGTTTGTAGCAACTGTGCATGCACAAGTGCTGGAACTTGCCAAAGGGAAGGAAGAGGACCAAAGAATACCGAATATCCTGAAGATGGCGCTCATGAGCTCAGCTGCGTTTACTCTGCACCAATGAGTACTGTTTTAGGGGCACTTTCAAGGGTACTATGCTGTGGGGGGGAAGCAGGGAGGGTGGATTATCTAGGGTAGTAGACAGGGGATTTTTTTGTTGGAGGGGGGGTTAGATCTCCTTTAAAGGAAAATTAAATTCCCCTAAAGAAAAAAACCCTATCCACTACCCTCCACTGGCCCCCTCCCTGCTTCCTCCCCACATAGTCTTTTACTTTAAAAAGTGTCATTAGCAGAAAGGCAGTGGGACCCTTGGGTGCCATCTTCGGTATCTTCAGATTCAGACATGGGCAGTTGGAGCTGATCCGGTATTAGTAGCAACTGTGCATGTGCCAGAAAGCTCCATAAATTACCAAAGAGAAAGAAGAAGGTCTGAAGGTGATGCAGAGGAGCTCCACTCTGCTACTCCTCATATACTGTATTAGCTGTAAAGCTTAGCTTGCTGCCAGGGACACATTATCAATTAAAAGCCTATGCCACGAGGTAGCAGAAACGGGGGCCAGTGAAGGTTGATGGGGCTTTTCTCTTTAGGGGGGTTCTTTCTCCTTTAAGAAGTGTTTCTTTACCCTTCTTGGATGGGACCTAAATTATGTCTAGGATTCAGTCATGGGGTTGAAGAGTAAGTAAAATTACAATCATAAATTTCCTTTTATTTTTTTTTTTTTACAGGTCAATTTAGGAGAAAGTGTCTAAACCAAGCCATGTAATATAACGTGTATACATGTTATGTGGTGCCTTACAAAGATGGTTCATCATTTACATAAGTCCCTGTCCAAGAAGAGCTTACAGTCTTACTCCTCGCCATACACACTTACACTAAGGGGTAGAGTTATCAAAATTTAAGTTTAGTGCTTAATAAATAAAAACTCACCCACTTTCTATTCATTTCTATGGGATTTTTAGAAGCATATTTAACAATGGGTGAAAGTTAGAACTCACTGTTTGCTAAATACACTTCCAAAAATCCCATAGGAACGAATAGACTGTAGGTGAGTTTTAATTTATCAAACTATATTTGAAACTCACATTTTGATAACTCAAACCCGAGTTGAGTTTAGTCAGGGACGAATTAACCTGCTTGTATGCTTTGGAAGGAAACCAGAGAATTCAGAAAGGGGTGAATCTTGTCCTAAATCTGCATACAGTCGTATGTCCCAGCTACTGTAGCTCAAAAATGCCACGGGACCTTTATTTGAAAAAGTAGCCGAAAAACCTCTGCCCATAGAAACATATTGGAATCGCCACTGCCAATACACTCCTATTGATTTGTTGCTGTGACCTCAGAAACGCTCACATTATTGTTGACTGTATCATTTCTGGGTAATAGTAAATAAGTTCCATATAAATCTTGGTGCCAAAATCCTATTTTTTTATGTTGAAATCATTCTCACCATTAAGCTGAAGCATTCCTGATAATAGACACTGTTCCTGTACAGTACTTTATGGACAGCATGGCAATGCATGAGCAGGATTATAAATATAGCATTCATATTATTAATATACAGTAGCTATATAGCAATAGTTAAGCTGTACTTATTCATTTTATACGTGTATTTTACAGCAACCGGGCCCCAAGTGTATAAAAAACCTCTGTGTACAATGACCTCTGGTTTTTGCAGTATACAGTATCATACAGTAAACAGTGGTGTAAATAGTGGAGGCAACGGACAATCCAAACTACACTGTGATGGGGATGTGGTTAAGAGGTCCTTTGGGACAATCGCTTCTAAATACAGTAAGTAAAGGAAAGTTTTTTTTTCCATATTGTAGTTTTATGGTTTTAATTTAACACCATTTATCTTTTATTGCACATCTGGGAGAAAACCCAGGAGAGGGCACTGTGCAGGGAGATAGGAATGAAGTAAGTGAAGTGGATAGAAACTCCTAACCCCTTTATGTTGCTCCATCTCCCACCACCAGTAAACCACAATCAGAGGGAAGCAGTTAACTCTCTTTACCCCAAACACATTTCCAATGTAACTTTACAGGAAGTGAAAGATGTTGTTTAATTCTATAATGAACAAACCAACAGAAAAAAACAGGGGGCTTCCAGACACTCAAAGATTCCACAACGGCCACAAAAAATCATTATAAAAATGTTTGCTGAATTTTTCGTTAAAAGATGAATATCTCCAATAGCCAAATGAAAGCAAGCATTTTACACAATGGTAATGAGAACAAGGTACACGTTACACGTCTATATATAGCATGCAGTAGAAGAATATTATACATCAGACATTCCAATCCATTTACAGAGTTATATGCCCTTGATGGAGATTTCTTTACCTTTGCTGGGCTTTTTGTGATCTAGACTGTTGTAGATTGTGTTGAGTGCTGGGGGTAGGTCTAGGTACCCCAAAATTTTATGAAATTTTATGGGGACTCCCCTTTTTAGGTATATTAAGTATTCAGTATTGCAGGTATCTTGCATTATTGCTTTCCAGGTAGCAGATGTAGGTGGAGTTACTGCTCTCCAGTTTTGAGTAATTAACCTTTTAGCTAATAGTAGCCCCTCTAGGAGAAACAGTGACTGGTATTGATTTAACTTAAGGCCAAGACACATGTTTTAGAAGTCTGGAGATTGTCACCTGTAGCACCCCCTCTAAAGTGCCTAGTACTTCCCTCCAATATTCAGTAAGTTTAGTGTAGCTCCACAACATGTGTATCAACGTTCCCTTTTCCAAAGCACACCTAGGGCAAATATACGGGGTGTTAGCATTAATGTAATGGAGTCTAACAGGGTGTAGTAAGCCCTGTGGAGAATGTATAACTGAATTAGCCGTAGCCTATAATTGGGGGATACTAGCTGTGGAGCTTCCTTCACTTCTTGCCATTCCTCATCTAGAATTGGGCCCACATCCACCTCCCATTTGCTTTGTAGCCCAACCAGATTATTTCCGTGTAGTTTTTGAAATAACCTGGCTGTCACGGTCAGCACCCAAATACCAGAACAAGTGCCAAGCACCCTGGTCTCGGCTCGTGCTTCACCAGTAGTGTGACTGCCTTTGGCTTCGGGAGGAGCCCTCAGCTACTCAGATGCCACCTGGACTTAAACGAGAGGTGCAGAGCAGGAGTTCTGGCCAGCAATGGGGCACGAATGTAGATAAAGTCTTTTAAGGCCGATGGTCACGGTACAGATAGGAGTAGGCAAGTTCGTGGTCAAACAGGCTGGGTCGAGGCAGGCAGATAGCAAAGAGACGTCAGGCAGGCAAGGGGTCAAACCGGGAGATCAATCAGATAGGAAATAGCAGAATCGGTAGTCAATAACAGGCACGAGTAAGGATAACGAGATCAGAGTAGTCAATAAGCCAGGCAGGGTCAAACACAGGTAGCAGAACAGGATCAGAAGCTTTACAGCACAAATAAAGGCACAGGAACAAATCCTATCACGGGCAAAGTAAAACACCAAAATGCCCCTATAAATATTTAAAATTTCGCGCCATTGCGCGCTGACGTCTGACATCAGCGCGCCTGCGCCTTTAAAGGTCGGAAGTGCGTGCATGCGCACTAAGGAGCCGGCAGGGAAAGAGAGCGGTGCGGCGGGCGTCCCCGCGGATTAAATTTTCCTTAATATACTCTTTCATTGCCTGGGCTTCGGGCAAAGAAAGAGGGTAGGTTCTACCACAAGGAGGAGTTGACCCAGGAATCAGATCTATTGGGCAGTCGTACTGCCGTTGTGGGGGTAAGGTTTCTGCTGCCTTTTTAGAGAAGACGTCAGCAAATTCTGCATATGCAACAGGTAACCCCTCGAGAAATGTAGATGCTACTACAGAGGGAAAGCATACTCTGACTTCATAACAATGCTTTAGTTTTTCTTCCTTTATTATTATTTATATAGGTAAGAAGTTTAATATTAGTTACACGTTTTTAATAAAAGCTTAAATTTTTATTGATTTATCCTACAGTTTTTATTATACTGTAAATACCACAGGGAATTATGCACCAGGAATCAGGGCTTCTGATGAAAACAATAGGACATTTATTTCTAAGAAACTAACATGTTGGCTAATCCACTCATTAATCTTTGTCAAAGTGCAAGAAGCAATACATTCACTTGTCTTAAAAACATATAGCAGTGGGAAAAGTGTTAAAATGATGTTAATTGATAATAGATTTTATACCTGTATATTCTCTCAGGGGTGTTGAAAACAATTGCATGTTTATTTGGTGGAAATGAAGGGCCATGACCTTTAGTCTCATGTTTTTCCACTGGCAAAAATTTAAATCAGTAGTGGTAAAGACTGCTATGACCAATTGTAGGATGTCTGCCAATCAAGAACTTTTAGGGGCATATATATTATGCTGTGTAAGATTAAAAAATTGATGAAATAGTGTGTGAAATTTAACGCCATGCGAACATCAGATTTGTCGACGTTTATTTTATATTGCTGCCGGCTTCACTTTGAATAAAAACAGTTTTTTTACAGTGTTCACATGAAGCCTGGCGATGTGTGGTGTATTATGACACTGTTTTGTTTACACAGCAAAATAAATATGCCCCTTAAAGAGATACTGACACCAGAAATTTAACTTTTTTGCATCTATCATAATAATGCCTTTTAAAACTACTAATAACTTTGCCATAAAGTTTTTGCTCAAAACTTTTACATTACCTACAATATCTGACTCCCGTGTTCACCTATTAGGGGGCTGCCGTATTTATGCAGCAGGAGTCTGTTAGCATTAGAAAGAAAACAGGTTTAGGAATTTCAACTAACAATTACTTAAAAAAAAAACAGACTCCTCACCAAAAAACAATGAACATGACATGACCTCTAGGTAACTTTTAATGTACATTCATATTTTAAAAAGTTGTTTTTTAGTGTGAGTATCACTTTAAAGTATATATGAGCGTACTTGTTTAAAGCCTACCAAGAAGACACAAATATTGTTTAAAGTTTTCTATTTATGAATGTTTTTCCAACACTGGGGTGTTTTTTTGCCATTAATTCTTCATGCACCTTAGACAATTCCAGGAAAAAAGTTGCAAAGAGTTTTGTCCCCTGTATATAATTAGACCTGCACAAGAGAAAGAAAACAAAACATAAAGAAAAGAAACATAGACAGATATTTAACCTCTGCACTGCTGGTTACCCCTCAAATGACTATGAATTTGGGCTCTTGGTCATCATTCAATGGCGGCTGTGATGTACCGTAGAATTATGAATTATCTTTAAAGGAGAATTCATCCATAAATTTAAAAAAACAGTACCCCCCACCGTACATAGACCCCCTTCCTGCTCCTCCCTAGGCTAGCTGTTTACCCCTGGTAAAATGCCCCTTTATGCAGTTTGTATACAGCCCCTCCTCCCCATATGAACCTTACTATTCCAAATAGTATGCCTTGTTTGGTGCTTCTACCACCTGAACATCTAGCTGCAGTATTGCATATGCACTTCACCTGTGGGGGATGTGGTGGGGATCAAATCACCAATAGCCACATATTTAATGAAAGGTGAAATAAAGCTGCCAGGGAATTACAGGAAGGAGAGTCTGACACTCTTTATTCACTTGTGAGGGGAAAGGAACAAATTTAGCAATGGCTAATACAAAGTAGTTTGGTTATGGAAGGAAATATTTTACTTTACTGCAAGATATTTGCACACTTTGTACTTGCAAATTACAACTATAGCTATTTGCCACAGCCCTAGCTTTCTATAATTGGGTTTTTAGATATTTCCAGGATCAGATCCTGAGTCCCACAAGACAAAGCAGGATGGCTCATAAACATTAACTACATTGCTGCTTATAATGGTTGACTTGAAGTCTGGAATTATACAGCACATCAACTAGTTACAACGGCTTTAAGTGGTGTGTAGCAAATTTGCTTAAAGCTTAATCTGGTCAATCAGTGTTTTTTTGTGTTTCAGGATAGTGAATATCATCCAGCTCCCACCTGCTTATCTTCTCATTTTGGGAGTGTTCTCCAGCATCTGCATCACCAATAGGAAGCATCATAACACTTTTCTTGGTCAAATCCTGGAATATTTTTGCCAGTGGAATGGTTGAACCATCTCGGATCATATTGGGCGGAACTCCAAATACTTAATAAAAAGTAATAGAGTGAAATAAATAAATTCTAACATAATACACTTTGATTTTGCAAAATGTCCCCCCTTTTTAATTAAAGTGCCTACCTCTGGAGCAGTAACCCATAGCAAACAATAAGTTTTCTTTCAAATAGCTCACTAATGCTATTTTCTGATTGGTAGCTATGGGTGATTAGACCTGCAGCAAATGTTGCACCATTTATTACATAAATGTTTAACAACTATTTATATTTATAGGTTGAAACATGCAAGCGGAGCCCTGTACTCAGTATTTGGTTCAGGCAGGGGTTTGGGACAGGGTATACTATGATGGGGGTCTTTTTGCCCATGGGCAGTATCTCATCACATTGTTGCATTCATTGTTTTACCTTTAGCTGGCCAAAAAAACTCAATCACTGAGTGGTTTCTGGGTTACTTCCCACAGGCTAATTTGCCCAGTGTTGCTAAATGAGTCCTATTTGACTTTTGCCTCATGCACAAAAGAATGCTAATAGCACATGGCGCTTATAGACATAAGCGCAAGTAGGAGTAAGTGCAGTGTGTATACCATTTTATAGTATCAATTCTGCACCCATTATAGTGCCAATCATTCATAAATATGTGTCTATGTGCAAACACAATTTATGTATTTGACTTAAAATTGTACAAGTCAGACAGTGAGTTTTCCTATTAACAGAGAGGTACGTTAGTATCATAAACATGATAATGAGTTCTTCATAAAGTTAAACCAATATCAGAGAAATAACAGGGGCTAAATTTGGTGCTGCTAAGCAGGCAAAAGTTGAAATTTAGAACTCATCTTTTGCATGTCTGTGTGTATTAGAAGTGTTATGTGAAAATGGAACAAATAAACCAACCTTTTGTAATAGCATTCCGAGCTGCTGCATACTGAGGATCATTGACATCAGCAACCCAAGGCGATGCTCCAATTAACATGGACACTGTTAGTTTATTTGGGCTCTTTAGCTTTGCAAACACATCTTCTAAATGTTTTGTTACCTAGATTAAAAAAAAAAAAATTTATATATATATATATATATATATATATATATAAACATAATTCTAAATGCTTATCTTACCTTGTTTGAATAGTAAATGAACAGTGCTCTATATACATATAGTGCTATATAAATACAAATATACATATAAACATTCATCTATCATTCTTATTCTAGGCAAAAGAAAAGTGCAGCACTTCTTCCAGTGTCCATCTCATGTTACATGCCTTAATTTATTTACACAGCAACATGTACAAATATTGAAGTTAATCTTTAATATTATTATTATATATATTTGATTAAGGTCTCATTTACCTCTTTTTCCACAACAGAACTCTTCATATTTGGAACTTGCCGAATGGAGAATTTTCCTATTACCTTTGCAGGTATAACTGTTTTGCTGCCGGGCCCAGAGAAAGCTCCTTCAATTCCATGGATAGTCAGGCTAGGATATCGCCACAGATGTTGAAGTATTTCCTCCTATATAAAGTAAGTTGAAGGTTGTCACATAAATAGCTAGGGTAGTGCATCTATAGGCTGTCAACAATGTAGGAATACAAGAAGGTAAATTACAGCTTATTTACTGATTCTGGACAAGGAGGCAAAACTGGGCCAATTAGTACTTCTGCACACATCACTTGGACCAGTAAGTATTTATGCACTCAGCACTTTCCCAAAGCAAGGTCAGTACTCTAAAACTTGCACTGCATTAAAAAAATAGCATTTAAGGTAGGAGGTGTCCTAGGACAAGGGATGCCTATGCTCCATCATTATACATAGAAAATGAGTGTAAAATGCAAAAGTGCTGAGAGAATGATTCTAAGTGTCTGTACACTGTTTACATTGATTAATTTTTGGGGTATGCAGCTTTAGCATTGGCTAAGGAGCCATTTTCTCACTGACAGACTGGCTATAAACTCCTTAACACCTCCCAGAGGGCTCCTTTTGAGTATATAATTCTATTACGGATGGTGTATTCAGAAGGGTGTATTCAGCCTGGCGGGTCAAATTAGAACTTAAATGGAGAGGAGAGGAAGGTAAATATGACATTGCCATCTATAAAAAAATACCTTTGTGCTATACAAAAATGTATTCACGCCACTATTGTTTTGATGTTCCTCCAAATCGAAATCTATATTTTCATACAACTTTCTTTCTTCTTCTGTAAGTGGTACAACATCGTCATAAATGCCAGGGATGAGGATATGGCCAGAAGAATCTATAAGGTTGGCTACATGGAGAAAATAATGCAGAGGAAAAGTCACGTTTGAAAGGAAAAAGCAAGGAAGGTTTTATATTGTATACTGAACAATCTGTAGTATAAAACCTGTACTGGTAAAGGTTATACCTCATACTAATACAAAAATCAAAACAACATGTGGCATGAATATGCTTAAGAATACTAATGGATGAAAATCTCATTGTGACTGTATATCAGCCATGTCCCATGTTGATACTTAAAATACTTAAATAAAGCACTGTACAGAAAAAAAGTCCTACAAATTAAAATTACAAGTTTAATTCTTTAAATTCCCTGGTTCCTGCCTTTGTGACTTTTGATGGAATTGTTATGTTGTCTTATTTTAAATATGATTCAATAACTCCTGAAAAGAACATGTCTACTGGGAAGGGTCATCAGTGTGTCCAACAGATTCAAAGACTTTGTTCATGACATCATTACATAAAGCACTGTACAGAAAATGTTCCAAATAATTAAAATTACACGTTTAATTGTTTAATTTATCCGTTTCCTGTCTGTGAGACTTTGATGGAATCTTTCTGTTGTCTTATTTAATATGATTCCATAACTCCTCAAAAGAACACATCTACTGGCAATGATCACCAGTGTGTCCAACAGACCCAAAGTCTTCTTGCATGAAATCATTATTTTTAAAGGCACAAAATATTACCCCACTGGAACTACAGGATAATGAAAAAAGTATGTCTTCCACCCAGAGTGTGGCAGTCCACATCTCTGATGGGGTAAACGGAATGAGGGATAGATGCCTTTGACATTATGGGAGTTAGTTACTAAACTTCAATTTTTTTTTTTGTCTGGCTTTTTGTGAAAATAAACCCTTGAATTTTAAGAAAAAAAACTAACATTTTTCATGGGAAAAAAACCCACCAAATTTTCAAGATTTAATATACTCCGATACTGAAAAAGCAGGTATCCACAAACCCAGCATCTCAAACCCGTCAAGGTCATGTATAAGTCAATGGCAGATGTCCCTATCCCAATTTGAAGATAATGTGGTTTATGCTGGGTTTAGACCAATAACCTGAAAAAAATTAGCAATTCAGGAGTAAAATCCAGAAAAAAAGGAAATTTTGTACACCCTGATTTTTTCAAGTTACTTTATTGACAGGTAAGATAAAATTGTGGATTCGGGTTTGTTCAAGCTTTGTTTAAATAAAAAAAATAGATAAATTCAGATTTTGGTAAATAACCTCCTATATGTAGCATGCCATATAATTCTCCTGTTCCTGTTAATAATTTGGTTGGACACTGGGCTCATATATGAAGTTGTCAATATCAGAATTTCTATTGATATTTAGCATTTAGTATATATTACCTAGGAGGTATACCAGATCCCTCATTGCTTCATGGGTGATGCCTCCAAATGTTCCAGAATGCAGATCTTTTGTACCACCTTCCACCTTAACAAAAGTTTCATACAGTCATAAAAGTATTTTAAGTTTTTGCAAAATACTATGAAAATCCAGATCCATAAATGTCTATATAATATGTGTAACATGATGTGATCTGGCTATGACTCAGTATGCACATCTAATGTGTTATGTGTCTAACAGTGTGATGCTCAGCGTGCTGGTGGGTGCAAGTCATCCCTGTCCTTACAGGTAGCTTTGTCTTTAACACCTGCCTTAGGGCATATGGTAAGGGTATCCTTTGCATCATATGCCTGCTGGTGTTCTCTAACTTCATGTTTGAATGGCATACAATTTAGGCAGAAGAATGGGGGACACATTTGTGCTTTCTGCAGCCCACTCCCTCTTGAATACAGGTATGTGGTTGTAGTCATAAATGAGTCTTACTGTATTTGAATATTGCTGCCTATGTCACAATAAAAGTGATTTTAAGATTACCTCTTTAAATGGACAATGTACCCTTAATCCAGGGGTCTTCAATATTTTTTACCCGTGAGCCACATTCCATTATAAAAAGATTTGGGGAACAACAAAAAGCATGAAAAAAGTTCCTGGGCATGCCAATTAGGTTGTGAAATGCCTATGTGAACTGGAAGCTTACAGGAGGCTCTATTTGACACTACACCTGCTTTTTATGCAACCTCCAGCCTGGAATTCCAAAATAAGCACCTGCATTGTGGCAACTACGAGCAACAGCCAAGGGGTTGTGAGCAACATGTTGCTCGCGAGCCACTGTTTGGGAGTCACTGCCCTAATCCAATTATCTACTATGCAAGTGTAGGGACCTTGATATTTGTTTTAATGTACTTAGGCAGTTCCACTTAATAATTGGACACCTAGGGGGTCCTTTGGTATTTTCAGGCAGCTAGGTCTCACTTCCTGGGTCCACTAGGCAGAGTTTGTCCATTAAGTGGCACTGTTTAACAATATAAAAGGGGTCAGTCCATGTGCACAGGGTCTTTCTCCTGGAACCCAGAGAAGTGTTACAGGGCCAGGCTCTGGTTCCTTGAAAGTTAAGTTTAGCCAGTAGTAGTAGTAATAACTTTGATAGTCACTCTAGGAGTGAAAGACAGTTCAGGGTAGCTATAGAGCAGCTGTGGCTCCACCGAGGAGAAATAGTGGGGTTAGGACTCCATAGTGTGTAAACCACTAGATCAGGGACTACAGTGGGTGAGTTTTGGACCAGATAGGGTACCAAGACCCCAGGCTGAATACAGTGGGTGAGGTGAGGACCAAATCGGGTGCCAAGAAATAAGACCCCAGGCTGTAAAATCCAGGACCTAGTGCTATCCACCTGAGAGGAGACACTACCTAATGAGAGGGTAATTATCCTGTGAAGCATGAATCATTGCTGTGGACTATTTGTATTGCATATTGTCTATCTCAGAACATAGATTATCCCCCTGGATGGGTTATCAAAGTATCCTACTACTCTGTTCAGTTCAATAAATCAGTTGGAGTTTGCTGCAAAGAACTGTGTCTGACTGCTGCACTGAACAACAACAGGTACCGGGAGTTGCACGGGTACACTGTGGCACAAGTTAAGCAGTTGGTCTGGTCACACACATCCACAAATCCACAGCCAAAGTGCACTCACGGGTGTTCTACACAAGTACCAAACATAGAGTAGCTTCAGCTTCCCTGCTTGCCATGTTTAGCTCAATAAATAAAATAAATAATACATTTCTCATGATTACTAGACATAAAGTATGTGACAGAAGCCCAATTCATTTTACCGATGTTGAACATGGGGTATAATGTTTCTTTAATATTATGGTAGTTATTGTTGATAATAAGCATCTATGCTACAATGACTCTGTAGGGAGTTATGCAACTCCCCCTATTACAATATAAGTCTGCTCTATCCCTGCAGCTGCCAGAAGCCAATTCCATTTCCCAACATAAACAAATTAAAATAAGGTTTAATGGCCAAAACAGATGCACTGTGCAGGCCATTATATCATAACCATAATATAAATGGCTACCTTGAACTGTCAGAAATCATGCACAAATGAGGGAAATTTTAATTTATACCCCCTAGATCTATTCTTAGCCATACTAAGCTCTTACTGAAGCAAATTGTTTATCACATGGTCTATTAATTACCTCAACGAAGAAGTAGGCACTGCCTCTAGTTCCATATGTCAGAGCAGGTTTTCGACTCAGCCACAGGTTATCAGATATGACAATATAGTCAACATCAGAAAAAAAACTGGCATTTGCTTTAATAAGATCTTCTAGCCCGGGAGATCCAGTCTCTTCTACTCCTTCGATAATGAATTTTAAATTCACTGGGATTTCCTAATAAGGATATCAAAATACTGCAATGATTTATTTAATAATGCACCTTTTCCATTTACTAACATTAAAATTTCAATTTTTTTCCTAAATCATATTTTTTTCTGTAAAAATTTATTTTTAGAGGCTTTACAGATATTTGTATTTTTTTCTGGATCGTTCAGCACCTTTTTCCTTTTGTACTCTTTATATTTGGACCTATGAAAGGGATACTGTCATGGGGAAAAAAAAAATTATTTTCAAAATGCATCAGTTAATAGTGCTGCTCGAGAAAAATTCTGCACTGAAATCCATTTCTCAAAAGAGCAAACAGATTTTTTTTATATTTCATTTTGAACTCTGACATGGGACTAGACATATTGTCAATTTCCTAGCTGTCTCAAGTCATGTGACTCGTGCTCTGATAAACTTCAGTCACTCTTTACTGCTGTACTGCATGTTGGAGTGATATCACACACCCCCAGTAGCCTAACAACAGAACAATGGGAAGGTAACCAGATAACAGCTCCCTAACACAAGATAACAGCTGCCTGGTAGATCTAAGAACAGCACTCAATAGTAAAACCCATGTCCCACTGTGTTACATTCAGTTACATTGAGAAGGAAAAACAACAGCCTGCCAGAAAGCAATTCCCTCCTAAAGTGCTGGCAGAAGTCACATGACCGGGGCAGCTGGGAAATTGACAATATGTCTAGCCCCATGTCAGATTTCAAAACTGAATATAAAAATATCTGTTTGCTTTTTTGAGAAATGGATTTCATTGCAGAAGTCTATTGGAGCAGCACTATTAACTGATGTGTTTAGAAAAAAACATGTTTTCCCATGACAGTATCCCTTTAATAACTTTCATGGCATTTGAGGATTTAGAGAAATAGAATTTAACTGTGGTACCACCTTTAATAAATGTGCCTCCCAAGCTCTAAATTCATTTTTTTGTGATATTGTATGTTAGAAAAACATCTTGAGAAAAATGAAGCACCACTACATTTATTTAGTGTGTGGTATGGCCATTTTTCTATATAGGGAATTTTATAAAAACATTGTGGGTCTTGGGCAGGGTAAGTAAATCTGAACAATAGCATAATCTGCTCATTCAGACTTTTATGTAAACTGACCCGTGGGCTACCATCTCATCATTTCTAGACATACTGAGCAACTTAGCGGCCCTTGTTGAGTCTCTTTAGATGGTCAGAGCTGGCCCTAAAATCACTAATTCCATCATGCCCAGGTATAAGCTGACACTAGACCTCCTGTATGAGTCCCTGTCATAAACTGACACTTCATTGAACAGCGCATTTACTCGCATGAGCATAACATAAACAAATATAAAATGGTAGTGTACCCATCAGCTCCCAGCAATAAAAGGACACTACAATGTCAGTATAGGACAGCACTGTGACTGCAAACTCAGCACATAATGACAGGACCCCTAGAAACCGTAGCATAGAATAGTATTATTAGACCCAGCAACCTCCTGAATAAATAATGTCACAGCAAATAATATTTCACAGTGCCCCCAAGTTTATGATATAACAGTGGCAGTAGTTCATTATGGTACAGTGGCTTCAGTATCTACTTTGCCACACTTCCCCATTGGTGATGGTGCAAATTTGCCTTTTATAGATGGTAGGATATCATCCCCTTGTCAGCCACTTTGAGCACATACAACCTGCCTACCTTTGCAACTGCTCAGATGCCTCCAGGCAGTTATGTACGGCTGTGCACCCCTATGCAGATAATACACCCATATTGTAAATTACTTGCTATAAAGACACTCACGTGTAAATTATATAAAGATAATATAAAATTTAAATATATTCATTAAGGTGTTAAAATTGTTGTAGATTAAATATTCACAAACAATTAGTGGATAATAAGTAAACTTAATCAAACAGTAGTTTCTTTTGTTAATTGGCTCTTAAATGTACCTGATGCAGACTTTTATATGTTTTCACTGCATTTATCCATGCTAGCACTGGACCTTTATTGTCAGCCGCTCCTCTACCATAAAGATCTCCTGCATATATAAAAGGAACAGGTTAGAGACATGATTACATAAGAATAATAATAAACAGAGAGTTTTAGGCAATGACAGAGGTGGGGTTTGACACCAGTGTTTTGTCCTGGCAACAAGGCACTTGTGAGCAATTATATGATTCAGTGGACAGATTAACTAAGGGTCGAAGAAATCAAAATAAAAAAATTTTCAAGGTAATTTTTGGCTACTTCGACCATCGAATGAGCCAAAATTTTACTGAAATTGAAAAAAATTTGAATGAATTTTAAAAACTTTCTAAGGGTCGAATATCAAATAGAAAACAATTCAAAATTCCACCCTTAGAAAATCTGCCCCCAAGTGTTTTACCTAAGATTTACTTTTTGAATTTTTTTGTTTCGTTACCCTGACAAAGACCTAGTCTGCTATTGGCCTTAGGGATGACATAGTGTTTTGATCACTTGGATGGGAAGAACCTCAGGCATAGTGCTCAAAAACAAATGTCAGATAACAAAATGCTTTGTGTTCTGTAGCCCTAAAGCAGTATTTAGTTCACCTTCGAATTATGTCATGTTTTAAGCAAACTGTCTTCATTTGTTATAGCTTTTAAATTACTTTTGAGGTTTAAAATGTTATAATTGTTGGTTGGTGCCCCACTCCTTTTACAAGTAACAGCTAAAACACTTATCCATGCCCTTATTCTATCCCATTTAGACTATTGCAATTTCCTACTAAACAGTCTCTCAGACTCCTGCCTCTCTCCACTGCAATCAGTCTTACAAAGGGTCTTCATTATTTATTTTTTATAGTTTTTCACTTATTTGTCTTCTTGCACTGACTCTTTCCAGCTTTCAAAAGGGGTTAATTGATCCCATCTATGTAAGGCTGCAAATTTATGTTATTGCTACTTTTTATAAATGTTGTTTCTTTACAGGCCTCTCCTATTTATATTCCAGTCTCTTATTCAAATCAGTGCATGTTTGCTAGTAAAATTTGGACCCTAGCAACAGGTTGCTAAAATGGCAAACTGCAGAGCTGCTGAAACAACTCAAAAACCATAAATAATAAAAAAAGGAAAACAAGTTCATACTAAAACAAGTTGCAAATTATCTTAGAATATCACTATCTACATCATACTAAGGGGCATGTTTACTAACATTGGAGATAGATATCTGGAGAGATTTCTGGGGATGTTGCCCATGGCAACCACTGAGCAATTAGACAGCCACCTAAAAATCAGAAAACAAAAGCTAAGACCAGATTTTTATCTCCAATGTTAGTAAACATGCTCCTAAAAATGAACTCAAAGGTGAACAACCCCTTTAAACTCTGCTACTAGACTCCTCCTGCTCTCTCCTAAGAGGCAACCCAGGGGCATAACTACCGGGGAAGCAGGGGGTGCAACTGGGCCAGGGCCTGCACCCCCGCAGGGCCCCCCCCCCCCGGCAATCTTGCAGCCGGCTGGAATTGGCTGCAGCGGCACAGAAATTAGTCGTGGGGGGGTTCCCAGCTGCAGGCCCCCGCCCCCACCTAGTTCCGTTACTGAGGCAACCTGTTCGATCCCCGATAAAATCTCTGTTATGGCTGCCTGTTAAGATAAGGATAGCTTACAAACGTATTCTGTAACATTCAAATCCCTTCATTCCTCCACTTGTCTTAACATGCATTCCTGCCCATCTCCTCCCCTCCTTTCAGAGCCACCATCTTTTCAAACCATCCACACCCACCGCAACCTCTCATCTTAAACCTTTCTGTCTTGCAGCTCCACTGAATTGCTCTGTGAGGAACACTCTCATAATCTCTTCAAGAATAGAACACTACTTTCTGCTTTGCAGCTCTCTTGGTTTCCACTGATTGGTTACCAGGCAGTAACTCAGTGATTTGAGGGAGGGCCACATAGGACTAGGGTTGCCACCTGGCCGGTAGTTTTGATGGCCAATGTTGTTAATAGGAAAAAAAGCTAAATATATAAATATATAGGAAGGCCGAAATTTTTTTCAAGAAAAGGTGGAAACCCTACATGGGACATAACTGTTGCCTTTGAATCTGAGCTGAATGCTGAAAACAGTTATGCCACATGTGGGCCTTACCTGGCCACCCAGTTAGAGAGCTGAAAAGCAGGAAGTTGTGTTCTGTTGTGTTAGACATCCAGTCACTCCAGCCTTTATACATTACATTTTTAGCTAACTAACTATATTAGAAACATTTTTATTTTTCACAGCCTATTTACCCAGTTTTTATTTTTACACCAAACAATTGCTTTAAAAAGAAAGTTTACATTTAAAACAAAGTCCTGTAGACCACAGTACCAATCAGCAAAACATTGAAGGGGTCATTTGCTATGCCCCCAGATGCAAGTGCTGGTGCTAAAAGGGGTGCAAAATGGAATTTATATCTATGCTCTGGCTGCACTTTGCACCTAATGTTGGATTAACACTAGATGCAATAGGTTGGGCAATAAGTATATGGCTACATTGTGGCCTGTGCCCCCGGCACTCTCTTACTTGTACATCTGAAAAAGCCACTAGTTAAAGGGTGGACATGGTGGATTCATATGTGCCTCATCCTCTGTGAAACCAGTGTTGCCGAACACAGCAAGTTCTATATTTATGGGGTGAACATACATTTTGGAGTGCAGGTAGGGTTGCCACCTTTTCTGGAAAAAATACCAGCCTTCCTATATATTTATCTATTTCCCCTATTAATAACATTGGGATCAACCATAATTTTTACCAGACAGGCCAGTAAAATACCAGCCAGGTGGCAACCCTAAGTGCAGGGACATGCAGCACTTCTGAAATGTGCATGGCACGGTGCAAGTGTGTAAAAGGCACGGCTGTTTGCACAACTTTTTTGTACTTTGCATTCTGCCCTGCACTTTGTAAATTACCCTTTTTTATGTATACACATACCATTTATTTCTGTCATATTATAGGGATCAGTGTTCCATCCATCTTCCTTTTTAGCTGGCTGCACATCTACGTGCCCATAAATGCAAACAGTTGCTTTAGAAGAATTTCCTCCAAGTTCGGCTAGTATTGCTTTTGGAAAGGGAATATTCCGCCCGTCATTCAGCTACCGAAAAAATAATGCAGGATACATTAAACCTGGTTCTATACCTATTATTTATTAGCTGATCAAGCTCTAATAAATATAGCTATATAAATACAGTAAAATAAATATAGTATCTGTATGTATTTATTGAATGCATGTGTATGTCATAAGGCTGCCTCCTTGACAACTGGTGATAGCTGAGCTATTCCAAAGCCAGTTAGGGTGGATACCAGTTCTAAGGGCTCTTACACACAGGTGTTTTTGGTTTGAGTGCAAATAAATGCATTTGCTAATTAGTGCCATTATATTCTGCCTGGTTGTACTCATGAGTGCTCTGAGTTGTGCTTTTCTCCATTTGCGTTTTATTGCGTTTGTTTAGATGCAGTATGTTCCATTTCCTTGTGCTTGACATGCGTTCAACTATCAGTAGAACAAGGAGTTTGGAATGGAAAAAAAACTTAGTTGTGTAAAAAACAACCATATATAACAAAATACTGTATGTATATATATATATATATATATATATATTTATATATATATTTTTTTTAATATAAAAAATGTTCATGTGTAAGAGCCCTAACTGAAAACTGTAGTCCTTCAGCACAACAAATGACTAGTAGTTTAACTAGAGAAGTGCAGGGTTTGCACCCAGGCCCCACTGTCCTCTATGGCCCCACTATCCTCTATGGCCCCACCCTCTTGACATGTTCCCCCTCATGTAAGAGTATTTCCTCGTGTGGTTCCTTGTGGAGAGTGAGTACAAACTCACTGATAAGAAGGGGCTGTTTTAACTCCTGCGTTACCCTGCAGGGGTGTGCAGGAAAAACAGCCTGTAAGAGCCCTAAGGGTTAAACAACTGTTGTGCAAAGGGAAGCAGCAATTAATCCGAGTTGACTCATACAGCCTGTCTGAATGTGCTTCCTCTGTATTGTGAAATATTTTTGTGCTAAAATAACATTGCTACACAATCAGCATATAATCGATTTCCTTTATGAAGTGGAGGCAACACAGAAAGAGGGGAACTCTTTCTGTTTCCAAAATGTTGGGAGGTATGATATTTGCTGTGCAGCAACATTTTTTGACCCTGCCCATTTCGTGACCACACCCCCTAATTACCATGTCCATTTTACAAAATTTGCCAGGTCATGAAAGTTTGTACACATTTCACTGTTTTTTATGTGTTATTACAGTTTTGCTAATGAAGGTAAATTGCCCTTTAGTTCTCCCAAGAGACAAAACTTTTAGGGCCCTTACACACGGGCGTTTTTACCTGCGCTCCCCTGCGTTCCGTTTTGCTACGTTCAGCCGCAGGGGAGCGCAGGTATAGACGCACTCAATTATTTTCCATGGGGCTGTACTCACACGAACGCATGTAGGCGCCAAACGCAGGAAAAATGCAGCATGTTGTGTCTGAATCTGCGTTCGGCGCTTACACGCGTCTCGTGGGTAAAACCTCATTGAACAAAATGAGGTGCGTCTAGACCTGCGCTCCCCTGCGTTGCGTTTGGCTGCGTTCAGCCGCAGGGGAGCGCAGGTCCAAAACGCCCGTGTGTACCGGCCCTTACAAAAGTAAAGCCAATTAAGTTAGAAACTTTGTATCTTTTTGTGGCTGTTCAGTGCAGGAGATCAAATAGAAAACTGGGACATTTTAAATAAATGCAGGACTGCAGGTTGAGCTGTCAAAGGTGGGACTGTCCCGCTCAAAATGACACTGTTGGGGTTTATGGAATATGGTATATGCTGCTTTCACATTAAGTAATAGTATATATAGGTATGGGATCTGCTGTCCAGAATGCTCAGACCTGGTGTTTTCTGGATAAGCGATATTTCTGTAATTTGGATCTTCATACCTTAAGTCTACTAGAAAATCATGTAAACATTAAATAAACCCAACAGGCTGGTTCTGCTTCCAATCAGGATTAATTATATCTTAGTTTGGATCAAGTACAAACTACTGTTTTATTATTACAGAGAAAGGAAATCATTTCTAAAATTCTGGATTCATTTGATAAAATGAAGTCTATGGGAGACATAATCATGGAGATTTCTGGATAATGGGTTTCTGGATAACGAATCCTATATCCACTACCTTACCTGTCAGTTGCTGTACATACATTTTACTACACTTCATTATAAATACAATGTGTGATTAACCCTACAATGTATAAAAATATATACCTTTTCTTCACCCATATCAACTAGTTTCACAGTGGCTCCCAGAGCTCGAATGCTTTTTGCTGTGATTTCCACCATGTTAGACAGGTCACCACGTAGGAGAGGGTCACTGGAATCACTTGGGATAGCAATCCAATCCTTAAGGTCCTGTAACAAAATAATTATGTTAATCTAAACAATGATAGATGCATATGGGGCATATATACTATAGTGTGTATTTTGTAGTAGGTGAAATTCTTTAGGGAATTTATGCCATAAAGAAATAGGGTTGTTCTGTCCAGAACACTAGACCAGCCCTCATTCTTTCTCCTCTTCCTCCACTACTTGGTAGTCAGAATGATTGGAAACTAACCAGCCGAGGAAGAGGCAATTTGGCCCCCATCGACTAATCTCCCCCAAATAGCACCGTGTGTCTCTACCCTAAAACCCAGTGGGTTAGCCTCGAGGCTATTCCATTAAAGAAGGAGGCAATTATAGTGGGGAAAACTCTATAGGGATTTTTTGCCATAAAGAAATAGGGCTGTTCTGTCCAGAAGATCATCAGACAATCCCTCATTCTTTCTCCTCTTCCTCGACTACTTGGTAGTCAGAATGATTGGAAACAGACCAGCAGGTAGTGGTGTTGTAACAAATTTAAATTATATTAACAGTACATTATATATTATATACCTTAATATCTTCGAATAAAAAAAAATATTTGCACCATGTATTATTACCCCGAGCCTTACCTGAACAAATTCATCCTGGTGAGTATCAATGTAATTAAACAGTTCCACCACTAGTTTCTCAGATCCATGACTTCCATTAAGCAACATGATCAGGTGGATGATGAGTACCTTGAAATAAAACACCTTAAATAAACATAAAAATATACAGTAATGTCATTGCCAAAACAAAAACATACTTAAACCCCCTGTGACAACTGTGTTTGACTCCTGTTATTTCCAGAATGGTATAAAGAAACAGACTTTGTTACAGAGAGAAATTATGCATTTTCCTCACCTTCTGGCACTATGAATCTAATGATATATGTAAACAGAGACAGGTTCAGCAAGTATTCACATTTGCATTTCACCAGTAAAAATTAAACCAAATATGTTTCTGTTTACAGATCTTTACACAGGTCCTGTTATAAATGTACAGTCGTACTGGAATGATTGTATAGGTCGTACCGTGCAGCAGCAGTAGCAAGATGTTGGTGCTGGGATCAGCTGGCCCTGTACCCTTCAAAAACAATTCTGATTCTGGGAAGGGGAAGGCAGTGGCACTGTGATGTATTCATTGTATTCGTCTCTTAGGAGGAATTAAGCTCCCTACATAACAGGTTCTTCTACTTATTCGTGCCACGTGGGAATCATGCTTAACTATGTAACTTAACTAAAAAGCACCCAAGAATGCAGCAAACAATTCCTACGAAAGGGCATTGAATTTGGCACCAGTGATGTGATTGCGCTCGCTTCCTGACGCCAGCATCTCTGCACCCCTGCTACCCACATGGAGATCCTGGGGACCGCCATCTCGTATCCAATGCGGAAGGGGAGAGCCATGCTGGAGAAAGCTGTGCCTTCGGGTGCTCTTGACAGATGGCAGCTTAACTTTGTTGTGACTACAGAGAATAGAGACAAAAGTCACCAAGAATCCGAAATATGCTTGATAGTTTGGGAGGAAGGTCATGGTTCTCAGTGCTTGACCAAGGGAAGAGCTATGATCAAGGCTTGGGAAGAATCCAGCCAACCATTAACAGCTTTCATAACACCATGGGGTTTTTATGAATGGCTTTGTATCCCCTTTGGCCTCAGCTCCGCACTGGCAGAATTCCAAAGAAGCATGGGAAAATGTCTGACAGGACTAAGTGATAAAATTTGTCAACCCTATTTAGATGACACTTGGATCATAGCAAATCTGTTTAGAACCATGTGGAAGATGTTCGAGCAGTATTAAAGTGTTATCGGAAACATGGAGTCAAGTTCACAGCCAAGAACTGTGAACTTTTTAAGGACCATGTTAGATTTCTGTGGAACACACAAGAAAAAGTTGTGCTCACCACTAATTTTTAAAACCATTAGGCGGGGGTGCAATGAGGCTGTGACCACAAAATACATAGACAAAAACAAGAGGTCCTCTGCACTCAACCCATTATCAATATATTTAAGACATTGAGACATTCTGTGCATACAGCTACTAAAAAATGCCTTACCCTTTAAACAACAGGGATTGTTTGTCCATATATTGCAATATATTTAAGCTGGCCAACTACGTCAAAGTCATCCCATATCTGGCCAGTCCTACGCTCAATTTTCATCTGATTCATTAAGAATTCTATTGCTTCATTATACATTTTACAAAGGGACTAAGTTTTACCTGCAACTTACTTGCTGCTTTCAAAGTAAAACTCCCAATCATGGATGCCCTTTTATTAGACACCAGTGGGATCACCTGACTATAGCTGGGATTTCTGTGGAAAACTGTGTCAAAAGATGGTCACTCTATCAATCTTGTTGAAATTGTACCTATCTTAGCACTAAAAGACAAAAACACAGAGAATATTGGAGAACTTGGGAGATTCCTGGGATTTATTTCCTATTATCATCCCTATATTAAAGATTTCTCCAGAATTGCAAGACCTCTATATGATTTTATATTATCAGCAGACTCTGTACTTACATCAAGTTCTAGGTCTGTAAACAAATCAGGGAAAGCATCTGCACCTAAACCAAAACAGAATGGTCAGTTGGTCAGTTACCTTCCCATCATATGGACAGGCCAGCAACAGGAAGTATTAAACCAGCTGATTGAAGTATTGACTCCAGTAATTGGTTATCCAGACTCCTCAAACCCAATTGTGCATCATATTGATGCATCACAACAGGGACTATGTGCTGTTCTTTATCAAGAATAACATGGGAAATTAAGGGTCATTGCTTATGGCTCAAGATCTCCAACACCAGCTGAGAAAAAAAACTACCATATGCCTCAGGAATCCCTAGCATTGAAATGGTCCATATGTGAAATATTAAGAGATTGTGTGTACTACTGTCCATCTTTTCTAGTGTACACAGATAACAATCCACTAACCTACATCCTGACCACAGCAAAACTCAATGCAACCGGCCATAGGTATGTCGCAAAACTTCACCATCGTATACCATCCAGCTAAACGAAATACTGATGCAGATGTACTTTCCTGCATGAGATTAATTCTGGAAAAGTATATGGAACAATGCTCCAAGGAAATTGGCCACAAAGTCATCCACAGTACAGCAAAAGTATTCAAGTGCAGCAAGAAGAAAGAATGTTATATTTGTGTCCACTGACAATAAATATTACAACAGCCAATGTGGATTTGTGGTCTATTCCAACAAGTGCTCAGTTTTCCAAGGAAGTCATAAGAAAGGCACTAAAGGAGGATCCAGTAACAGGAAAGTGTGGCGATTCCCAACAAGAAATAAAAGAAAAGGATAATCTCATGAACTTTTGCACTAATGCGACAATGGCACAACCAATACCTAGACCCAGAAGAGATTCTGAGAAGGAAAGCACCCCCAGGTTGCCTGAGACATACAATAACTTAGTGTATAAAGAGCTATAAGAAGAAATGGGACACCTAGGAGTGGAAAGAATTGTTGATCTGGCAAATGATAAATTTTATTGGCCATACATGCACTGATATAGAACACTATATTACCCATCAGTGCCAAGACAAGCATACAAACTAGCCAACCAGAGCACCATTGACCAATATAATTACACCATATTCATTTGAGATAGTCTTAATAGACTTTCTACACCTCAAAACTTGTAAAGGTGGCTATGAATATATTTTTGGTTGTTATAGATCATTTTAAAGAGGTTTGCTAAGGCTTATGCAACCAAGAACAAGTCAGCAAGGACAACTTCAGACAAAATATTTAATGACTTTGTACTGAAATTTGGATTTTCAATTAAGATTCACCATGTCATGGGCAGAGAATTTGTGAACCAACTCTTTCTCACTTTAGGAAAATATTGGCACATACTTCACACCATCCAGAACACTTTTCCAATTCTTCATATTCTTTCGACAGAGTCAAAGAAAGACTGGAAGAGCTCACTTGCAAAACTAGTTCATTCCTATAACTGCACAAGAAGTGAAGCTACAGGAGAACCACCCTTTTTCTTCTTTTTGAAGACTACCAATTGACCATATGTTCGAAACCCCAGCAACAGAAATGTATGAGACCTATGTAAATGATTGAATGAGGCCTATCAACTTGCTTCAAGAACTGCAAGTAAAGGAACTGATAGAGGTAAATACTATTAAGAAAAATTCATGGAGCTGAATTAACACCTGGTAGTAGAGTGTAAGTAAGAAATATCAGTGAAAAAGAAGGTCTTGGAATCTATGTTGTCACCAAAACAGCTCAGTTTATGAAGTCAACCCAGAAACTGGAAGAGGTCAAACAAGATTTCTACATAGAAGTTTATTACTACCAAATAATATAATAACTCCAAAGAAATCCCCAAACAAAACAGGAAAGCATCATTTCTGGAATAAAAACAGTTTGTTCAAAGACAAAACAAAGATTCAGACAATGAATTAGAAGAAGAACAGGACCAATTGAGATCACTGATCCTTCATACTCAGGATGACCAACCACCTGAAGTTACAGTAGAGGTAAACCGACAGAGGAGTTCTACCCCTGTAATATGAAAAGAACAGAAAATCAGAGACTGCTATAGAACAAAAGTCTCAGCAAGAAGCAATAACTCCTGAAGAGGTACCTGAAAAGCTTGAAAGTGACCAAAATGAAGGTGAGGACTTTTGTGATCCAACACTTCTAAGAAGGATACAGTCCAATAAAACAAAAAGACAGCCAAAGACCCTAAACTACTGTATAATACACTGGGTCAACCAAATACAGTATATGGACATACCAAAGAACAGAGTATGGACTGTGAAAAGTTGAAACAGGTCACTTCAATGTGGTCTCTATCACCCTGTTATTTTTCAGAGGACTTTTAACAAATGTTATCTGAAAAGTAAAGAATGTTTATATAGCAGTGCTTGATATGCATTTGAAAAATTAGCTTTCTTTGATATAACATGGTATTTTGAATGCTGATGATGCTAGGTAAGATAAAATAGGCTGAAATTAATGTGGTGTTGGGGGGATAATATTTTTGGATTTTGTCACCTAACACAAAGGAAAACATAAAGTATGTGCTCCCTAGCTTCCATCATCATTGGGTCTTATTATTATAGTATGCACAAAACATTTTTAAGGGTAATCCCTTGCATTAAACTGCAAGTATACTTCACTGGGTACCACAGTATACAATGAACCTAGTAGGGTTGCCACCTCACCCCTTTAAAACCGAACACATATGGAATACACAGCCTGCATGGCTAATTAGCAATACATGCTGCAGACTGAACTGATTTATGTGCAGCCATGCATCATGCATCTAAATGAATTGCTAATTAGCCATGCAGGCTGTGTATTCCATATGTGTTCGGTTTTAACGGGGTGAGGTGGCAACCCTAGAACCTAGTGTAAACCTGTACCCACATATATTACAGATAGTGATGGGAGAATGTATTCGCCAGGGGCGAATTCGCGGCGAATTCCCGCGATTCGCCGCTGGCGAATAAATTCACGAAACGGCAAGAAAAAATTTGCCGCCAAAAAATTTGCCAAAAAAAAAAAAACTACGCGACGCGTCGGTAACGACGCGACGCGCGACTCGTTTCGCGAATTTTTCCGCCAATTTCGCGAATTCCTCTGGAAATTCGCAAATTTTTCGGAGATGCGAAACGCGGGAGATTCACCCATCATTAATTACAGAGCCAATGCCACAAGGAGGCTGTTACTTGATACTAACCCAAGACTCCAAAGACAAATGGTAAGACCCTGACAGAACCATAAAAATGTTTGACATTACCACTTTTGTATATGTCATAAATTTTGAGGGGGATAGTATGATAAAACAAGCTCAGTACTTTCATTTTGTTTCCTGTAAAACCATATTTGCCAGGAACACTTCCTGCTCTGCTACTCTAGAGGGAACCAATGTGCATAGCCGAGGTAGGAACGTTTACATGATGCACCAGTTACCATGTGCAGGATTAAGCGAATGTTCCTGATTTCCTGTTCCTTCACATGGCAGTGGGCAACCAATGGGTCTATCCCAATCATGTGAGCGTAATTATCAATCAATAAATTTGGCTCCCCGCCCCACTAGCCCATCCTCATTTCCTGTCATGTGAGCTCACCCCAAGACCAGCAGGATCTCTGGCCTCTACCTGCTGAAGCTCCAGGACCGGGTATATCTACCTATGTGAGTTCTGTGAGGGTCCAATTGGACCATGGCCATCCGTTGCCATACATCGCAGTCAGCCGCAAAACCTTCGGGCAAATAAGACCTGCATCATAGCACTCCGCTGATTGACTTCAGAGCAGGTAATAAAACTACAAGCCATTGGGCTACTGGGTGATTTTAAATGCCCCAGAGTGCTTTTACTTTATTTGTCTTCCCCCGGTGTCAAATAATGAATAGGGGCAGGAGAAGTGGGTGAGTAATGGAGCATCAGAGGCCTGGACTCCATGGAATACTCAGGATAAAGTTTCATTCTTTTCCCTAACTAAGCTGCTTGATGTACCATTGTGTTACATGGAGGGGCAGTGAAAAACAGGCTGTTCATTAGCCATGCAAATTTGGCTGCAGTCGTAAGATTTCAGCTGGGCTGTGGGTTTGAAAAGTTCCCAAATGAAATTGGTATTTCCCTAAATGGAAAGTTCTTAGCAAAAGAAGGGTGTTTACCTGCAGTTCGCCTACAGTCTGCAAACGGGTAAATCCACTAAATGTGCTTTCAGTTAAGAAAGGCGTCTAATAACAGAAGAAATGTACAGCCTGATTAATTGCTGTTATGTCTTTGAGAGTTTTGGTTTGCAAGATCTGTCCAAATGTCCTCCTATAATCAATGCACATACTATATTCAGCACTGCAAAATATGTTGGCACTATATAAATAATAATATATGGTTATCTATTAACAGGATATCTGCTAAGGAGGATGGATGTACTAATTAAGCTCTAGTCTGCAGCATACTATTGTGCAATTAAACTAGTGTGCTGTATAAGTGTACAGCTTGGAAGCAGATCAGCTATATGGTTATGTATACCAGAATTCAAATGCCTGATCAATCTAGTAAATTGTCTAACTACGTTATCCTAAAAAAAATCAGGAATGCATCAGGAATCGCTATACTTTGTGGAAAGTTCATACTCTCAACGCTACGAAACAAGTTGGCGCTATAGAAATACATGTTAATCATAATACTCAAGTAGAGGTTGTGCAGCCTAATTAAATTACAGCCTACTGTGGTTTATACAACTCGCCTGCAGCCTGATAATGCCTGGATAACGGAGCTCCTGCAATGTATAAGCAGGTTATCCAACTATTTAAACTCACAATTATATGAGGTAGCAGGAAATTATCTGAATTATTTTCTCTTCAGGGAAATGCTCCCTATACTAGGAGAATTATAATTCCTCTCAGTCTGGTGTGCATTGTTCATTTCACTGACTGCCTATGTAATGGCTACTAACCAGTACAAATGTATGGTGGGGGTTGTCTGTATTGGTTCATATACCATATCTGCTTTTTTCGTTCTCCTTTACCATGTTTCTCCACTGAGAGGTAAATCTCTGTGGCTCCACATCATTCTAGGTTGCAACTACTCAACCGTGTTATTTAAATATCATTGTTCTTGCTTACATATTTGAAGCAATTAATGTTGGGGCATTTCTGCAATTCATCAGTAATGATAGTTGTGTATGAATGTATACATTTTATTTTACGTTCCTGGAGTTAACGGACTATTGGTTCAGTGTCATGCAGGTCCTTGTGTAATGAGTATAATTACTGTGTGTATCTGTACAGCTCTTCATTATTTTAAACCTAGGGATATTGCATTGTGCAGTACTTATTACTCATTATAATACTGTGAATATAGGCATTTCACGGTTTATTAATGTCACACCCTTATAGCATATTAATATATGGATTCTACAGATCCCTGCTACCCTTTCTGCATCTATTAACCATATAGATACTTGATTACATTCATATAGTCCTCATAAGTTATGGCTACTCAATATGTTAACACTATACTTGCTGCAGATCATTGTTACATTGTTGGCACTACTAAGTGCTTCATATTTATAATGTCACAGTTTACCTTATCACAACCATTAAGCATGTGGATAATGAAATTATTCTTCAGTCATTTTTAATAGGTACTGCCAATGCAAAGGATATGAAATTAAATCTACTCTGTATATTTAAGTTTCCATGCATATTTCAATATAAATTGTTTGCAGATCACATGGCCCATTGCAGCAAACTATCATAGGGATACAGAGTGATTTCTGTGATCTCGTTCTCCAGGGTATAAAACAGGGGTGCCCAAATGGTAGATGGAGTTCTACCAATAGGTGGTGATCAGTTTATTTTAAGACACTGTCAACAAACAGCTTGTCTACATCAGCCTCTTATTCTATGCTTTCATTCAGATAACTATTATGTTATAGTTCATAAGAAATAGCAATATTATGCTCTGATAAATCAATGTATGAAAGTCACATTTCCATGGAACAGAATGATAACAATGATTTTTAGGCTGTACATCCGAATAGGACATCTTCACTAAAAGTATGGGCACTCATGGGATAGAATCATCTCTGCTACTTCGCATAGTAATTTTTTGTTTGAACTACTTTCTGTTGATCTTAATTAGAATGATTAATCATATGGATACTACACAGAGGTCTGCAGTTCATTATTGCATATTATACCCAGATACTATTCTTGGCAGTATGTCACAGGGCGTCTCGCCATTATATGTAGACAACTACTTAGTAGCAAAGTAAGTTAGTTGAAGGGAAGCTCATGTTCAGGGAGCTTTCGTTCAGCTACAAGTATAACCTACCTAACTGCTAGTCATTCCAGTTATATTTGATGTACTAATCATGTGAGTCTTTTCAGATGATGATATCCAGACTGTAACATTTAAAAGTTTTATCATATCAAAGAAATTATGATCTTAATTCTATCTTTAATTTCAGTGGATTGAGGTTTCCATGCTACAACTTTCCATCATTTGAACATTACAACTGTGTGTGCTTCAACCACCTTAACTAACCTTGTAGCTTGGGTGCTAAGCAGTCAGAAAACCCTTGCAGGGGTATTGAAATTGTTTGCATCTGCGATATAGTGCCATAAATCCATTCTATACTGGTGGCACTCATCTCCTGGTGATTGATACCTCCATGCAACAATATGCCAGCATTGGGAACAGTTATATCTATAGTCAGCATTGCAGCTACGCAGAAGGAAGGTAACGGCACGTAGGTACTGGCATGTCACCAGTGTTACAGTATTAAATTGATCACACCTGCAATATACTGTAATACTGTTGGTTACATACTGTTTGCACTCATCCTATCTCCAGGTGATATTAATAGCATAATTACAACTGGTACAGTTATCCTGGGCCTCCACTATTTGGACCATTAGTGATCATATTACCACTATTAACTAGCTGTTACTGGCACATGCAGCACTTCTTTACTAAAAGAGTTGCTACTCTGCTTTATCTTGCTAAATGAATGCCATGAATGAATCAGAAATCAAGTTACTCCTTCATAGAATAAGTCTAGGGGTATAGTATAGTATAACGTGCACCTTTCGACCTGTTATTTCAGTAGTATAATGCAGCCATAAGACAAAATATTCGTTCAGTGTATTGCTTTCCACTAAAATAATGATATGGTCCTGACCACATACTGCAAATTAGTTCTTTCCTCTCTCATTACATCAGACATAGAATAAATATAAAGAAGGTTAAATGCAGATAAACTGATAATACCTTATTACACAGTTTCATACCAGTGGGCATTATTTAAAAAAAAAAAAAAAAAAATTCTATGTGCATTATTAATTGCATATTATTATAGATAAACTATTCTGCGGCCACATAGTACCCTAATACTATGGGGCTTACTACAATTCTGCTAACAATTTTTTTCTGTCATAACCATGGTACTCTGCTGTGGCAGTGCAAGGAACATATATTTTACATTCTGGATTGATTAATATACCTCTGTTTGCAGGTTTCAATAAAATGATCAATCTATCTTTACAACAGATTAAAGTTGATGGGTTCACCTCTAAAACTGTAAGTATTTAAGTGTATTAACCCTGAGCCTCACTATGTTTTGACGATTACAAAACTATAAGATGGGTGAGTAGCTTATCAAATTATTGTTCTTGGGGTTCCACTATTTGGGACATTAGTGCTGCCATATCAGTACAGTGTTGGCTTCACAATACTCTGGGTGTACACATGACATCTGAAAATACACAAGACGTGTTATTCTTTGGGCCCTTCTGGGATAGATGCTGAGATAAGGGGCCTTGGTCAGTCAGTCATACTGACTTTATGGGGGGCAGTGGACTGCATAGTTGTGTAGTGTTCATAATTATCCCTCCAGAATGTTATAGCTTGTTAAATCCCATTGGTTGTCCAATGCCATGTGAAGGAACAGGAAAACTGAAAATCCTATCATACTTACCGAGATTTTCATTTCCTGGACTGAAACATGGCAGTGGGCACCAGGCTTCCCGACCCTAGTGGGGGAGAGCTCTCGGCGTTTAGTCAATGAGGATGGGCTAGCGGGGCGGGGAGCCAAATTTATTGATTGCTTGCTAATTACTGTCACGTGATGGGGAATAGACCCATTGGTTGCCCATTGCCATGTTTCAGTCCAGGAAACGAAAATCTCGGTAAGTACAGTATGATAGGATTTTCAGTTATCTTTCAGGTAGTAATCCTTAGTCTAATGTGTTACAAACTATGGAAAACTGTTTACATACCACTGCACAATAGTTTTATACTGTCTTCAGCACATACAACCTGCAATGAGCTACAGCAGACAGACAGTAATTAATTAATGCTGATTACAGATCCTTTATGTTGCCTGAAATAAAGTCTATTATTTTATAAAAGTCACGGTAGTATATGATTGCCATTTGTTATATGGTCTCCTTATTTATCATCCTCAATAATTCTGTCGGCCTTAAAAAAACTCAATGAGGACCATATAAAAGCACAAGGCCAAAGGTCATAGAATCTGAGATGACTTCTAATATACTTATGTTTTTAAAAAGGGAGTACACTACTGGCAACATAGTAGAATGCCTTCCTATGAAGTAATAAATGTTATGGATCCCTCAGCCCTACGGTTACTATTGTTTTACTCAGACCTGCAACTATTCTAATTTTACAGTGGACAGTGTGAAATAATTACTGCTTTTACAATTCAACTTAAGGGGCAACTTTCTGAATTTACCTGCACTCCTTGATTATTTATTGTGATATGCAGGATTTAATAAGGCAATGAAATAACCCATAACCACTCATCTTACAATGGGTGAAGAATTTATACAAAATGTTATGCTGCAACACTGGTAAATAAACTAGGCACAGAAATGTATGCTATTTAATATCATAGTATTACTATTCCCACTTTCCACTGCCCTACTCTGCATATCAGTGAGTTCAACCAGGAAGACATTCTCACCTGATGATCCTCCTTTGTCAGCAAACTCAAATTGGGCACGCTGATCTGAATTTCTTCAAAAGGGTGCTGTCACTGGCAACAAACAGGACCTCAAACACAGGACTTTTTTCCCAGGCATCCCTATAACAGCCACAACCTTTCTACATCCCGCTCTAGCACCAACATAGAGATAAAGGAGATAAAGCTCATCCACATACTTTTTTTGTGATATAATATCACTTTAAAGCAAACAGACTGAAAAGGGTAAAAGCACTGCTGCTCATACTTCAGTTGTGTGATAATTGGATATTCATTAACTAAGCACTTAATTACCATCTACTAAGCACCTCCCAGCAAGCAGATAATTGAAATGATCTTACCCCTGTCCATAGGAGATGCCTTGAAACAGGCAGCGTCCCAGGGGGTTATCCAAGTTATTAGCACCACAAAATTTAACTGGCTTAAAACTAGCTTCTTACCCGTTTCTACTTGTTATTCTTTCAGTCTGCTGAATAAATGTATTTTGACCCATGGATTCATGATCTATTTAGTCACAGCACCAGGGTAAAGGTCCTATGAGAATGGCACAAGATGTGCAGAGCTCAGCAAAGTGTTGCATGTTTATGAATAAGCAATTCTGCAGCTCAGTTATACAAGATTACTGTGTTCCTAATAGTTTCCCAATTTGGCAGACTAATTTATTTTTGTGAAATGTTCAGTAATACATCACTCTGCCACAGACAATACTGAAATAAAGCACAGTGATTGTGCCAAATGCCATCCATTAATTTATTATCCAAGCCTATTCATTCAGTGACCTGTATAGGATACAGACATTCATTGTACTTTGGTATTGTCTCAATAGGTTTTCTGGAATTTCACCCTAAATTGAACTTTAAGAATGCTGTAGACAGTGATTTTTTTTAAAAATGCTTTCAGTATATGAATTATTTCACATTTCAGGTTAAAATTTACATTCTTCCTTTTATTCTGAAATTTATTCTGAACTCAGCAAACATATATTTTAAATTTCCATTGAAAGTGATGCAGTTTTAGTTTAATAAAACACAAAAAATGACAGCATGCTGGTTCAACTTTCCTTAAGATGTCATAAAGTTATTTCATGGCTAAACGGAGTGTTAACAGAACCATTAAAGTGAAATCAGATCTACTTCCATTACAGTAGCTCCATTTGTCCTAGCATAAGTGTAACATCACATGGGGCATTTTTGTCTGCAATAAAGCTTTGCTATCACTAGTGACAAAATGTCCCTTGTTTCTGTCCCACCAGCTAAAATGCAAATCGTCGGTGGTGACACATATACAATATGAAGTTGGGGAAAGTAGCTGCACCACCCAAAATTTATCATGGTCAACAAAACGTTCTACATAAGCTTAAAGGGACACATTTTTGTAATAGATTTCATTTACGAAAGCACCAGGGGCATGGAGGTGGGTATCATTTTGCATGCTGCTCTGTTATTTGTTTTGTGAGTAATGTTAACATTCTACAAATCCATGAGGTCTCGGTTTGACTATGAAGATTTTCATTCATCCAGGTCACGGTATCTAACACAAGTAACTCAAAAACAACTGCACTTGCTGAGAAATTTTTATGAAATGATCAGTTTTGATCAGTCTGCTACCAATTAAATAAAAACAAATAGCCGATGGGTTACCGTGGACAATTTTTGCTTAAAGGTGTGACTATTCTAGTTGCAGTTTTACAATTTTTTATACAGGTATGGGACCTGTTATCCAAAATGCTCAAGGACTAGGGGTTTTACAGATAAAGGTATCTTTCCATAATTTGCATATCCATACCTTAAGTCTACTAGAATTCATTGAAACATTAATCAAACCCAATACGATTGCTTTGTCTCCAATAAGAAATACAGTAATACCTTAGATGGGAAAGGGTTTTGTTTTATTATTGCAGAGAGAAAAACAAGTCATTTTTAAAAATCTCAATTAATTTATTGAAATGGAGGCTATGGGAGATGGCCTTTCTGTAATTCAGAGTTTTTTGGATAATAAGTTTCTGGATAACAGATCTTTTACCTGTTGAACAACTATTGTTATACAGAGCAGCTTATAACTGATTTTACCTAAAATAAGTACATACACATAAGTAATAGGGTTCCCACCTGGCCGTTATTTTACCGGCCTGGACGGTATCTTTGATGATTGAACCCAATGTTATTAATCGGAAAAAAATTACATAGGAAGGCCGGTATTTTTTTCAAGAAAAGGTGGCAACCCTAATAACTCATTTAACTAAACTTTATCATGTGACAGTGGTAATGTTGCTAATTCTTTATAGTGAATATTGGAGGAAACCTAGGTGCAGAGTTTGCTCCAGTTTTACTAGCTTATAGCGCCAATCTGCCCAGTCTCATCGCCCACATCCACCATGCTCCTCAGGTGGAAGGCAAAGAGGAAGCTGACGCCTTTCCCAGCACTACACCAGGTTGAGGCAGGATGTGGTCACAGCGCCACCTGGCCAATAACAGGGGATATGCAAATCTTTCACTAGGGACACATTTAACCCTAGGCGTCCCAACACATACTAGAAAGTATTTTATAGTATGCCTGCTTGAACTAAAAACAGCCTCATGCACACACTTGCCCTGCATTGACAGAAATATGGGCTAAAACTCAGTTTTTCCTAGCAGTATGTTTAGTAATAGTAAATCTACTATTTACCATACAAGCATTCTTTTATAAATCCATAACTGACTAATGCGATGTCCCTTTAATGGAAGAGGCAGTGTTAAATGATGCCTTTCCAAAAGCAGGAATTCATTACGACTAAAGCCTGTTCCCTGGGAAGCAACTCACAACATCTGCAGAACTACAAACCTGTCAATGCATCACACACTTATCCCCGAAGACACCAGACTTGATGGAACTTGTGCAAGAGCAATGCATATTCTTTGTGCTTATTGCAGGGAAATGGGAAAATGTCCTGGGGGCTGAGGGGAATGAGACAAAGTTCTTTTCTTGCTCCTTCTCTGGAATGTGCGCAATTAAATAGGCAAATGGTTAACAAAGGAAAGAAAAGGGCTAAACAGCTGTACACCAGCTGAAATATTTCAGTTAAAATTCTGTACAAAGCCAACTTCTCTTATTTATCATGTCAACAGAACAGGGGTCACAAATGCCCTCTTTGGCATCTGAGTTGCATGATATACATTGCACATACAGGGCACAGAAAATCCCATTGTGGAGACTTTCTGAATCTGAATAGATGCACATACAGCATGCTGCCATCACTGCTCCTCAAATGGAATGCTGCAAGGGACAGTTCATTTACTTTTGCACTGATTATGGTATGCACTGGTTAGCAAAGCAGACTTACTGTAGCTTTTCATGTTTGCAGAGGTAAATAAAATATATTTCCTGATGCCCATGTGTTGGTACTTAAGGGCTCATGCACATCTGCAGTTTTACTATCACTGTGGTAATGACTATTTACATCATTGCACTGCTATGTATTCCCAGGGCAATGGCAAATGATCGGAATCATATTGAGCTTTTACTGTGACTATCTCATGGAAGTTTGTTTTGCAATGCACAGAACTGAATGTTACATTACTTCACCATTCATCTCTATGCAGTCAAATGGAACTAGATTTCCATATAACTAGACAAGACGGATTTAAAACAATTCTGACATGGAATCACACTGTAGTACTAGAGTCCCCCTCTTTTATTATAATTGGCATTAGGGCAAATTGATGTCGGCATGGGCAGCTTTAACCTTGTCATTAACATAAGGATATCTAAAGAACAATAGGGGCAACATTTACACAGGGCCCCACATATGACTCCAAGAAAAACACGCTGCAGGTTTATTGTGCCAATAAACTAGGCAACATTTCGGGCCAAAGCCCTTTCATAAGCCTCTTCCCCTTTAAGGTGGTCACTTTAAACATATTACCCCAGACAACTACTATTGAAGATAATATTTTAGTAAATATATTATTAATAGACTATTCCTGAAGAGTCATCCTCCATCAGTATGGCCATCTTCCAATGTCAACACAAACAGTGCCCACTACCACAGCTACACGTCATAGTTTAATGGCTATGGCATGCTTATTTTACATTACCATGCAATCTTTTTAGGCAATGCCACAATGGTGTGCAAGTGACAAAATTTCCTGCAACTCCCTACTTTGGGCATCTTCACAAAGCAAAATGCTGAACATAGTTTACCCTCAGCTATTTACTGCTGATGGGAAAGCGTTTCTGTCACTGTTGGTTAAGCAAATTTAAACGCTGGCAAAAAATCTCTCTCTGTGTGCCATTGCCCCAAGGGGCAGATATATCAAAGCATGAAATTAGATCTCATTACTCCATTCATTCCTCTGGGATTTCCAAAAACATATTTATGAATGGGTTAAATTTAGAGTTAACGATTCCAACTGAAACTGAAAACAAAAATCCCAGCTCAAATATTTTAGTTATATTTCCCTTTACTAGTGTTACTTTTCCTTAACATTGTTTCATATCCACTGTAAAAAAAACAGTGGATTAGGGTTTTTAAGTAAAGTTAATCTATTTAAAATATGTATGTTCTAATGTATGTTCTAACCTCAATTTTTTTTGGGGGGGTAAAGGTTTTTTGGCAAAAAAAAAACTTGAATTTTTCAAAATTTATCATACCCTGGACCTGCAAAAAGTCAGAAACTGAAAATCCACCATCTCAAAACTGTCGAGGCCACATAGAAGACAAGGGCAGATGCCCCTTTTACAATTTAAAGATATTGTGATCTGCACTGGGTTTTAGTCCGATTATCCAAAGAATTTGCGGTTTTTGGGTTATTTTCAAAAAAAAAATCAAATGATTCAGGTGTCAAATCTGAAAAATTCATATGACTTAAAATTCACTCAATATTATCGAGCTTTTTCCCAACCCAAATGTTTAAATTATTTTATTGATACTGTAAATAAGATAAAATCTTGGACGGGAGTTTGGTTGAGCTTGATTTAATAAAAATATGAGAAACCTTTTGAGTTTTCGTAAATAACCCTCTAAAGCCGGACAGACATATAAAACTCCACCAGTTTGTCCAATCCCAATGAAGCTGGCCACATACATGCTGAGCCAAATTGGGCTGTTCTTTGGATCATAATGCGGGACTGTGCAGGTCTATACAGAGAGGATTGCATCAATGGATCAGTCTGGTCACCACTCTAACCTCTCTAACCTGCCTCATAGATATCTGGATAGATTTGGTCAAATATTGGTTGGACATGGTGTCAAGAAGTCTCTATTTGTGGGTCAATAAGCAACCAGCTTAGTCTGACCCAAGTAAGGCATATCTCTAGATATATATAAATATACATTATTTATTATAACACACATGTTTTAGTGAATAATGTAACAGAAATGACATCAACTGATGAACTCACTATGTACAGTATAAGGGTATAATTTACAGGATATTCATTGTGCATAAAAAAATGCAGATCTACACAGAGAATGGGAATACTTACCAAAAAGCAGTCTTTGAAAGCCAACTGCTTCATCCTGCAGCCTTTTCTTCAAATATGTGCACAAGGAGGGAACTGTTTTCCCAGTGTGATTCCTCTGCCTCAGGGCACTGGGCAAGCCAAAAACAATGTGCAACTGTCCGGCTTTGTCTCAGATCTCAGATCTGCACCCTGAAAAGCCAAATTACAATATAAATAACAGAGAAGTATGACTGCAACAGAGTTTCAAATAAAAATCAAAGAGAATATGTTGTATTTGTATCATTTTCCATCCAACACTTTCTTCTTTTCTCCCTTATATACTCACTTCGCTACAAAAATGATTTCTTACCTTCTCTTGTGTCTTTCAAAGAATCCGTCATTGGTGCCTGAAGATAAAGTTTATGGCTAAATTTCCCTGCGTCATGCATTCCTTCACGGTCTCCAATGTATTGACCCTTTTTTTTGCCAACTTTTTTTTTCCTAACAGCAAAAGCAACCAAAAGAGCATATATTTTTAATGTTGTTTTTTGCCACAGGGTACAGCATCTGCACATCTCTCTAGACCTCACCATTTATTTACTGGTATATTAGGAGGCACCCTGCAAGCTATTGAAAGGCACACTCCAGAAGGCAAAGGATTGGAATACTACTTCTACTTCACTCACACACAAGATGAGATGTATCAGAAAAGAGACTGGCGTTAAAAGGGTTGTTTTTTTTTCTTTTCAGTTTAATTGTTTTTCCAATTTCATTCAATTTGTGATCATTGCTATAATACTGAAGTTTAAAGTTTAATTTTTCACCTTCCCCATAGGTCCGTAATGGACCACAATGTTTTCTCCATGCTAAACCAGTGTCAAGTGGCAGCAGCCTCTGAAACGCACTGCAAAGACAGACCAAAGTTTATATAACTTCGGGTGTACCAGCTCTAAGGGAAAGTATGTGAAGGAGTGATTGGGAGTACACTCTATGTGAAATTACCTGTTATAGGTTGACTTGGACTTGTGTGCTAGAATCACTGCCATTTGGATATCTACATGAGACTTAATACATATGGGAACGGTTTTAGGACACAGGGTGCTCACTAGAATCTTGTACTGTAGCAGGTCTTACCAAGGCTGGCTTTTGGGCAGTGGCAACCACTGGTAGGCACGTGTTACACAGGACTCTTGTCACTTAGGTGAGCCCTTGTTAACTAGTAGAAGAGGGGTTAAACACACTGTATCTCTACTGTAAGACTAATTCTTCAAATAGGTTTGAGCATTAGTGGTTCTTTTGAAAACAGGGGAACTCTTTATTGAGTGATGGTACACTTTAGGTATGGTGGGTGCCAACTTAGATGAAACAATCAATCATGTAACATCCAGTAAATAAGAACTTTCATGTTTAGTGTTCACAGTGGTCCCATGCTCCAAGAATCCCTCCATACCTCAGCCTAACTTCTTATGGCTGTAACGTGGTGGCCTTTTCACTGCAGTTTCCTAACCTTTTTGGTGTCTTTCTTAGAGCCTCTGACTGTTAACTAAACCCTGATCCTATTTTTCATTCCTAACAAAAATGCCCTTGCACTTACTTCTCTTATACTTGAACCTGCCTCTGTTCCAGGCCCTATGGAGCACCACTACCTCCAGCAAGTGGAGGAACCAAAAAGGGAGAACACGTGTGTGCTTCCCTTTTTATAGCCTAAGGGAAACCTAACACTGTAGGGGGCCTACTCCCCCTCCCAACTGTTATTAGGACCCAAACCTAGCTGGCTAACAACCCTCCTGGGGGAAACTAACAGAACTAAAGGTTTATAAAGCCTTCAGCCTCCTACAAATGTATAGAGAATCAATTCTAGGTGTTACAGGCTTCCATCCAGAATCAGATGTTTTCAGTGCATTCTCTTTGTGAGATGACATGCAGTCACTCTATATAGTTTCTCATTGACAATAAAATTACTGGTAGAGGTTAAACATGATCTGGAAATTGTTTGTTTAGGTTTGAGGTGGCAGTAGATCCACAGTCAACATTGGACTTGGGGGGCCCACCACGGCTGCCGCCTCAGGGACCTGCACAATCCCTGGACCCCAGCAGCAACCCCCCAGCAAAACCACCCTTGGTCTCCGTGAGCCCCCCCATCCAGGCATAACTCCCCTCCACCCTGCTCCACAGAAAGCCAAAACAGGGAAAGAGGAATGAAATCTAATTTACTATTAATCAGATCCTCTACTGGTAAAATGTATTTTTAATACATGCGACCTGATATTTTATATCTGATGCCTATATATATGGCCAATGTGTTTGATTTTATACTTTAGAGAAATGGTTGATAGGATCGACTCATTCATTCACATAAAGGCAAAGCTTCTTTTTCTTTATCTCACATATCCTTTTTACATATCCCTGTTGTAAATTTTTAATTAAAAAAACATAAAAACCCTTGCCTATTCATATTAAAATCATTAAAACCTTTGTTTGTTGCTAGGTCAAGGGGACACTTAATTATGGTCTAGTCTAGGTTCTAACTCATGGAACAATGTAAAAGAATGCTTAACAGACCTGTAGAAAAAACATGCAAGGCATTGTAGGAATTGGAGTCTTGACTGGAAGAAAGCAACCTGCTACATTGGAGGGCAAAAACAGTGCAAACAAATACTGCTTTTATTGCAATTACTTCTCCTTTATGAAGTATAATGTTCAGTGTATATACTCATTTATTGTGCAGTGCTGCGGAATATGATGGCACTTTATAAACGTGTTAACTGTCACATTGTGCAGAAAAGTTAAAAAAAATATTGAAGTACTCATAAGTCTCCAGAAGATGGCGACAACTTTCCACCTAGTGTAAATACAGTATAAATAGCGATTAGCTGTATCTTGTAGTATTTGCTCTTTAAACTGACATTCTTTAGGTTTGGGGCACATAAGTTGTTTTCTTGGCCTGCTCTCTTCCAAAAATGCAACTGTAGGCATCTACTTCTTGTATGTGCTCACAATCAGATTATAGGACGTAAGAAAAAGTCATGAGGTAGAACTTTTGATGAGGCATAACAAAAATGGTTTAAAAGTGATACCTTTATTGGCTAACTAAGATGATAATCACAGCAAGCTTTCAGAACATTGCAGTTCCTTCGTCAAAGCTGATCAGCTTTTGATCACCTTTACACCACTTTTGTTATGCTTCATATCAAAAGTTGAACCCTATAACTTTTTAACAGGCTAACACGGTACAAAAAACGTTACCTAGAGCATAAGAGAGCGAATTAGCTTTTCTGTATTTAAATATGTGATATGTGACAAAACTAAGCACTGTTTCTTTCTGTATACGCTGCCGAGGCACGTTTCTAGGGCAGAAGCTTAATTTGGGGTGGCATTTGGATAACTATATATAAACAAAACATCACTTTAAGCTCCCAGCCCACTACTGGACAGTTACAACTAAATATGGCAGCAAAGCTGGGTACCCTTCTTGATTGGTGCATGCGCATCACAAGTATTGCAAGTGCCAAGTTGTTGGCCAGAGGGTGTTCCTTGGCTAGCACTGGTGATAATATCACTAAACACTGATTGTTAGGTTTTATATTACAGGATACTCATGGCACCTCAGACTGATTGGTGGCACCGTTATCAACATTGTATTCAGAATATTTTCAGAGATCATTTTTGATATTGTAGGCATCCATAGGATTCATGCTCCCCATGTGGTTTTAAATTCCTACACTTCCTTATTCCCTAGTTGCTGGGTAGAAGGGAATGTATCCAGTTGGGGTTATGAACATAATGTGTAATGTGTATAGTTGGTCCAGAGGTTGATGATGACTTCTTGGTGCACTTCAGTATAGTATTGGGTAGAGGATGAAAAATAAAGAATTCAAAAATAAGCACATGCTTTGGGGCCACTGGGAGCAACATTGAAAGGGCTGGTGAACAACATGTTGCTCATGAGCCACTGGTTGGGGATTGCTGTCTTAAAGTGATACTGACACAAAAAAAAATTTTTTTTTTAAATATGAACATTAAATGTTACCTATAGATCATGTTGATCATTTGCTGAGAGTTTGATTTTTGCAAGTACGGACTCCTGCTGCATAAATATGGCAGCCACCTCATACATGAACATGGGGCAACAGACAGGTAATGTAAAAGCATCATGTAAATACTTTATGGCAAAGTTAGAAGTAGCTTTCAAAGCCAATATTTTAATACAGTACATTTAAAAAAAGAGTTGAATTTCTGGTGTCAGTATCTCTTTAACATAATTGCACGCAATAATTAGCACAAACATGTCCAAAAAAGCCCCCAAGCAGGATTGAACTATCTGAATTAATATAACCTTTCTAAATAAAGCCATATTGTATGTTCTATAATCTATTGGTCATTATCCACACAAAAAAAATTTTGGATTGGCCAATTGCTATAAAAAATCTAGTTGGCTGAGTTGAAGGATTAATCCTCAGCTGCCCTACTTGAAACACATAGTGAGGATATAGAATTTGATCAGATCAGCCTGGATGTGATCGTTCTGCTTCTGTTAATTATTAAATGCTAGGAAAACCAAAGGAAATAGCTATAGGCTGATTGGCCTCTCACTCAGCCTCGGAACATTTTATCTACTTTCACTCTTCCTCCTAGCTTTCTACTTTTAGACAGGAAATCTTTATTTTAATTTGCTGCAGTTGCTGATATTACATTTTCTTGACATTGCGGTATAAACGTACATTGACATGTTATGTCCTGGATGGCCAGAATTAATTCAATGAAATCGTACTTGTACCAGCTTTTTTTAAAAAAACTGCATTAGGCTTTGGGAAAATGCTTGACACTCAGAAAGCCTTATTGCTGAATCTTTGTCCCTTGATGACTTGTCCTTGAATGGCTCATTTTCAGCCTGTAGTATTCTTATTATTGCTAGTAAGTGTAACGCTAATTTTGTCTAAGCAGACCACAAATAGTTAATGTCCAGCTAGTGATAGGAGCATGAGTTACATTGAACTCACACTGCAGGCTAGGGCCTTTGCTAAGTGGAAGAATTCCCTCTAAAGTGTAGTGCAACTGCAACACCCAGACTAATGTACATTCAAAAAATGATTGGGTGCCAGGAGGTTCTTATGATGGAAACAAAGAACTGTTTATTAGTCATAGACAATGTCCCCAGGTTTACTCATTTACACAGATGAGGTTTGGCACATGACACACAGTCAAATCAGGTAATAGGTAACAAAGCTGAAGAACAGACTCCATTAGGCATTTGCAGTAACTCAGTACAACCATTCCCTCCAGGAAGTTGTCAGGAAGCAGCCTCTACCCTACAGTCCATCTTCAATGAGGTCCCTGCACTCGGGCATTTAAAAAGCCTCTGGGAATCTACTCCCTGCTGTAAATCCTTGTTGGAGCTTCAGCTGCTCTTTCTTTTTACCCTATCTACCTTTCTCTCCTAGAGAGACTTACAATTCTGCCCTACTATAGCTAAACCTCATTCACGGGGTTGCCTTGTCCCTGACTTTACTTGACCCATACCCAGGCTCGAAGCACACGTCTATACTCGTCCTCAGGTAGAAGACAAAGAAGAAGCTGCCATTCCCCCCAAATTATTATTCTTAACTAAAGGCTAGGAGAACTTGGGGGTGCCAAATGTTAGGCACCCCAAGTGTTTGTATCAACTTACCTGTAAACCCGGGCCGGTGCTCCTATTGGCAGAAAACTGCTCCGGCCTGGGGTTATACCAGTGAGCACCATGGAGCGATCCACTTTTGTCTTCTTCAATCTTGCCATTGCCGATAGCAGCACCAACCCAGGGTTACAGGTAAGTTGATACAAACACTTGGGGTGCCTAAAATTTGGCACCCCCAAGTTCTCCTAGCCTTTCCTTCTCCTTTAACAGTGATATTTATTTGCATCAACATTAAGTTATACACTAATGAATACCTATATACTGTTCAATATATACACAGCACTGCTGAATAAATGGGTGCTTTATAAACAAGCGTGGGACCTGTTATCCAGAATGCTCTGGCCATGTGGTTTTCTGAATAAAGAATTTTTCTGTAATTTGGATCTTCATACAGTACCTTAAGTCACTACAAAATCACTTCAACATTAAATAAACCCAATAGGATTGTTTTGTCTCTAAACCCTGAAAATGAATGTGGCTAAAAATGCCATGTTATATATACTGAACGTATTGCAGTAGCCTAAAGTTTCAGCTTGTCAATAGCAGCAATGATCCAGGACTTCAAACTTGTCACAGGGGGTCACCATCTTGGAAAGTGTCTGTGACACTCACATAATCAGTGGGCTCTGATCAGCTCTTGAGAAGCTAAGCTTAGGGGTCGTCACTAATTATCCAGCAGAAAATGAGGTTTGTCTGTAATATAAGCTGATGCTACAGTGGTAATTATTAAATTCTGATGCTAGATGCACTGGTTTCTGTGCTGCCATGTAGTAATTATCTGTATTAATTACTAATCAGCCTTATATTGTTGACATTTATATTCTATGTCTACTGTATATTGTGAGTGGGTCCCTAAGCTCAGTAAGTGACAGCAGCACAGAGCATGTGAATCAGTGAATCAGCAGAAAAGAAGATGGGGAGCTACTGGGGCATCTTTGGAGACACAGATCTTTACTGCTAAAGGACTGTGATTGCCTTGGGCTGGTACAGAAGCACAAAACATAATGAACAACATTTCTAACTACTTTAATTTAACTTTCCTTGTAATTTAAGGATTAATTATATCTTAGTGTGATCAAGTACAATGTACTGTTTTATTATTACAAAGAAAAAGCAAATCTCTAAAAATCTAATGATGAAAATTTGATTAAAACAGAGGCTACGGGAGATGGTCTTCCAATAATTTGGATCTTTCTGGACAACAGGTTTCCCAATAACATATCTAATACATTTAATAGCGTGTTAACAATTCACGTTTCCCTATTCATACACAATTTTCAATCAACCTCTGTCCTTTGATGACACAAGCTCTTTTATAGGGAACTTCCAAAAGTGCAAGGATCTGGTGTGTATATTAGTGTACAGTACATAGTAATATTAGAAATAGTTTATAATTACTTAAAAGAAAAAGGCATCAAAACGTACCATAAATATACTGTAACTATGCATACAGTCAGTAATTCCAGTTTGTACTGAATATACTGCTGCTTTATACCCTAGTGAGGCAAATGAACTACTTAGGGGTCGATTTACTAAATTCACATGAATAGATCGAATTTCGATCGAATGCGATCAAATAACAATCGTAGGATTTATTTGATTGGTTGAATATGCAAATTTGGCTTATTCGATCATCGAATAGTGAACGATCAAATAGATTCGAATGATCGGATATTCGATCATTCGATCATTCGATCAGCGAAGGATTTAAAATTTTAAAAATATTCGCCTAATTCGCCAGATTGAACCTACCGAATTGTAATAGAAGCCTATGGGAACTCTCCCATAGGCTTCTGAGGCTAAGTCCTGATCGAATAGGATTCGTACGATCGAAGTCTTCAATTGTTTGAATCGTACGAATCATTCGAATGATCCAATAATTCATTCGAATGATCGAACGATAGTTATTCGATCGTTATTCGATCGTCGAATGATCAACGATCGAATAAAAGGGTAGCCTAAAACTATTCGATTAGCATTCAAAATGGAATGCTAAACGCATATCGAGGGAAAACAAATATTTATTGGGGAATAATAGTGAATTTGCCCCTTAGGATTTTTTGTTATTCAATGTAATATTCTAAGTTTCTGTTGTATGTAATTATTAATCTCAGGAACACAATAAAATCAAGGGAGGGGATAACTTTATTATTTAATTGCTATTAGTGTTATCCTTTTTTGTTCTTGTTGTTTTTGCACTTTGTACACCTCCATCCTATAATATATGAAGTTAATTAAGATATTTCCGAGTAGTTTCAGAAGCTCCAGGTTCATATACTCACACATAGTGGCCAGAAAGAACATGTTACTGTATAGACCATTTCAGTTTACAATTCCAAGGCACATTATACTTTATTATAAGGCACATTACAACATCTCTTCAAAATACAGAACATAAAAAGATGATGGGTATAGCAAGGACACATACAAGAATACTGTAGGTAATATAATATAATGTGTGCTATTTCTAGATCCAGCTTCCGTATAAACACAACTTTTTGAATATGCACATTCCTGCTTGTAACCAAGCAATATTACGTATTGTGCCACTACTTGGTTTGCTAAATGTGGCTAATTGGTAATTCCCAAATTAGCAGCATTAAATAAAAATGGCTAAAATGTGTTCAAGCATTAGAATAAACATTGTTCTTTATATTTGCTTTGATTTCATGATTTTCCTGGCTGTGTTTCAGGAGTGTGTGTTGTATGTGTGGCTGATTTACAAGACTTTTATTTCCAACAAACCAATGATGTTTCACAGCAGCTGAAATATGCACAGGCTTTATAGACAGTAATGCAAGGCTTTCCAGACATTTTGGGGGTTATTTTCTAAAATCTGATTTTATGTTACAGGTATGGGACCTATTATCCAGAATGATCGTTGCCTGCGGTTTGCCGGATAACGGATCTTTCCGTAATTTGGATCTTCATACACTAAATCTACTAGAAAATCTTGTAAACATTAAATAAATCCAATAGGCTGGTTTTTCTTCCATTAAGGATTAATTATATCTTAATTGGGATTTTTGAATCAAGTACAAGGTACTGTTTTGTTATTACAGAGAAAAAGGAAATCATCTTTAAATATTTGGATTATTTCATTATAATGGAGTCTATGGGAGACGCCCATTCCGTAATTTGGAGCTTTCTGGATATCAGGTTTCCGGATAAGTGATCCAATACCTGTATTATTTAATAAAAAGAAAAAAAACACAACCAAACTCCCTGATTTGACCTTTTTTATTATTTAAAAAGCTCAAATTCATTGGTTTGGGGAAAAATAAACAAAACAAAACAATTGTATAAAAAAATAGTTTTGTGCTATTTTTTAGGGCTTTTCCCCCCAAAAGTACAATTTTTTCATTTTTTTTCCCAGAAAGCCTGAAATGATTGGAATTTCAGGCTAAACTCCGATAACTTCCAATTAGGATAGGGACTGCTGCTATTAACTATACACAACCTCAGCAGGTCTGAGATGGCAAATTTTTGGATTTGGGCTTTTTGCAGCGTTGGGAAAAAAAAATACATTTGAAGTTTCGTAAATAACCCCCTTGAAGTCCAAGTTTCCCTTTCAGGTTCAATTTTTGTTCAGTCTATGCTCTCCCCTTAAATAATCAGGCCTTAAACCAGACCTTACATTTGTTTCAGCACAAAACAGAATTGATCCATTATAAAGGCCAATTGTTTACAAATCTGTACAATACAACCACATCACAATATTTTAGAGCAATTTATTTTGTCCGTCATTTTGTCAATGAAAAGAGCAGTGCTGCAGAGTTTATACGCTCCACTACTGAAGCTGTTCCTGGCTAGCTCTAAGCAAACTGTAAAGCTCAGAGTAAGGAGTTTGTTTGTTTGTGGATTGAGCACATTGCTGAACGGCCTTATGGAGCTCTGCTTGGAGTGGAAAGGAACCGGTAGATCTCATAATGCTTCCTGTGAACCAACGGCGAAATATCTTGTCACAGATAACCTGGAAAATGGAAAAATACATGTTTTTAACAGCACTGCACTGTAGCCTACCTCCTAACATGTCTGAAGTAATATACATAATGGTTATCCAAAGCAGCAAAATAACATTGTCTCTCTGCTATTCTATTCCAGACTCTATGAGGCAAATTCACTAAGATCCGAAAGTTGCGCCATTGACAGCTTCGCCGCACTTCGCTGCACTTCATCAGACATAGTTTTGCCAGTGCTTTACGCAAATTCACTAAAATGCAAAGTTGCGCTCAGGGAGGCGAAAGATAGCGAAGTTGCAATATCGTTACTTCATCAGGCAAAGAGAAGTAACGCTAGCGATACATAATTTGCATACGGCGCCAGGTTAAAGTATAACGGACGAATATGCTGCAGCCACTACATTACACTACACAAGCCCAGGAAACCTTTAATAGATAAAATAAAGTTGTTCCATTGCCCTAAACATGTGCCCACTTTATAGTTGAGTTGCCATATGTTAGGAAATGTAGGGGGGAAGGAGGGTACTTCTTTTTCAGCCTATCACCCTTAAGAAAGACGCCAGCATTTTTTGGGACTTAGAAAAACATTTCAACTTTTTTTAAAGAAACTCTACTCTACTACTATCTACTCTACTGAACTTCGCCTGGTCTGAGGTGGCGAAGTCAAGTCTTGTGCAAGAGGTAACGTTCAGTAAAATCTGCATCTTAGTGAATTAGCGCAGTTACGTTCCTTCGTCAGTGCACAACTTTGCCTGGCGTAAGGGTGTGAAGTTGCACTAGAGTCTGTCTACTTCACTAGCGAAGTTATGCCAGGGACCATTAGTAAATTGGCAAAGTTCAGAAATGACGTCACACAAGCAAATTTGCGATGGCGTTACCCACGTCTCGCTTTAGTGAATTTCCCCCTACGAGGGGGGAGTGTAATATTGGTCACTAATGCAAAAAATCATCTGCAATTTATTTGCAATGTTTTTGCCTTTTGCAAACACTTTGCCCCTCACAGGACAGTAGGATAGTGATAGTGAATTTAATAGTTTACGCCAACTTCAAGCAGGCATTAAAGGCTAGCAATGTCCACTTAAGATTCAATGCAATAAAAGCCCAATGAAGAATATTATACGGTTACATGCAATTTTTATTCACAAATTTGTTCTCTTTGCAAATGTTATTACATTTCCCTCATTGTGTACAGCTCTGTTTCGTTGAACTGCAGCACTAGGTGTGAATGAGAGAAAAGCCTGGTCTGCAATACCTGTTTTGCTTGATTGCTTTTTAAATGTGCTGTGTAAAGGAACAATAATCCTCACTCCTCCCAAGCTGCAGTTGTTTTACAAGGAATGCCTCATCCATAAGTAAAGCGTATGCCCTATATGTTATATGCAATATGTTGGCAAGAATTCATATATATAATAGAATGTCCCAGAGTTTTTTGAACTTGGAGGTCAGAGTGCAACTTCAAAAACCAGGCACAAGCTGCCATTTTTTTTGCACACTTGTCCTGAACGTTTTCCTACCTATACAAGTTAGGAAGCGCCGGCTGGCAGTTAGGACAGGACAATTTTGGGCTGCACTCAAAGGTGCACAAAAACTGCACTTTTAATCAGGGGTTAAGTGTTACCTCTAGATGCATGCTGCATCATGCACCTTAGGGCTCTTACACACGAACGTTTTTACCTGCGCTCCCCTGCCTTCCGTTTTGCTGCGTTCAACCGCAGGGGAGCGCAGGTATAGACACACTCAATGCTTTTCAATGGGGCTGTACTAACACGAAACCATGTAGGCGCCAAACGCAGGTTCAGACGCAACATGCTGCATTTTTCCTGCATTCGGCGCCTTCATGCGTTCGTGTGAGTACAGCCCCATTGAAAAGCATTGAGTGCATCTATATCTGCGCTCCCCTGTGGCTGAACGCAGCAAAACAGAACGCAGGGGAGCGCAGATAAAAACGCTTGTGTGTAAGAGCCCTAAATGAATTGCAATAATTAGCAATGCAGGCTGTGAGTGGTGAGGTGGCAACCCTACCTCTACCTGAACAGCAAAATGGGACACAGGAAGGAAACAGAATACTTCTTATTATCTACAGCCGCATACAGATGGAACTATGTCATTAAAATGGCAGGAACGGCGAGAGGTCATTTTTCTTTTGTCTCTAATTAAAAGCATATCAGGTTATCCTCAGCCAAAGACTCTCGCTCAATCTCTTTTAAGATCATACTTATGGGCCATGCAACAAATGTAATCCCGTTACAGTTATTATAAAGCAGTTCCTCGCTTTTTGTTGGAATAAACTGAAGTGACTAAAGCGATGTTTCCCATAGTCCTAATTAAATGTAAGGAGCAAGGTAAGCAATTGGTAAATAATGTACTCTTTAGGCTAGTGACAGACGAGCTGATTTAGGGAGATTTAATCGCCTTTTCAGCCCGGCGACAATTTAATGGCACTGCCTTCTTCCTGCCTTCCCTGTACTTGAATGAGGAATCACCTGCGCAAATACACTCGCAGTGCTTCGATTTCCGAAGTCGCCTGAAGTTTCCAACTTCAGAAAGCGAAGTGCCGCAAGTGCATTAGCGCAGGCAATGCCTCATTCAGGCACACGGAAGGTAGACGGAGGCAGTTTGGGGAGATTGTCGCCGGGCTGAATCACGACTAAATCTCCCCGAATCTGCTCATCTGCCACTAGCCTTACCCTAGTCCCTACTACTTTCATTTGTAGGCAGACACACAACTATTTCTTTGCCTTGCAAGGGAAGAAATCATAAACATTTGTTATCCTGTTTCACTGACAGTGTACATTGCTAGTTTGCAAATATTATTTTAAGATTTAAGTGTAGCTTCAGCCTAATTAGTTTCAGACTGACGTTTGTTGCATTGCCTCCCAACATCAACCACCTCTTTGATCAAAGGATTCCCTGATTCCTTGAGTAAGATCCCATAAGCTTTGATTTGATGCAGATGAGGTTATTAGTGGGTGATTCTTCTCTAATAAACCCTTTCATATACAGAGCAGCAACCGTAATCAAGAGAGTACACGATGAGACGGTTTACTAAGAAACTTGCCATACAAGAAACAATGCACGAGTGTGACACATTTGATTATTCCTCTTTATCAGGCACTGGTATGGTTCTAAGTATATATAGCATGCACTATTCGTTTGCCTTGCAGTACAGGTATGAGATCTGTTATCCAGAAAGCTCTGAATTACGGAATGGCCTTCTCCCATAGACTCCATTATAATGAAATCATCCAGAGTTTAGAAAAATTATTTCCTTTTTCTCTGTAGTAATAAAACAGTACCTTGTACTTGATTCAAACCAAGATGTTATGTACATAATATCCTTATTGGAAGCAAAACCAGCCTATTGGGTTTATTTAATGTTTACATGATTTTCTAGTAGACAAAGGGGCAGATTGACTAAATTCGTGTGAAGGATTCGAATGGGGAAAAAAAAAAATCGAATTTTGAATTTTTTTGTGCTACTTTTACCATCGACTATCGAATAGCCCAAAATTTGATTTGAATTTGATTGTGAAAGTACTGGCCCTTATAAAAAAATTCAATATAACAATTAGGCAGATTAAACCTACCAAATTGCTATATATCCCTATGGGAAGCTCCCATAGGATTTTCCCAAGTTTTTTTGATCGAATATAAAAAATTCGATTGAATGGTTAAAGTCGTTCGATTTGAACAATTTTATCGATCACATTTTTCATATTCAATCGTTCCATAAATCCAATTGCATTAAAACCCTTCGAATTCGAATTTTGAATAAATGTAATTAACCCTTGACTTCAACCCTTAGTAAATATGCCCCTTAATCTATGAAGATCCAAATTATGGAAAGATCTGTTATCTGGAAATCCCCAGGTCCCGAGCATTCTTGATAACAGGTCCCATTACGGTACAGAAAAAAAATTATATGGCACTAGAGAGCATCCAGAGAAATTCAACAAAACTAATAAATGTAATAGTTTTCAGGGGCAGCTCACATTTAAAGGAATTGCCAAGTATAAAAGTAAAAACTGGGTAAATAGATAGGCTGTGCAAAATAAAAAATGTTTTCAATATAGTTAGTTAGTCAAAAATGTAATGTATAAAGACTGGAGTGATTGTAAGTCTAACCTAACAGAACACTACTTTTCAGCTCTCTTGGTTTACATTGACTGGTTTCCCTGGTTACCAGGCAGTAACCAATCAGTGACTAGAGGGAGGGCCACATTGGTCATAACTGTGTCTTTTGAATCTGAGCTGAATGGTGAGGATCAATTGCAAACTCACTGAACAGTTATGTCCCATGTGGCTCCCCTTCAAGTCCGTGACCAACTCAGATTTAGAGAGCTGAAAAGCAAGAAGTTGGATTCTGGCTATTATATTAGACATCCAGTCACTCCTCATTTTTCCCTGACTAACTATATTAGAAACATTTTTTATTTTGCACAGCCTATCTATTTATCCAATTTTTTATTTTACCCTGAACTGTTCCTTTAAATTAACTTTTAGTAGGATGCAGACAATTTACAAATTTCTATTCTGTTTTTTTTTTATTAATTATTTAGCTTTTTGTTCAGCAGCTCTACAGTTGGATTTTAGCAGTTATCTGGTTCCAGTTTCAAATAAGTATATAAGAAGTTCTGAATAAGAACATAAGGAACAGTACAATTACAGCATCACAGAGGCAGTGGCGTAGCTATAGAGGCCTGGACCACAGGGTCTGCTTCCTCTATAGTTGTAGTAACCAACCGTCCATCCCACTCCTGTCCCTGTTCCTCTCCCTAATCCCCAGCCTCTTTACTACCTAAAAGCAATAGTTGCTCATTGGTGGGAAAAGCAGGACAGGTGGCTGTGGTTGTGCGAGTCGGGCCCCCCAAAGATTTTTATGGCAGGGGGTACCGGTGTGAGGTATTTATACCACTGCACAGAGGAATAGTTTTTTGGCTTTGGGAGTCTGTGACCCCCCCCCATCTGAAATCTGGAAAGAGACAGACAAGAAGGCAAATAATTCAAACATTATAAAAAGTTGCAAAGAATAGAACGTTATATAAAATACTAAACGTATTACATTTTGTGAACTAGCACTTTAAGGTCTGTGTTACGTGGAGTATTTTGACAGCTACTGTCATTTGCTTGAGGGCTTTTCATGCAGGAATCTGCAAGACAGACAGAGAGGGGCCTTTTATATATAAATACAAAAAGACCAGCAGACAAATGCTAATACCATTAAAATTATATTGTAGATAAAAAAAATGTTCCAGCATTCCTTTTGTGAAATAATATAGTGCCGGTAGTCAGGCCTGGGTTTCTGGAAAGCCCACCAAGGCCAGGGCCTAGGGCTAGGGTTGCAACAAGGTTTGCCACCCGGCCGGTATTTTACCGGCCTAGCTGGTAAAACACCAGCCAAGGCCGGGGCCGGTATTACAATGTAGCTGCCGGTAAATTTGTAATACCCCATAAAAAAGGCCCCTGCCCAGCAAAAAACGCATTTAATACTTACTTTTTTCGCTTCTTCAGCCGATCTCTGCCGGTGGCTCCGCCCCTTTTACATCACACCCCTTTTATGCCAGGGACCGACCCCTTTTGACTCCGCCCCCCACCGGCCGGTATACATTTTTAGAAACCTAGTTGCCACCCAGCTGGTACTTTACTGGCCTAGCCGGTAAAACACCTGCCAAGGCCTGGGCCGGTATTACAAATTTACTGGCAATGTAGTTGCCGGTAATTTGTAATACTCTTCAGAAAAAGCTCTTGGCCTGCCCCCAATTCCCCCCCACCAGCTGGTAAACTTTTTAGAAAAAGTGGCAACCCTACCTAGGTCACAAAAGAAAATGTTCAAACAAAAAAGAAAAATATACCTTGTGTTTATTCTGTGAAGAATGCGCTTATCTAGAAGATACTACATTTCAGCAAGCTCAGCCACCTCACATAGATAGAGCTTCTCTAGGGTTTTAGGCCAGTGCTGTTTCTTTAATGCCCAACAGAATTGCTAAAAGTTTTGATGAAACACATATACAGGTATTGGATCTGTTCTGCGGAAACCTGTTCTCCAGAAAGCTCCGAATTATGCGAAAGCCATCTCGCATAGACTCTATTTAAATCAAATAATTCAAAATATTAATAATGAAATTCCTTTAATCTCTGTAAAACAGTAATTTGTACTTGAACACTGGGGATGCGCTGGAGATTTTTTAAATATCCCATGGGCCAATGATGAAAATTTACAGGAATAAAGGGAAGAGGACAGAGGTGACGAACAGCAGTAGGCCTAGGGGCACTCACTGTGTAAGTCCAGCTCTGAGAGTAGCCATCGGATTGGGGACAGCGTTATGGCAACAGCGTTATGGCGACATTGGGGACTACTTGGGGTCATCTTATCCAGAGGTGATAGAATTCAGACAAGGCCACCTTAATATCATATAAATGGGGATGAACGATAGGTAGCCACTTGGTGAAAAAAGACAGTAAGGGAATATCTGGAGGTCAACAGACGTTATGGGGTGGTAAGTCAAAGGGAATGTACCCTTGTCTTTCATGTAACCAAAACTGCAGTGTAAAAAAAAAGGGGGACACATTCATACACCCACAGACTGGACACGAGTACAAACTGAGGGGCTATTTCACATTTAATGATGTTTGTGGTATATGTGACCGTATGTCCTTGCGGACTTCTCTATGTGGTTGAGAACACGTTAGAGCAGGGGTGTCCAACCTGCGGCCCAGGATGGACATGAATGTGGCCCAGCTTGAAAGGCTTGGTTCTGGAAGAAACTTCATGCTGCGAAGGATATAGGAGTAGGCAAGAGGGGGGACTCTGCCTATTGCCCAGTTAGTTAGTACTAATAATAATAATATAATAATATGTCTATTTAATATCCAGGTGTCCCATATTCTAGCTCTATCTGGTTATCCAACTGGTATTGTAGTTCTTTTCTGTGAATTTCCTTTACTTTTACTAATCAAAAGTGTTTGTGTATTTCATGTGTGGCCCAGACAATTTTTCTTTTTCCAATGTGGCCCTGGAAAGCCAAAAGGTTGGACACCCCTGCGTTAGAGTTTAGAACACATACATCACAACATCAATCTCCATTAGGAAATGCCAAGTTACTGGATTCCAAACATCTTGTAGACAAGGGACACTCATAAACAGGATTTTGTACTGGAGCAGGTTAATATGCCTAGATGTGGAGGCAACTGAGAGTTGATTCCTGCCCTTCTGGTCAGGCTAAAGGTTATGAGTGTATATACATATATATATAAATATAACAGGGTAATTACACTCAAGCCTGTGTACAGTAAGTGAGGAAGCCCCACCAGAAGGGAATACATTAACAAGAGATATTTGGGGCAGAGCCGCAATACATTATTCTAATATTATATTTATTAGTGAAAAAACAGAGTCTTGTCTTTGCCACTATTACCACTAGACCACAAATAATTACAGAGATTGTTTTCATTACTTGATATTCAGTTCTTTAATATTATTGCTGGCCATGCACTGGAGCACAAAGACGTTTTATGCCTAGCTAAGTGGAAAATGGATTTTATGAAATATTACCACAGGGAGCTAATGGTAGCTAATAACTGTGAGGTTTCTATATATCTGGGCCGATTTCCAAGTAATTTCAGCACTATTCAGAGAAAAACTGATTTTAATATGATATTAAACAGGGCCTGGAGGGCAAAAGTGCATGGGCTACAGGCTGTAGCAACTGCTTACAGAAATCAGAAACTGCTTCAATTAAATGGAAGTGATGAGCTAAAATACTAGGCACCAAAATGTTGCTATGGAATCCAATTGCTGTAAGTTGTAAGCTGGCTGGGAAAGCTCATATGGAGCCTTGTGATAAGTCATTCCAAATATGCAATGTCAAGATCAATAGGCTAGTCTATCACAAACGTTACCGATTTTATTCAACTGTCAGCAAATTCTTTGGTTTGGGATTAAAAAATTGTGCTTTGCTGACCATGGGAGCAATGAAGTTTATAGAGCACAGAAATGCATGATTTTCTTTGCATTGTATTAAAGTCATAACATCCCATAAGTCTAGCTGTAAGTCTGTTTGCTAAGGTTCTGATTAGAACTGGATCTAACTGAAGTGTCGCTAATAGCATAACTACCCATTTCCTTGTCAGAACTTGATACAGATATGGGACCTGTTATCCAGAATGATTGGGACCTGGGGCTTTCTGCATAAGGGATCTTGCTGTAAGTTCGATCACCATCTTTTAAGTCTACTGAAAAATTATTTAAACATTAAATAACCCCAAAAGGTTTGTTTTGCTTGCAATAAGGATTCATTATATTTTAGTTACAAGTTAGTACAAGGTAATGTTTCAGTATTACAGAGAAAATCTGGAGCATATTGGATAATGGGTTTCCGGATAACACATCCCCTACCTCTTTATAGCTTGTTATATTAAATACTGTATATTGAGTATAGACAATTAAACAGTTATAATGTAATTGGCATGTTCAGGCACACGTACAGGCATGGGATCTGTTATCTGAAATGCTTGGGACCAGTGGTGTAACGATAGAAGACGCAGACCCCACAGCCACATGGTAGCCCAGGGAACAGAGGGTCTGTTTCCTCTATAGATAATAAGAAAAACCCCTCCTCCCCAGCCACTCTGTTACCGGCGTTGAAGGGGACATAATTCTGGGGGGGGGCGCAGTAGGAGGTGAGGCAGGACATGAGTGGAGTCTGGGTGGAATGTGGGCAGGGAGGTGGAAGAAAATTGGAGGGAGTGAAGTGGGTGGCAGGATAGGGATTGGAGTGCGCCTGGCCCCTCTGAAGTTTTTTTTGCGGGGGTACCAGGTGCACTCTAGTCACACCACTGCTTGGGACCAGGGGATTTCTGCATAAGGGACCTGACTGTTGAAGTTCTACAACCTGACTCAGACTCCTGTTGCACAAATACGGTAGCGCCCTTCAGGGTTGGACTGGGGGCCTGTGGCCCACCGGAGCTTCTACAATAGGACCCCCCTCCGGCAAACCTCCCCAAGTGCATATAAAAAAGCTGTGTGTGCTGGCCTGATGCATATGTGCGAATGCTGGGGGGGGGGTTACCAGAGGGGGGCTGTGAGGCAGCAGCCCTCAGAGTCCAGAGGGGAGCCCTGAGGCAGAGGCCCTCAGGGTCTGGAGGGGGCCCTGAACAAATCCAGGTTCCGGATCTCGGCCGGCGGGACCCACTAGAGCCGGGGGTCCACCGAGTTTTTTCCCGGTGTCCCGCTGGCCCAGTCCAACCTTGGCCCCCTCATACAAGAACATGGGGCATCAGACAGGTAATGTAAAAGCATTGTGCAAATACTTTATGGCAAAGTTATAAGTAGCTTTTAAAGGCAATATTACAAGAGTTTAATTTCTGGTGTCAGTATCTCTTTAAGTCTGCTAAAATCATTTAAACATTAAACCCAATAGGCTGGTTTTGCTTCCAATAAGGATTAATTATATCTTAGTTTGGATCAAGTACAAGTTAATGTTTTCATTTTACAGAGAAAAAGGACATAATTAAAAAAAAAAAAAATTATTAGATTAAAATGGAATCTATGGGGATGACCTCATAATTCTTAGCTTTCTGCATAATGAGTTTTGGAATAATGAAAATTATGTTTATAAGCTATTTTGCAGTGTCACTAGAAGGTAGTGTTGCCACATTTTCTTGAAAAAAAATACCGGCCTTCCCATATATTTATCTTTTTTTCCTATTAATAAGATTGGGATCAACCATCAAAAATACTGCCAGGCTTGTAAAATACCGACCAGTTGGCAACCCTACAAGAAGGTGTATGTGAGTATAGACTGTTTGCAATGGGATGCATGGCTGTCAGTGTACCAGCACCATGCCCCTGAGTTACTGTTCCTGTTACACGGCCATGCATGTATACACAGACCTCAATTTACTGCTGAGTAATCCTAATAGAAAGTACATACTAGTAGATTTGTAAAATGTAAACCTTATTTTTCTTAAAAAAAAAAAAAGGCGTATTGCCAAAAAAAAAAAAAAAAAAGCTTGATTTTATCTATCACCATATGCACTAAACAAGCATGGAGCTAGGCCCCAAATCTACTGGGAATAGCCAATATATACAAATGGTAGAAAATGTCAACCAAAATGGGAGTGCTGACTGACAGAATATATGCAAAGGAGATGGCTGATCACAAAAGAAAATATTCAAACAAAAAAGAAAAATATACCTTGTGTTTATTCTATGAAGCATGACCTTATCTAGATGATACTACATTGGTGTACATATTTCATATTATGTGTTTGCCACCAGTGGAAATCTCTCAGTTGCAGTCCTGCTTTAAAGGTCCCTTATTCTCTTTATTAATAAAACAGTAACTTGTATTTGATCCGTACTGCGATATAATGAATCCTTAATGGAGGCAAAATAAGTCCTATTGGGCTTATTTAATGTTTGAATGATTTTTAAGTAGACTTGGGAGCCAATTTACGAAATTCACATGAAATGATCGAAGTTCGATTGAATTCGATCGAATAACGATCGTACGAATTTTTCGTAAAATCAGATATTCTAATTTGGCCTCTTTGATCGAAGGAATCAAAATTTTAAAATAATTCGACTGCCTTAAAATAATTCGACCAGATTGAACCTACCGAATTGCAATAGAAGCCTATGGGAAACCACCCATAGGCTTCTGAGACTAAGGGGCCGATGTACTAAATTCACATGAATAGATGGAAGTTCGATCGAAGTTCAATCTAATTCGATCGAAGTTCGATCTAATTTGATCGAAGTTCGATCTAATTTGATCGAAGTTCGATCTAATTCGATCGAATTTCGATCGTAGGATCTATTCCATGCAATTTTTGGCATATTCGATCATCGAATAGCGAATGGTTGAATGATCGAATACATTCGAATAGATTCGAATTATCAAATATTTGATAATTCAATCATTCGATCAGCGAAGGATTTAGATTTTAAAATTTATTAGATTGCCTACTTCACCAGATTGGACCTACCGAATTGCAATAGAAGCCTATGGGAGCACTCCCATAGGCTTCTGAGGCTAAGTCCTGATCGAATAGGATTTGTACGATCGATGACTTCGATCGTTCGAATCGTAAGAATCATTCGAATGATCAAATAGTTCATTCGAATGATCATTATTTGATCATTATTTGATCATCGAATGATCGAATAAAAGGGTAGCCTAGAACTATTCGATTAGCATTCGAAAATCGAGCAAAATCTAATTTTTTGGGGGGAATAATAGTAAATTTGCCCCTAAGTTCTGCTCGAATACCATTCGTACGATCGAAGCGCTCGTTCGATCGTTTGAATCGTATGAATTTTTCGGAGGCTCGAAGGAAATTTTACGTTTTTTTTTGTGAAATCGAGAATTCATCGAGAAATCGAATTGCTAGCAAAATGATAGCCTAACCCTAAAACAATTTGATAAGCATTTGTCCAATTTACAGCTTTGAGTATATGTCAGTAAGAGAAGAAACAGAAAAGGGGAACTCAGATCTATTGTTTCACAGCAGGAAAACATCTACCAGCAATCTGAACTTAATACTTTTGCCCTATGGCCCATAGCTAGGCAGGTCATTATCCAATTCACTGATCTATGTCCTTTCCCGATTAGCTACATGCAGAACAAAGTCAGGTTAGAGAGGCCTGTTTAATTCACTTTGCTATTAATGATTGTTCATGCTTGCACATTAATGTATACAAGGCTAATGCAAACTGATCTCTGTTCGTAACTTTCCAGTTTTATCATGACCTTGGCATTATTTTTTTCATTGGTTTTCATTATTTTAGTTTTCATATTTTTTTTGTCCAAGCTCATAAAATGGGTTCTGTCATGATTTTTATGGTTTACTTTTTATTTCTAAATTACCCTGTTTACATTGCAAATAATTCACTGTACTATTTTAAGGAATTGTTCAGTATAAAAATTTAAACTGGGTGAATAGATAGGCTGTGCAAAATATAAATAAAAGTTATTAATTAAATAAACAGCATAACTGCAAAGTACTTAAATTTTTTTTTTTATATAATATATCAGTTGTGACTAACATTTAAAGGCAAATGAAAGGGATTTAACACTTGGGGTGTTAAATGTTAGGCATCCCCAAGTGACTACTTTTACCTACCTGATATGGTTCCTGGTTCCTCTAGCAAACACCACCGAGAGATCAACTTCCTGCTTCCTCTGGTTTTCTCAGGCTGCACATGAGCAGCAGAGCGGAAAGCTGACTTTAATGATAATTTTTGCTCTACTGCGCATGTGATTTACGTGGGAAGCAGGAAGTTGATCTCTCCATGGTGTTCGCTAGAAGAACCCCCGGACCGGTGCAGTTTTCTGCTGATAGGAGCACCAGCCTGGGGGATGAGGTAGGTAAAAGTAGTCACCTGGGGGTGCCTAACTTGGGCACCCCCAAATGTAAAATGCCTTTCCTTCTCCTTTAAGCATATGGGAGTTCCTACAAGTAGGAACAAATAAAAGTGCAGGACCCTAAACCAGCACTCCACCACCCACACCTGACCCTAACCTTCTCCTTCTGTATTTATAGACCCGTGTCCCCCCACTATGACACCATAGAAGGGGTGGAGCTTCACAGGAAAGTCTTTACAAAGTGATCACTGGAGGTGGAAGTCAGTAAGGTCAGAAACGGGAGAGCGGAAGGAAGAGCCCAACCTGAACCTGGCCGCTATACAGCAATCGAATGTGGAATGTGGCCTAAATGAGCCTGACACAGGCTTGCATAGGTTTCACATAGGTTTTCCATTCCAACAAAAATGGTAGGGTTATGGTGGCCCTTTAAGAAATAACTGTCTGATAATGAACAACAAAAGCATTGTATATTCTTGGCATTTTTTGCAGTGTTTGTGGAATGTGTAAGACTATTTGCCTGTTTTCTGAATAGAATGAGCCTTTCATGAACACAGAATAATATAAAGAATATATATATATATATATATATATATATATATATATATATATATATCCTTTCACTAAATAGCCGTAGGTGGAATATCTGTCTGACAGAAACGAGGAATGAAAGAATAAAAATATTTTGCTCTCACTTGTAAATTGTTATTCTCTCTTTGTGCACCACATTTGTAAGTCTTTAGGTCGCATGTTGAAAAGCAGTCGAAGAAGTTACAGTCTTGATTAGATGTGCAGTTTTGCTCCAGGATATTTCGCATTTTAGGTTCAAAGAATGCCATGTCCATATCAATAGCGACCACCTGCAAGTCATAAAATAAACACAGTGTTAAAACTGCAAAGTGAAGCCTTTACTTACATTGTACTGTACTGTATATTCAAACCAACTGTCTTAATGTTGGTATCCAACCAAGATAGTGTTCTTCAGGAAACAATTGTTCATTGTTTCCTTTTCATAATTTTTTTTTCAGTTTATTATGTTATCCTACCTGTTTGTTCATCTGTTAATTGTATATAAAATCTTTTTTTATTCTGTCCTCATTTCTTGAGGGCAAGGTTGCAATTTGGGACACTTGTTCTTACTCCTACATCTGAAAAAATTGGAACTTTGCATGTTTATTGTAAAACTTAAATAAACTGTTGGAAAACACATAATACTATGCAATAAGCAGAAGCCACCATTATGCCTTTAAAATTAATTCTGTTAATTATGTTGTTTGTTGCTTCTTGTAAACCATAACAATGGCAGTTAACTTAAGTATTGCTCTCTTAAGGTTTTATTATTTTATTTCTTTAATTATTGTTATTAATAGTAGCAGTATAATGAAAGCTGCTTTTAATTGTTTTTTTTTTTGTCTAGTTTAGGGGAATGCCTGTTTTCTGTCATGTTGTCGTTTTTGGTTTGGCCAGATACAGAATACTCCAGAAAAGATTTGATCCAGTACTGAATTGAATCTGCACATTCCAATTTGAGTTAAAAATAATCCTACAATTTAGTTTCCCATAGTTTAAAAGACAGAATACTGGGTATTCCTCAGAAATGCAAAGGACTTGCTTGAATCCGACCCTGCTTAAGTGCTTCTGAACCAAATTCTAGATTTAGTACATCTTTAGTTCTTTAGCTTCTCAGCAGACTTTATTGATGTCAAACCATAGTCCAGTCACTGGCAGATGAAGCAACAATAATCAGTTATCACTACACTATGGCTACATTCAGGGAATGGAAAAAGTCCAACTGTGCAAAACACACATTAGGCACATGAGCTAGGATGTGTTGAACCAAGCTAGGCAATCCCAAGTAACTGTGGGTGGGAAGATCAGGTGGTACATGGGTGTTGATCAGGACTAACAGAGGGGACGGTGAAAGTGTGATTGCCTTAGTCTGATAGGGTAAGATAGGCAGGGAGGGAAAAATATGGCATATCAGTTTCCAAACTTGTAGCTCACCCGTAGACTCAGCAGAACTCTCGGACAGCCAATGCATAAGCCTCAATCACAAAAATAGAAATAGCACACTCTTTAAAGTAAACAAAAAAAATGTATTACATGCTGGTCACTACACAAGGTAGCAGCATATTGCCCAATGCGTTTCAACCCAAAAAGGGTCTTCGTTAAGGGCCAAGAAATACAAAATAAATCTTTTGTTTACTTTAAAGAGTGTGCTATTTCTATTTTTGTGATTCATGCATGCATTTTCTTGGAGACAACATGGTGGGCAGCCTCCTTTAGAATAAGCACCTCGTATATTTTTGCAATTATTTATTCTTAATGTGAGTGTGCACCTTCTGCTACTGTTTTTGGAATGCATTAGCTTCAAACAGAGTAAAGCAATTTGGGCAAGGCCTAATGCTATTAAATAGGGCACGGATGATACGAGAGATGAGTCTATATTATATAATGCTGAGGGTTTTGATTGACATACGATTAAAAAGAGCCAGGTTATATTAGGCAGAAAGCCATAATACCTGCTTACTATAAAGTGCAGCTGAAGGTTTCATGGTGACTACTGAAGATTATCAATGCCTTTTTCATAACCTCTCTATAATGGAGTCTGCTTTTAAGTAATACGTTTGATATATTTAATAATAAAAGTAAAAACTGATATAATTCTATACTGACCACATAACCAGTTATATAATCAAGCCGATTAATGCTTATTAGAAGCTAAACCAGCCTTTTGGGTTTATTCAATGATTACAGGATTTTTTTGTTTTAAGGTGTACAAATTATGGAAAGAGCCATTATCCGGAAATCCCCAGGTCCTGATCATTCTGGATAATAGGTCCCATACCTGTACCATGTTGTTAAACAATGTGCAATGTATGTACAATTTTGAGATAATCTATTATTATTTACTATTTATCTTTATGTCCCACATTTAGAGACAGGCATCTTTTTAAGCTTCATACAGCTCCCAGAAAGAAACTTAATTTTTTCCCTAACAGCTAATATAGGTTTTCTGTTAATGAGGTTTGTAGAGTGGGAGGGTGAATTAAAGATTTCCTATAATGTAATCATGTAGAATACAAATCCAACATAACTGCTATGAAATCCTACAGGTAATAAGTGATTGGGTTTATTTCTTAAGGAACAGTTCAGCTGGAACAGCAAAAGCTAGTTGTGTTAATCAAATGTCCAGAAGTCAATTACATAAAAGTATATTAAGGGTAAAAAAAAATCACACATCAAATCAATTTTTTTTTTTTTTTTTTTTAATCTACAGCAGTTTTTCAATAAATCAGTTTTCCTAATATAAGAAATAATGGCACACAAGAGAGACACTGCATATTATATAATATAAAACAAAGGGTCATTTATTTCTGCAGTGTTCCACTGACATAATCAATCATTGCAGTGGCGCCTGCCTTTGGTGAGGGTTGAATATTTATAAGGGGAGCCAATTAACAGATATCAGAGCAAAAATAAAAATACACCCAGTGCTCATATTTAACCCAAAAATATAAATCATTTAATTTTTTTAGTATTGACTTTCAAGATTGTTTTAATGACGTGCAGCAACATATTTTTGCTGACAAATTTACATTTTCTTTACCCATTTTATGACTTCCTTATTTATTAGTCGAGTTACACTACTATGCGTATAATGTATTTTCTTGCTTTCATGTTCCCAAATAGCATTGTAAAGTAAAGAAACCCCTTCTAATATTCGCAAAGGAACCATTCATGCATATCAAGCATTTTATGGCTTGAAATAAAACACAAGTTACTTTGTGGGCTTAACCCAAACCAGGCATTTGTTCCCCAGCTGGAAATGTTTAGTCTCATGGAGGGTTCTTCAAGCAGATTGGGGAGTTCCATTGATTTTGCAGGTTTAAAGGCCGTATAAATCACTTTTTTAGAGGCCCTAATAGCATTGACAATAAAAGAAATGCTACAAGCTGCTCATTTTCTTTGTTTCTTACAATTTTTATCAGCTATGTGGTTGCCACCTCTCCAAAAATCAATGCAGCCTGCACCATGCATCTGATTTAGGCATTATTGAGCAATACGTGTCTTGCTTTAGGTGGCAACCATAACATCAAATAAGAAGGAAGAGTCTTACATAAACTTCCTACTATTTAATAAAGATGTAGAACTTTTACACAAATGTGCCACATTGCATTCAATTATGCAGGCAGGTTTTCTTAAAGTTACCGAAGCAGTTTATTGCCAATAGATTAGACATAATAGTGTGAGCTAAAACACTATATTTATTCTGCAGAATGCTTTACCATAGCTGAGTAAACTGCTTTAGAATTCTCTGTTTGTTTAGGATAACAGCTGCCATATTACCTTGGTGTGACATCATTTCCTCCCTGAGTCTCTCCCTGCTCACTCATAGCTCTGGGCCCAGATAACAGCAGGGAGGGGAGGATGGAAAAGGGAGGGAGAGAGGAGCAAACGGAGCATGCTCATGCTCTAGACCTAGAGGTTTATGCTGAAAACAGGAAGTTGGAAACAGAAGCCCATGTGTACACAATAGAAGGAAAGAAATGCAGTGTTTCTTTTGAGGACTCAGAGCAGCATTACTTTGAGGGTTTACTGGTGTATTTATCTAGACCTTTCTGATAAAGCTTACTTAGTTTTATACTTTCCTTCTTCTTTAGCTTGGCCAAGCACACCTACATGCCAACATTTGCCTTTCCAAAGGAAGACTACTGAAGAATGTTTGTAAGAGGTACAGAGATTGTATGCAGTTTTGTAGTCTAGCTATTAAATGTCTAAGTGAATGTAATGATACAATACAGACTCACTGATCCACCTTGCCAGAAAGGTGCATGTAATTATTCAAATGAAAACATTAGGACTCATGCACACTGCTGAATAAGTAATCTGAATGAGTACAACTAGTTATAACACACAGGCTCCAGCTCCTGTCCATACAGGTTACACTACTCAGATGATAACTACCCCTATTTCATTAACCCTGTCACACACAGCTTGCAGTTTTCTGCTGGCAGAAAATATGCTGATTCAGTCACCTTCATGTGTGCAGTAATTTGCTTGAATGCGATCTACCTGTCATTGTGCACACAAGGCAGATTTTGGCCAGCATATTTTCTAGTCAAAATCAGTGTCAAAATCTCTCAAAATCAGTGTCCATCAGCTATTTCGCTTCTGAATGCCACAAGCTATACACACCGAGATGTCATATTACTTATATTGTAAACAGGTAGATTTAATTGTGGATATACATTTTTATTTGAAAATTACTTTATCCTGTGAGCGTTGTCCTTGGTCCTGTGGATTTTTTTATTATCTGTGATAAAGGTCCCAAGGGTGGCCAAAACTTTGGATGTGCACAAATACATTTGGATCACAATTGGAATTTACACAAACGCTAAATTATATATGATATTGTGGCCGGGCACCCAAATTATACAAAAAAAGTGTGAATACTCTCCAGCTGTTTCTGGACAACACAACCCAGAATCATCTGTCAAATAAAATGGCAAATATAAATCAATATCAATTGGATGTCTCTGATTTGGTGTCAAATTAAATGTTGGCTTCTGAATGATTATTATTATGACATTACTATTATTATTATTACATTCTATTTCACCACTAGATATTTAGGAAATAGTTCATTTGCAAATATATGATACACTGTGGTATAAACTGACATCTCCATAAAGCAGTATGGGATCCGCTTAGAGTCTAGCATGTTTGGTCCATTCGTAATACTATTGATCAGCAATGCCTGAGGAATATCTACATTTTGCCAGTAAGTAACATGTTATGACATCATTATGCAATTCATTCTCACCATAGATTGGCTGATTCAGAGAGGCACATTTAATTAAGGGCAAAGTGGCCGTTGTTAGTGAAAATCTGCCAGAAATCCAATCTGCAGGGATATTTACTAACAGGCGTAGAGGACAATTCGCTAGTGAAAGAGACCATTTCTAGCACAGGCACATTTTCGCTCAGGCAAATGATTGTTATATCCCAAATTCAATTCTACATAACGTTACCTTTCTTCGCCACCTTAGACCTGGCGAACTGATAAGATGATGTTACATCCGCCTCAATCTTATGTCAGTGACATCATATCCTGTATGCCAAAAAGTCATAAAAGTTGTAAAACAAAAGTTTTTTTTCATATTTTAAAGCGGGGTTGCCTTCAAAAGTTCTATTATGTTAACATTTTTTTTTAGCAATTTGCGTGGTATGCGATTTGTTTTAGGGTGGGCTCATGCCTAGGGCATTAGAGGATCTCTTTGGTCTTTATTTTGCTTCCTAGGACATTTGTATGGCCACTTCATTCATTTGCACAAACATCTCTAATTAAGACATATATGTAAGACCTATATGTACCCAACCTATTCAAATTGACCTGAGAGTACTAACTAAGTTTCGCTTGGCAGAAATGAACGCTATGAAATGGTCGTACTGATATAAGCAAAACTTCGCCAGCGTTCGGCTGCTGAGACCCAATTTTGCTTTTTAGTGAATTAGCGTATGTGCTGCGAATTAACGTCTGACAAAGTGGTGCGAAGTGTAGTGGAGTGTTCGCTGGCAAAAATTGACCCTTTCATGAAATTGCCCCAGAGATCCTTTTACAGGGATGTCTTTGTGGAGTATAAAAGTATAACATAAAGTATCAAATATAATATTTTTCATTGCTTCCATCACTTGGCAAGACACCCATTGTACATGTTAATCTCTTATGGGTTCTGGCATCCAAAATGTTGGGAACTTATTCTGGCTAATGCCCATTTTTTGAGCCTCGCCCCATATTTGATAAATAAACCCTTCAGTCTTATTATCACGCAGAAAAAATGAATTAGTCACAAGTTAAGAATTGTTAAGTACGTAAGACAAAGTCATTGCAGCTGGCATTCAAAGGGTTAAATAATCCACTATGACAAATGGCATTGCTTTATTTCCACCTAGTAAATGAATGGACAAGATGGCTATCAGTCTGCAACATTCTGACAGCACTGTGCAGCTCTCTTTACTTTACAAAGCATTTGTTTCTCATTATGCCATCAACATGCTCAAATCCATGCTCATAAACCTTTCACTCCGGAATGCAGAGACATCAAAATATTTCCATTGGCCTCTCTGCTGCTTTTCCTCTAGTCCTTCATAATGATATTTAAGCTAGGCATTTCTGTTTCAACAGCGTCCTCACCCAAGAAAGAGGGTGGATCATCATCTTGATCGGTTATGAGTTTCTTGTGGAAACAGGCAAAAGGGAGTAGGCCAACAGTTCTACTAGGAGGAACAACTATTTTCTAATCATTGATGAATTTATAAGATAATTTAAAAGATTGTATAGTGTATCATAAAGCCGTGGAGAGAGACTGCTGTTACATCAGCTGTGTGCCTTATAAAAATTACCTAACCAGGTTCGGTTTTCCGTTTTTGTACCAGAAGTGTCCCTTTTAGTCATCTACAGGAGACATATCAGGTTCAAGCACTTCTCCACCACTTAAAAAATACACCAAGAGTCCCATTTAATATGCTGTGTAAAAAGAAATTCACCAAAAACAGTGTAAAAAGCTGTGTAAAATAAATTGCAAATATATCAATGTAGTAAGTTTTGGTGGAAGTCAAAAAAAAACAAACAAACAAAAAAGCAATGTGATGGCAGTGTGTGTTGAATTATTCCACCATCTTTTGCACCACATAATAAATCTGCCCCCAAGTGTGTCATGTCCCTTAGTCCAGGTCAATAAAGGATAGAAACATAAGTTTAGTGTGTTTAATCTTACACAAAAGGGTTCTTTTACAAACACAATTTCAAATGACAAAATGGACAGCAAATTAAGCACATATTGATCCTGACTGATGAATTACATGCAAGTGCAAGCATTAATTCAATGGAACCTGTCAGCCTAGAACTGGCAGCACTTATTAAATGATTAATGTTTCTTTGTTGAGTGAACTATTGGTGTCACAAGCATTAGAACGTAAAAGTTGAGCTTGTTAAGCAAGCAAGTTAAGTAAGGGTACAAGTGACCACAAAATTCATCCTCTTTACTCACCACTCATATTAAGCCTTTTTCCCAACTAGCTACTCAATAAATGCTCCCCTTTAAAAAAAACAGAGATCAGGGCCAGAACTAGGAGCAGAAAGGCAAAGGCAACTGCCTAGGTTACAACCATTTTAGAAAAAATAAAGAAAGCTTAGAGTTTTCTTTGTATAAATCATAAGATAAATTATTCTGATCAAATTGAATCTGTCGCTTTATCTGTGCCCTCATCTGTTAGTTAACTAATTCTGAAAGACTGTCTATTCCTGTTCCTTTTGCTGATACTGATCTTCTTTAGCCTCGATTTTTCTTTTAGATTACTCTTTTCTACACACTCCCACGTTTCTGTCATCTGTGCCTTAGGCTTCTATACTAATTACAGAAGAGACTGCATATATTCATTTAGCTTCAGTCATCATCCATACAATACTGTAATTATATGCAACTTGACAAATCAAGTCACTGATCTCTAATTCCCTCATTACTATCTTCTCCTTTATGTTAAATTGCTTTTTTTCAAATGAATGTGAATAGCCTAAGGGTTGCAGCCAATTTGTTGTTCCTTTTTTCAACGGGCATGAGCTCAGTGACTAAAACCTGCCAGTTCTTTCACTGAAACACCGCCAAAATCTTTTCCCTATTGCCTCAAGCACCTAATAACACTGTATATATAGTGAATAAAGTACCCCCTATTGTAAAATATAAGGATATTATAAGTTACTGA
>CM044441.1:99969662-100013147 GCA_024363595.1 Xenopus borealis
ATCCACTATTTTGGATTCAGCCGAACCCCCGAATCCTTCGAGAAAGATTTGGCTGAATACTGAACCGAATTCAAACATAAATGCAAATTAGGGTTAGGATTCGGTTCGGCATGGCAGAAGGATTTGGCCAAATCAGAATCCTGGATTCGGTGCATCCCTAACTAAAATAAAAACCTTTAATTGAAGTCCTGTGTGTGTGGACATTTTCTCTATGCTACAATTTTTGTTTGTTTGTTTGTTGTTTGTTTAACTTTTGTTAGACAAGAGTGCTGGTAATCTCTTCGTAGCTCTGCTAGTTTATTTTCACTATATATTTAAACTACTGTACTTTAAACCATGACTGTGACTCCTTGCATCTGGAACTGGAGTCCTGTACTCCTGTATCAAATTATGCCTCCACATGCCTTTAAAATGAAGCTGTAATCCTACCTCATTTAGTTCAGCATGGTTCCAGCCAATCAACTATTTGCCAATTTGAACAGCCCATCAGGTTAATCATATCGGCTTTATTCACAACACATATACTTATTTATGCCATAAAAGGAGAATTGCTTTACAACAGATATATAGCCATATATATGGATATATTTCATGAAAGCAAAACCTTGAGAAAAAGCTAAATAGCTGACGACTCATTTGTGAATATTTAAATTAGACATTTAGAGGCCTATTTATTAAGGTTCGAATGTCATGAGATTTATTAAAAAATCCGAGCTGAGCAATGCACTAAAAGATACAAATACCTGTAAAACCTCTAAAAATGTGTTTTTTGGAAAGTTCCTAGAAAAATAGAAATCCGAAAATCCAAATGGATTTAAAACATTCCAATAGGACCAGCGCCACAACCATTGACTTCTAAAGGACCTTGACAACTTTTACATGGTGAATTTTTGTATTAGGTTTTCATGGTTTTTACACAATAAATCTAATTAAAAAACAGGAAAACCACACATTTGTGGAAATTTTTTTTATTGAATTGTTAGTAAATCAGCCTCTTAGACATCTAGGTTATAGACATCCCAGGATACATTATTTAAAGGAAAACTATACCCGCAAACAATGTAGGTCTCTATAAACAGATATTGCATAAAACAACTCATATGTAAAACCCTGCTTCATGTAAATAAACCATTTTCATAATAATACACCTTTTTTAGTAGCATGTGCCATTGGGTAATCATAAATAGAATATTGCCATTTTAAAAATAAGGACAGCCTCCTGGGATCCAAACATACCAAACAAACTATAAAGTTAGGTCACATGAGCCAATTAACAGACAGGGTCAAATTTGAAGGTTAAAAAACCCTCGTATTCGACCATGTGAATAGTTAGGAAATAAAAATTCTCCGAATTCGGAGGATTTTTGAAGCTATGCGATTGGTCGAATGATCGAATATTAAAAATTCTAATTGTTCGAATCGAACGATTCGAACGATTTTAACCATTCGATCAAATTTTTTTATTCGATCAAACTGTTTGAATCCCAATTTGGTCGCATTGATCTGGCGAACTAGGCAGTCGAATAAAAAGGGGAAGTACTTTGACTGTCAAATAGTGATGGGCGAATTTATTCGCCTAGGTCGAATTTGCAGCGAATTCCCGCGATTCGCCGCTGGCGAATAAATTCGCGAATCACCAGCGAAATTTCGCTTGGCGAAAATTCGCTGAAAACGAGTCGCGCGTCAGTCGCGCGTCGTTTTTGACGCAACGCGCCGAAAACGACGCGACGCGCGCCGAAAACGACGCGACGCGTCACAGTTGGCGCGACAAAAATTGACGTGACGCGTGACAAAATCGTCCCGCGACTCGTTTCGCAAATTTTTCTCTAGAAATTCGCGAATTTTTCGGTGAAACGAAACGCGGGAGATTCGCCCATCACTACTGTCAAATAGTCGAATATTCAAATAGATTTTTATCTGAATCATTCGATTCAATCGAGTTTTCCAAATTCACTGTTCGAAGTGGTCTTCAAAACCATTAAGCACACAGCACACAGACCATCACCAAATGGTGGTTCAAGGCAAGAGATGTAAAAGGGCAATATTTACTTAAATATATATACCAGTTCGGTAAGATTCTTTAACATGCCACTTAATTTGATATAAATTATATGTTGCTCAAGTATTCATTTGGGGGTATAGTTAGTTAGCTGCTATACTTTATACTTTTTTTGTTTAAATAATATCAAAAATTGATAGACAAAGCAAAACTAACTAGTTTTGGTAAGAGACATTTGTGATCATATATAGATATATGAAAATGTACAAGGGCAAAAGCCTGACCCTTAGTTTTCAATTTGTACAAAGTCTGGCTCCACTCTGCACATTGTTCCAAACAGTTCCAGAAAATGACACACACACAAGATAGGAGACAGGGTGGGATCATGTCTGCGGGGCACATTTACTAAGGGTCGAATTTTGAGGGTTAATTCAACCTAAATTCGAGGATCAAATTCGAGGATTAATTAAAACCCCTTAAATTCGAATTTGAGGGGTTTTAACACAATTCGATTTTTCAAACAATCGAATATAAAAAATGTGATTGATCAATAAAATCGTTCAAATCGATAGATTTCGACCGATTTTAAGCATTCGATCTAATTTTTTTTTTATTCGATCAAAAAATCTTGGAAAAATCCTAACGGAGCTTCCCATAGGGCTATATAGCAATTCAGTAGGTTTAATCTGCCGAATTGTTATATCAAATTTTTTTTTAAAGGGCCAGTACTTCGACAATCAAATTAGAATTTGACCAATTCGAATCGAATTTTGGGCCATTTGATAGTAGAATAAGCCCAATAAATTCGAATTTTGAATTTTTTTCAATGCAAATTTGATTTGAATTTTCACTTCTTATCAATTTGAACCTTAGTAAATGTGCCCCTAATTGCCTCCTCCCTCCTGCCCTTCATGAATACAGTGTTGTTGAATGGAGTGTAGCGTGGGACGCAATAGGCAAAAAAACACAGTGGACTGTGCACTGCCCTGCATGCAGTGAAGGACCCCACTAGTATAAGCAAATATATTCATTTAAGAATATTAAAAAATGGTTGCGACAAAAGTTATATGTCCGCTTTCTTCTGTTAGGTAACATCTTCTATTTAACACTGCCTGCACTTGCACATGCAAGAATGTTACTGTTTTCAAGCCCTATGAATATCATGGACTCTATGCTGACCACAAGACTTCACCAACAACTCAACAGTTTTATAAGAAACAGACATAGCCTCATTTTTTTTCTTTCAAATAGAAGCCATACTGAGGGTAAGCTTTAGAATGAGATTTATGCTACAAACCCATTGCCTATGTTTTGCCATTCTTATACAGAATGCAGTCAGCTTGTTTTTGTATCTGTTACTTTGTTTTTTAAAAGTTGTCTGGCACCTGGAGCTTGTCAACAAGCTGGATATTGCTACTAAGCAAATACAGACATTTGGGTTTGATTATTTTGCACTTTTTGGACCAATCTCAAACTTGGAACTCTGTTCTGAATAGAAAACAATACTTGACTGTTCTTAAAGTAGCTCATGGCCAAACTGGGCTGATCTTTTAGAGTAAAACAGAACATGCCTTGGTTCAGTGCCTTACTTACGTATTCAAGCCCGTAGATTTTTCCAAGCTTTTGGTTGGGTTACAACCTATTAGTCAGATTTGGCAGTGATTATAATTGTCAATCTTTTGGGATAAGTCTCTACCAGCTTTACACATCTGAGTCCTGCAGTTTTTGATAATCTTTGTGGCAACATTGTTTAAGCTCTCTAGGGTTGGATGGGGACTGTGGGTAAACAAGTCGCATATTCTCAGTTGGATTAAGATCTGGGCTTTAAAATGGATTACATGAATTTAGAACTAAAGTAGAAAGTTGTTTTACAGCATAGTATGCATCTGTCCCTTTTGTAAATGCAAACTAAATGCATGGATTTTATTTGCTGTAATAATACAGAAATAAAACAGATGGGAGACATATCGTTTTATAGAGGTTTTGTCCTGGTAGGGGAAAATCTGGCCCAGTGACACATTCCTTAAATGTCAAGTAGTAACAGCAAAAGAAAAAGCTTTAGATAAATACATTTATTGATAATGTACGTGGATCCAATCATGTAAACCTGAGTATTGACATGGAGTTGGATGTAATCAGCAGAGCTGTCCAATAATGATTTTGTAGGAATGTGCAATACTTTATTTTCTGTCAAACTAAGGGCAAACTAGACTTAAGTGCGGAAAAGGCTGATCTTGCCCATACCTGACCTGTGTGTGTAGTGAAAGGAATGAATATGATCTGCTTGTCATTGCGCCACTCTTGAATATATTGCTGTTGAATGAAGGTAGCGCTGTATTCATGGGGGTGGCCGCAGCTCTCTGTGCTACGAAACAGAGCTCAAAGTCCTGTGGAAATCCATATATTATTGAAGTGCTAAGGGCAAAAATATGGCTGACTATTTTTTGCACTTTGTGCCATACCTTGCATAGTGTATATTACGCCTGTAGTCTTTGAGCTTAGTTTTAAATTTACTGAAGGAGGATTCTCTCCAGTGGAATCCCACAAAGAACAGCAAAAGATAAATGTTTAAGTTGGCAAACAGCAGCAGAGATAGGTGGAGTGACCAGGAGGCCAAAATGTAAAGAGTTGACCAGGAATCTATAGAGATGTAGAGAGGTGTAAAGAATGGTTAGCTTTGAATGAGAAGGATATTTGAATGTATTGTTTGCTACACAGGAAGGCATGATAAACACAACACTGGGGTTTCTTGTTCTTTTTAGAGAAAACAATTAATTAAAACCAATGTTTGAAGAGGTTGAAGTTAGGGACACCAGCTGGTAGACAGTTGTAGAGATAGGGAAGAGTCAAAGGTAAACCCCAAGACAGTGTGGTGAGTTAAGGGTGGCTTTGCTATGTCTGTTAAATCAGTATATGTTGGATAAACTACAAACAGACAAAAGGTATCACTTGCTATTTATTGCATATACAATAGACTTAAATACAAGTAACAAAACCAGTAATTCAACCATTATTGGGCTTTGATGGAGCCAGGAATTAGCCAGGATTGGGCCCTTCTCAGCAAATTTTGGCCAAACCAAATCTGAATTCAGCTGAATCTTTCCCTAAGGATTCATGATTCAGCTGAATCCGAAAAAAGTGGATTTGTTGCATCCCTAATTAACACTCAAAGGGAATTTGCAAAAAAAGACAAGAGCTATTTAGTAAAGAGCAGATCTTATAGTAGTGCCTAGAGTCCCCAAGTTATCAACGTCTTATAAAGGGCTACTTCAGACCTACCCAGAAAGACATGAGTTCTCTTATATGGCCCACATTGCAGTGAGATTTTTCTCACTGAATAGAATGTGGCCCATAATTTGCTAAATTATGAGAGGCATCTATCTAGGGTTGTAGGGAGTCAAGCTAGTAGGTGGCTGTGCAGTGCTAGTTCATGAGAACAGCTTAAAGGAGGCAGAAAGGATGTCATGCTCCACAATATTGTAAGCAATAATGAATAATATATGGTACTGGTTTTAATTTGGGCTGAAAATAAAAAAACACTACTTGTTTTCAGTACTTTGCTTCTATATTACTGGCACTGGTACATTTTTTGTTTTCACACAAGGGGCCAGATTCAATTCAGTGAGAAAAAGATTTATCATGTGAAAACTCATGGATGAGATTCACTTTGAGAGGCAATTTGATTCAGAAAAACTTATCTCAAGTCTGAAGTCTATGGGGAAAAAACTGGAACTGAATTTGGAGAAAAGTTTTTCCTCCTGGAATTGAATCTTGTCCATGCGTTTTCACATGATATATCATGAGAACTTTTTCTCACTGAATTGAATCTGGTCCAGTATGTGTTCTTTAAAGTAATTTTTTGGGACGACACCTCACTTTTAAAGGGCACAGGAATATGATTAGACAATGGCTCTCTCTAAGAATGAAGCTAACACGCAGCCTTTGTTTTGCCTGGAGAGTAACCAACCAAACAGAAAAACAATAGTCAAAGAAATAATACCACATTGGTATGATATAGTGTAGGTATCATGAATAAATTATACACGTACTTTAAACCCCATACCAAGCAAGTTAGGATAAGATATTTGTTCCTCTTGTTAAAATACTTTCAGCCCACATGTAGAAAGACTCTATGCCCAGAGAATGAAATGCTGACCAAGTCTACAGGTCAATGTGCAACATCTGCAGTGCTGAAGCAACCAAACCATAATGCTGCAGTCCTGTTCTTTTTTAGACAGTATTACAGTAAATGTTTGCTTGAAAACCATTAGCCATTCTGATTTAGTACCTACTGCAGTTTCACAGAGGAAAGGTTATCTTTAAATTATGGTTGCTTATACTTTACTGTTCACTTATCACATGTTGTAGCTCTGGCGTTGTCATTTAAACAAAGAATCAAATTTGTGCTTATATCAACTAGACAAGTACCTACTGTATTTTGAATGAAATGTACATTATAACAAAAGGATCACTTACCGTTAAATCACTTCTGATTGCAAAGTTCTCCGGTTTGATATCACAGAGGTGCAGCCTATGAGAGAATTCATTTTCAAATTGATGGACCATATCTAGGAAACTGACAGCGATTTCTAGGAGTGCCCTCATTCGTTTTTGCCCGCTGTTACACTGACCAACAACTTCCTCTAAAGAAAACAGATTTTGTTTCCACGAATGTCCAGCAGTAAGAAATTCCACAGCGTAGAACTGGCCGCAGGTGCCAATGACTTGCAAGACGTGCTTGCTGAAGTCTTGTAGCAAGTTGAACAGTAGATATTCTTCTTGTTCAAATAAGGACCACATGCTGGCCAGCTCAGCTTTCCAGTGCCGGCTTTTCCTCTTTTCATTCCAAACAGGCATCATGGTGTTATTTGGTAAGTCCAAACCAAGGACATTTTTAACTTCCACAGCCACCATAACAAGAAGTTCTGTATCAGAAAGTGTCTGAATTTCTGATCCATCCAGGAAGGCAGGACCTTGTGATTGTGACAGGGCGTCATTTTTGGATTTAAGGATTATCGAGCTGCCTTGCCATTCAGCTTGCATGACCTTCTTTCCTTTATGGTAATAAAGGCAATGCTTATACACCAGTTTGCGGGTTACGCAAATGTCTTCACAAAGGTTTCCTGCAACTGCTCCACCTGTGTAGTCATAACACTGTAGAATAAAAATTTGTGAGAATTAGTGAGAACTTTTCCTACAAGATTTACACTTTATATAGAGATGTGAAATATATAACACCAACACATTAAGTCACTAACCAGTCAGCAATAATTAAAAAATTATTTCTCCATCATATACATTTTTTATCATAGTAACCTGAAAAAATAATGCCAGTACTCAAACAATGGTCATGGTCCATAAACATTTTATTATATTACATACTGCAGTGGTGGAATTACTTAAGACCGTTAGGAATAAAGAGGCCAAATAATGTGTATATATATATATATATAACGTATATATATGTGTGTGTGTTATATAATGTTATGACTGCAATCAAACATGACAGAGATGGGGGGGCTTGCTAAACATAATTTGCAGGCTTGTACCACAACTTTATTATGAAGCTGTAAAATGCCCTTTCTGTCTTTGAATTCTCACAGCAGAACCCATGCTAGGTTGTAATCAGCTTCACAATCCCACCATCCAAAATAATTGAAAACAAATAGAAGCACATGGGATATTTATGGCTGTACCAAAGAGATACAGATGGAACTCCTGGAGGAGAAGGGTATACTATTAGTATTATGCATTTTAATGAATATTTTATTGTATTACATGCTGCAGATGTGCTACTGCAGTAGTGGAATTACCAAATATCATTGGCATTAAAGTGGCCAAACAATATATATATATATATATATATATATGTTATATAATGTTATTACTACTGCAATTACTTATGACAGAGATCGGGGGCATGCTAAACAACATTGCAGCTGTAAAGTGCAAGTGGCTCTGTATTCTCGCAGCAGAACCCATGCTAGGTTATAATCAGCTTCTGCAAGACCCACCATCCAAAATAATTTAAAATAAATAGATGCACACGGGATATATATGGCTGTAACAAAGAGACACAGATGGAACCCCTGAAGGAGAAGGGTGAACAATTAGTTTTATGTAGAATATCACAGAATATCACAGTTTTATTAAGAATGCCTAAATTTGTGAGTGTAAACAGTATGTTTTGTTACTAGAATTTGTTTTTATTAGGTGGTTTGACAAGTATATTTGACTATCTGGTCTATTTCCACCTTTTTCTCTTCTGGCTAATTTGGTGGATAGGTGTCAACAAACAATGCTGTGGTTACAGTGTGTTTTGAAGTACATATTGCTCTTTCCTGATAAACTAATCAGGTCCTAGGCCAATATCCAAAACACTGAATAGACCTCAATACTGTCCAGCAGGTAGACACCAGGATAAAGGCATGCAACAGAATACAGAAACGCTCAATTTAAACATAACAAATATATTGAAGATCACCTTAGGGCAGTGATCCCCAATAGTGATGGGCGAATTTATTCGCCAGGGTCGAATTCGCGGCGAATTCGCGAATCACCAGCGAAATTTCACCAAGCGAAATTTCGCCGGAAAAACGAGTCGCGCGTCGTTTTTGACGCGACGCGTCGGAAATGACGCGACACGCCGTCAAAAGCGTCCCGCGACTCGTTTCGCGAATTTTCGCGGGAGATTCGCCCATCACTAATCCCCAACCGGAGGCTCAAGAGCAACATGCTGCTCACCAACCCCTTGGATGTTGCACCCAGTGGCCTCAAAGCAGGTGTTTATTTTTCAGTTCCTGGTTTGGAGGCAAGTTGTTGCATAAAACCCAGTTGGGCTGCCAAACACACCTTCCTATAGGGTTCACATAGGGACTAATAGTCAATTGCACCCCAGGAACTTTTTAATGCTTGTGTTGCTCCCCAATTCATTTTACATTTGAATGTGCTAAAAGAAAAAAGGTTTGGGATCTCTGTCTTAGGGTTTTAAAAAGTACTCCAAAAGTATATTTCTGCACACAAAGTAAATGGAGTGGTTTTAGGGCAGGCCATTGTTTAGAATATGTCTTTGCCAAAAGCTAAAAGTCCATATTATGATGCCATGTATATATAGAATTTTGTCAATGTTTTTGCAGTTGAACAAAAGCAGGTGACTTCGAGACAGCTTTAATTTATCAAAATTTCACCCCAATCTTCCCATATTTCCATGGGGAACCTCTTAAATCCAGAACTGAGAGGGAAGCCAAGGTCAGGCTAGTCAAGCACAGATATACACATACTCAGTCTTCTAGAAAGATGCATGTTTCTGAAGGTATGGGCAGTGTTTATTGCATAGCAACAAGGGAGCAGCGCTGATGCCATTTATCTTACAAATGAAGCTGACAAGCTGAAAGCAGCACGATTCTGTTGGTTCTTGCATCACTGGACTGGTTTTGTGCAGTCTTTATCCATCCTTGATCTAAATGCAGAGGCAGTTTAACACTGACATCTTTGTTTAGTTTGCTGGAATCCGGAGAGACCTCCTAACGATGTACTGACTGTAAATAAGGAATTGGATGATACTTTGTAATACTTTCCACAGTTTGTTTTTGCTGTTCTTTCCAGTGGCAAACAGTCTAATACTTGTTTTCAATTCTTAAACCAGAATTTGTATGCACGTGTGTAATTTATTGCCCTGAGACATGAAATAAAAAAGTGTTATATAAAGTAAGCTTATGAAACCCTCTCGAGAGTATACTGGATTATTTCAGAGCAATTTCACTGTTTATTCAGTGGCCACTATTGCTCCCAACATATTACATTTTATATATAAAAACACAAGGGGTCACCTCTAAGGAATGTGCCCAGATAAAATGTGGGCTTAATTGGAAATTAATATTAGGCTAATAAATTCTACAGCTCTACCTTGTGTTGTCATCTAGCCGCACATAAAACTCTAACAAGAACAATTATGGCTCCTAGAAACATACATTTTTTATGAACAGATGAAAGTAACAAGAGAACAACTGATTTAAAGAGCAAGTCAACCCCAAAATAAAAATTTGCCTAATAAAAGAAAAAAGAAATTTAAGCAACTTTCCAATATAAATGTATGAGACATGAAGTCTGTCACAGGCAGTAAGTTGACCAGTCTATAAATGGCAAGTTGCTGATCTTCCTGAAAGGACCACAGAGCCAAAATTCTGTTTGCATCCTCGTTATTAAAGCCCAGTTTCTGGGCATACATATAGGATCCCTTATATTTATGTGCATTATCTAAATTGCTGGTGCTGTATATACTAATAAATGATGATTATGATGTGTAGTGCAGTATTGGACTGGGACACCACGGGACCACTAAAGAATCTGATATCAAGGCCCATAAGTCGAGGAAGCCCTAAAACCTTTTCTTCCTATTGAGAAAAACGCTGGTATCCCCATGTTCGCGAAGTTCATTTTTCAAATGTAACTGATTAATATAGCCTAGAAGCCTAGAATATAGTCTAGAATATAAGATAGACCATCTCTATCCCTGTGCTGTTTTCTGCATGGATTGTAAGGTTGTTTAAGTTACAGGGCAACCCTTTTGAAATAAAAAATAAGTAGAATCATTTCCAGCTTTCAGAATATTTTAGTTCCTTTTTCAAAAGGAATCAGTTAGCTCTTGCTCTTCCATTTACACTGGGCAAATTCTTTCAGAGAAAGTCCCCCTGCCAGCTTTATGTAATGAACAGCCTCCCTGGGTTCTCTTGCTTAAAGGAGAACTGAACCCAATTAAAAAAAAAAACCCTACCCCCCTCCTTCCTCCCAGAAGAAGAAGAAGATGGCTGCTGTGAACTACGATGCTGGGTAGGAGAAAGGGGTAAGTAAATAGGTAGGGGCATTTGCGCAGGGGGGGCAGTTCGGCTGGGTGGAGGAAGGAGGGGGGTCTACGTGGCCTCAGTTATTTCCCTGGTCCCATAATAGTCTCCTAGACAGTGTGAATGGTCACCTGCATTAGAACAATTCACCCACCAGCTGTTCAGTGATAAGCAAATCACCGCCAGAGCTGGTAGAGAAAAATAAATTGTTCAATATCTTTTTTTCATAAAAAATGTAAATGTCAAAACAAATGGTAAGATGGGGACGAATCAAGGGAACATTATATAAACACAAACAGAATAAAGGATGACTTAGGTTAGGACCTAATGGAGGAAGCAGATATAAAGAACACGTGGCAGATAAGCTGAGTACAGGAATTCTGACTCATTGATCCATATGATGGTACAATCCTTGAGCTCATGTCAGACAGCTCAGAAACAAAGATTAATGGCTACTAGAAAGCATTGCTAATAATAATGACGATGCTGAAGGAGAAAGCAAGCTGAACTGTTTAAAAGCTTACCAGATGGTGATGCTATTGAAATATTATGAAAAACAGCAGTAGCCAATATATCACAAAAGATTCATCAGTAAAAAAGAAAGGCGCTAAAGTGCTCAGTATTACTTGTTTCTAAATAGAACCATGTAATACTCAGGACATTGCAAATCAGGCTGTAACAAAGTATAGAATGGGGACTTGAAAAATATACAACTAGAAGATGGGCTGCTAGAGATACAGCTGCTGACACTTATTGAAAAAATCATGAGAGTTTGGAAAAGATCTTGAGTCCTGCTTTAATGGCTGTTCCAAAGCGTTTGGCTAAGCAAAAAGCTTGTACACTTCATCTGCCTGCTGTAAAATCAGAATAACAAACACAAAGTAAAGGTTAGAACTCAACATGGAATAAGAGAAGAGTCAAATAAGAAAGGGGTGATCCTACTGGCAACCTACATCTTTAGATTAAAGACCTCCACCATGAAAATGTATGAGCCTTTGTGAGGTTTTCAGCAAGCGGGGACATATAATTTGATACTCTAAATAAATTCTAGCTGCTCATTGGGAAGAACTATAAAATACATGATTTTTGTTAGAAGTAAAGTGGTCAAAACATCATAAAAAATCATCGGTCAGTGCTTATCATTCAATGGAATTAAAACAACTCTCTCTTTGGCAGATGCTGGTGGTGGCAGGTGGGCACTACTCAGCAATGCCAAAGATAGTCATGTTGGCCTATCTAGTCTAGTGTCATTTCTCTTCTGAGAAGCAGAAACAACCCAACTAAGATTTTGTCCCAAAATATCCCAAGAATTTAACCAAGATATTATCCCAAGACACTCTCCTCACTTCATATCTTTAAAGAAAGGTTTAGGAGAGCGCATTAGGAAAGAGCCCAATGAAGACTTCTGCACTTTCCAATTTGCACTGTGATTATAATGGTATCTGGCAGGGAATCTGCATGGCACAGACAGTTTGGATAATGTGGGGTGAGCATGCATGTATATCTGTGGGAGAGTATGTATGCATTCATGCATAAGTCTATTGGTGCTCCATTCCCTTACAACTCCTAGTATTCTATGACTCCTTACTGTTGATTCCATTTGCTCTAGGGTTGCCACCTGGCCGGTATTTTACGGGCCTGGCCGGCATTTTACCGGCCTGGCCGGTATTTTTGATGGCTGATCCCAATGTTATTAATAGGAAAAAAAGGTAAATATATAGGAAGGCCGGTATTTTTTTCAAGAAAAGGCGGCAACCCTAATTTGCTCTTATAGATAAGTTATATTGGTGAGGTTTGATGTTGTGTAATTAATATTTATGGTAGTTTGTTGGCTGTTTCTGGAACACGTCGCTGATTTTTGTGGTCTCTAGTGTCAAGATCGCACCGCCCAGAGTCTTACCTGCAGCTCTGGGTGGCGCGTCCTCTTCCTTCCAGTGCCGCTTCCAAGATGGCGGCGTCCATAGCCGCCACGTGGAGAGCGGCGCATGCGCAATGACGTCAGCACGTCAACCTTGACTTGAGGTGCCTGCGCCTGTTTTGGCGCTAAATTCAAATATTTAAGGGCGCCCAGGACGTCAGTATGGCACCCGATTATAGGTCCCTGTTGTTGCGTTCCTGGGTGCTATTATTATTGATTCCTGGTCTTGACTTTGCCTGAACCTGATCCCTGAACTCTTTCTGCCTGCCTATTAGAGTTTTTGCCTGGACTTTGACCCTGAGACTGCCTGATCCTGGTTTGTACCTTGCTTTTGGACTTTAACCACTTAGCTTCCTCCTTGGTCCCGACTACCTCCCTTGGGTGCCGATAGGCCTCCCCTGACATCTAGTTCCACTGAAAGCAAAGCTTACCACTACACCGTACAATGACTTTATAGACAACACTGTGACAAGAAAATGTCAAAGTATGTGTAAGTAACCAGCAATATATTGTAAATGTGCAAAACTACTGAGCAGTACCCAATTCGCTTGGGGAATGCTGTGATGACACCCAAATCCTAAAAAAAAGATATTACCCATATATGTATAATTATAATGTACAATTAAGGTATCCATGATCTTACTTACCTGCACTTTTGCCAAGCGATCTGACCATCAACATATGTGTCCCATCTTTTGTCATTTTCTATTCTCTCCCAAATGTTTTGTCTCTGCGAGGATGGACATGGTATTTGGCCAGAATTGTCTGTTGCTTTTTGTCCCTCTTTCAAATTTTTATTTGTTGGGAAGTATGGAATCCAAATAGTTATGATATCCCTACAGATATACTTCCCAGCAGCACACAACTGTAGTAGCAGCAACAACAGCCACTTGGTAATTAAAAAAGGGCACATTCTGTACAAGTAGTTTAGATCTGTTGTTCACTTCTATGTCTATGTTATGCTTGTCTTTATCTCAGAATTCTTATGCTCAAAAAATGTGAAAATAAGTTTTGATATGAGATTAGAATGGTTTAAAGCCTTTCCAAGCTTAATGAACAATGTGTTGTAGTTGTTGGGAAAGCAGATTATCTCTAACTCCACAGCAGAGTCCTTTTCACTCTAAGCTAGAAGCTAAATAGTTTAATAAGCCCTGATTTCATTTACAGAAAAGACATTACCATCATGTGATAGAAGTATGCGAAAAATGAAAGGAAAGGAAAGTCTGCCAAGATGGAAATGTAGAAATGTAAGTGAATTTTCTTCTGACATTAACATTGTTTTAACAGAGTAATTGTGTTTTGACCTAAATGTTTTTACCATAATCAAGTAATCCTAGTTACAGATCAAAAACAGTCCTTAGGTAGTCAACTCACATACAGCATGTAAAACAGTGATTCCAAAACTGGGGTGTCTTCCCAGTCTGAAGGTCAGCTAGAGATTAGTTTGGATAGACTGTCTATTTGCTCTCTTAGATACTCCCAAAGCCCACCTTAGAGTTACATTTGGGGGTAAACTCTTCAATCTCCTAGATATTGTACTACTGAATACCCAGCACGTTTTCATATATTTATGAGCTTTTTACATGTTAAGGGAGGCCATGGCCAAATGTAGGATCCAAAGGGGGGCTCAAGCTGAAAAACATCCCACAACCACTGCTCTAGACTATTGATATGAATATATGATATAGTTATTCATATAGCAGGACTCCAGGGAAATCCACTTAAAGGAACATTAACACCAAAAAATGTTAATGTTTTAAAGCAGGGTTGTCCAACCTGCGGCCCAAGGGCCATATGCAGATGGATATGAATGTGGCCCAGCTTGAAACGCTCATGCTCACGCACATATTGTAGTTCTTTTCTGTATATTTGCCAATCACATTTTTATATTGAACAAAAGTGATCGTGAGTGCAAGGGTGGCGCCACACAACACAAAACAGATGTGATACACCACACAGTATTACTGAGATGAAGGTGCCTAGCACCAGAACATTATCAGGACAGAGGGGCTTGTAAATCATGGCAAGTGAGTCTGCTACACACTGACTGAGCTCTCGGGCTGCATTTCAAAGCAACCCTTAGGGACTGAACAGGACGGTGCCATCAAAAGTGCAACACTTAAACATTGGATTTTTCATAAAATGAAAGCTATTTTGGTATTAAACTGAAAGGTTCTTTTGAAAAAAATCAATTTAAATGAAAGAAGAACGATTTTAAATAAGTTGATAGCACTCTTTCAATGTTATCAGAGTTAGGTGACCTATTTTCATCATCAATACATGCAACTGTAAGGTAGTTTAAAGGGGTAGTTCACCTTCAAAAGTGAACTAAAAATGAATATGGCTAAAAATGCCAGATTTAATATACTGAACATATTGCGCCAGCCTAAAGTTAAAGCTTCAGGATCAAATTTGTCGCAGGGGGTCACCATCTTGGAAAGTGACTGCGACACTCACATGCTCAGTGGGCTCTAAGAAGCTGTTGAGAAGATAAGCTTAGGGATTGTTTCAAAATATCAAGCAGAAAATTAGGGTTGTCTGTAATATAAGATGATGCTACAGGGCTGATTATTACATTCTGATACTAATTGCACTGGTTTCTGTGTTGCCTGTAGTAATTATCTGTATTTATTACTAATCAGCCTTATATTGTGACATCTCTATTCTATGTGTACTGAATATAGTGAGTGGGTCCCTAAGCTCAGTAAGTGACAGCAGCACAGAGCATGTGAATCAACAGAAAATAAGATGGGGAGCTACTGGGGCATCTTTGGAGACACAGATCTTTACTGCTAAATGACTGTGGTTGCCTTGGGCTGGTACAGAAGCACAAAACATAATGTATAACATTTCTAGCTACTTCTTTAGTTAAACTTTAGTTCTCCTTTAAGGTAACTATTAGTATGTTATAGAATAGCTAATTCTAAGCAACTTTTCAATTGACCATAATTTATTTCTTTTTTTAATAGTTTTTGAATTATCTTCTTCTGACTCTTTCCAGCTTTCAAATAAGGGTCACTGACCCCCGTCTAAAAACAAATGTGCGGTAAGGCTGCAAAATGATTGCTCCTTTTTATTACTTTATTACTGTTCTTTTCAGGGTCTCTCTTATTCATATTCCAGTCTCTTGTTCAAATAAATACATGCTTGCTGGGGTAATTTGGACACTAGCAACCAGATTGCTGAAATTTCAAAATGGACAGCTGCTGAACTAAAAGCTAAATATCACTCTCTACATCATACTAAAAATTAAATTAAAGGGATACTGTCATGGGATTTTTTTTTTCAAATGCAAAAGTGCTGCTCCAGCAGAATTCTGCACTGAAATCAATTTCTCAAAAGAGCAAACAGATTTTTTTATATTTAATTTGGAAATGTGACATGGGGCTGGACATATTGTCAATTTCCCAGCTGCCCCAAGTCATGTGACTTATGCTCTGATAAACTTCAGTCACTCTTTATTGTTGTACTGCAGGTTGGAGTGATATCACCCCTTCCCTTTCCCTCCCCAGCAGCCTAACAAAAGAACAATTGGAAGGTAACCAGATAGCAGCTCCCTAACACAAGATCCTGTAACAACTGCCTGGTAGAAGAACAGAACTCAGTAGTAAAAATCCATCTCCCATGTGACTCCTTCAATTACATTGAGAAGGAAAAAGAACAACCTGCCAGAAAGCAGTTCCATCCTAAAGTGCTGGCACAAGTCACATGACTGGCGGCAGCTGGGAAACTGACAATATGTCTAGCCCCATGTCAGATTTCAAAATTGAATATAAAAAAATCTGTTTGTTCTTTTGCGAAATAGATTTCAGTGCAGAAGTCTGCTAGAGTAGCACTATTAACTGATGCGTTTTGAAAAAAACAGTATCCCTTTAATTGTGAACTACCCCTTTAATGTACTTCCAATGTTATTATCAGTAAGAGACACAATGTACTCTATTCTAGTAATGTCAGTTTTTTTTTTACATTTACACTTTCTAACCACAACCCAATGCAGAGGTACTGAAATCCTTCTATATTATATCCAAATACTGCATTTGCACAGAAAAATGATATTATTGGAAGCATTTTCTGACTTCTGACACTAAAGTGTAACACTGCCGCAGTATATATGTAAAGTAAAGTCATTCGGTGACAAGCTCTGCACTGGTAAGCCAGTAAATATTGCTTACATTACCTTTATAGCCTCCGGCAGAAACATTTCTCCTGCATGCTGGAGCTCTCAGACACAGGGAAAAAAAAGAAGGCTATATTTTAAGATCAAACAGCATTAAAGTTCAATTCAATACAGATGCTATTAACTAAAGCTGGCATCAGTTCTACATGGAATCATTCATTTCTGATGTTTATTTTAAAGACTAATTTATTTTACAAGACTAATTTCATTTATAAGTAAATACAGTACACCTGATGAAGAACAAACTAAAATTAGGAGCAATTTTGTAGAGAACAAAATATCTACACAGTCCCAACAGTCCTTTTTTTATTACTAACTAGTGAGATGTAAATTTGAAGGTTGTTCTCTAATCAGCTACTAAAAGGACATGAAATTTGTTCTATAGCCAACCGACCAGCACTCTCATATCATGCCGGACATACTGACCAGTGCTTCTAGGACGTTCAATCAAGAATGTTTTGTAACATTTTCGGTTTTATGTGTTAATTCTTAATCAGTGGATCCTTTGCTATTTTGCTGGACTGAAATTGTGAAGCACTGTTGGATTCCAAGCGCTGCTCCTCCTGTTTGAGCCACAGGAGGTGGTGTGGTGCTGGCCTGGCTTTATAGCTATGGGTTTGCTATCTCCAGGCCAGCAGGTCGTAGTGCACGCCCCCAATCCAGCTGAGGGCAATTTCTGGTAACAGCACTATATAAGCTCGTTCCCCAACCCCCACTGTGCTGGATTATTAGCCTCAAATGCTGTTTCCAAGCCTGTGTCCTGTGAATCCTTGTATCCTGAATCCTTCTATCCCATTATCCTCTTGATCTCCCGGTTCTGACCTTGGCCTGTATTTGTATTATTGCACGAAATCTGCCCATCTTGACCTTTCTGCCTGAATCTGTTTCCGTCTGTCTGCCGCCTGCCATTGAAATTTCTGCCTGTTCCTGGACTTGTTTTTTGTTTTCTCCTGCAAAAGGTCTGTTTATGTTTATTTTTTGTTCAATAAAGTTATCCTGCACCTAGGCTCCTGTCTCTGAAAACCTTCCAGCAAGTCGTGAAAGGCACCAACATTTTTCACAGAGCTGTACAAATGGATGAAACTATGATGTAAAAGAAGACGCCAGAGACCTGGGTTCAATACCCAAATATGGATGTTTCTTGTAAAATTCCTGGATGCTACTGAATTGATAGTTTGAGTTGATCCTTCGGTTCCTGACTTTCTGCCTTGATTCTGACTTTGCTATTTGCTGCCTGCCCTGATGTTTTGCCTGCATACAACTATGAACTTTCTTAACCCTTCCGTTACTGCGAATTGGACTTTTTGTATACAAGCTTCATCTTCCTGGTCCCAACTCCAGCTTATGAAAGCTACTAGACAGTATGGTTGGGAAAATTCAGGAATTATGTCACATCTTGTATTGTGAACCTGAATGCTGTATGAATGATGAATGGCGTGAAGGTGGAAGACTTGGGTACAGAGGTCAGGTGAACAAATTCCGACGTTTGGGTTGGTGTCAGACTTACCTCTAATTATATCCACTTACCCATAAACCTGCACAGAATGCTGACTCCTTGGATTTTACATATTACTTTTTCATTGCTAAAGCTCAGAAAGTAGGCATCCCTTGGTATTCATGATTGATTGCTTATAGCAGATTGTTCTGCAACTTATTTGAACAGGGCTGGCATCCTAGGAACTGACTGCTGTCACCCATTGCTCTTTTTACCTGAGCAGTTACTGGTATTTAACCACCTCCAATCCATTAACCTTTATATATAAACATTCCAAGGGGTTTTAATATATTTTCTGTGAAATCACTGCCTGACACATGGAAATGCTTTGGAAAATGAATAATTTGCAGCTTCTTAAAATAAGCTTTTCTTTTTTAAAATTCTCCTTTTCGCTGAGTTTCTTTTTATTTTTTCCACCCTTCCACCCTAATAATTTGGTGCCATAATTCTCAAAGTGTGCTGGATAATCCAACACACCATGAAAGCAAAAGAGGCATTGTTCTTTCATAAATCCCAGCAATACTCGGAAATCCATGTTGTAAGTGGACACAAATATTGTGTAGAACTGTTTCAACTCACAGATTTTGTTTGGTACTGTCTAAGGCTAAGTTAAGCCTGCTAGAACCTCTAGTAAGTTCTCAGGCTCTAAGGGGGGAATGTAATTAAAGTCGCTAAGAGCAAAACATTTCGCACCAATAAGAGTAAAGATCCACATCTCGCAATGCAATATCGTTCCTTAAACGGTTATTGCATTGCAAATCTTCTATTTGCTCTAATTGTTTAAAATACATTTTATTCAAACAAAAGTGTCACATATGGGTGTTGCTGCTTTAGACCCAGTGTCATTTATACCTTGCCAGGCTGTTTGGGTTAGACAGGCAGCGGAACAGCATACCAATGAACTCAGTGGCAGCCACAGATTAGTTCAGAAAAACTCTTCAGACACAGCTAAGCATGGCTGTACAACCACAAGCAGCAACCTCGAGCTGAACTAATATACAGGGAAACATAAATCTATTACAGAAGATGCATTGTTTGGCAAACACAAAACAATTGCTCCTTTAGAACATTCATAAAAATACTGCCAGAAAGCTGCTGGTCTGGTCCTCGCAGCTTCACAGCTGATGTCAGTGCGTCTACCAGTTATCATGGGGCCCCATACAAGTTTACAGGGCCCTCCCTCCAGAGGCCCCAGTTAGTAACCCCCGGGCCCTGCCAAAAAGTAGAAAAATGCAATAAGTTTGACCCATTATTGTGTGCCCTTTTATTGGGGTGTTGCTGCTTTAGACCCAGTGTCATTTATACTGTTGCCAGCGTTTACCATGTTCACTATGCACCAGGGTTTCATTGTGTTTCATTTGCTCATGGGCTGCAGAATGTCCTGTGCAGGATTTTGAAAGTAAAGGCCCCCCATACACGGGACTATAAAAGCTGCTGACAGACTGATCAACAGCTTTTTGGCATGTGTGTGGTGCCCTCCGCTGGGATTCCCCGATCGATATCTGGGCAAAAGTTGGCCAGATGTAGATCAGGCAGGGTTAAAAATCCCGTCAGCCAGATTTGTTCATTGATGTCCCGCAATCATATTGCCTACACTGTGATCCTATCATTGGGCCCTATGGACTACGATCGGATCAGCCCAATATTGCCCACCTCAATGTGGGCATATCGGGGAGATATTTAACTTCCCATATTTTTTAAAAGGAAAAAAACAAAGTTGAATGGGAACATCATGGTTAGACAGGGGCATAAAAGGCCAACATAGTCTGCAGCATTGTACAATAAATGGGTGTATACAGTAAACATACAGCAAAAAACATACAAACATTCAAAACAACCAATTAATGATACAAGAGGTAAATAGAGTCGACTCAAAATAGCTTACAATCTAAAATGATCCACCCCTGGACCAGGAGCCAATGAATTGGTTTGGAAAGATTTAAATATTTTTGTTTCCCAAAGGTCAAATTGGAAATAAGTATTTGTTTTCCTTGGAATTAATGGCAGAATAATACTCTTCTGATCACTGACCCAAGGGCCAAACAATTGGATTATCCTTATTTGGCCCAGTATGGTGGTGGCCACATTGGGTAAATACCTTGTCTACTTGTAGTTTTGTAGAACAAAACCCTGTGTGAACAGTGGGTGTCAGTCAGGCTGCAGGGGGTCACGTTATGGGCAAAGATGTTGGCAAAATAACCCCTTAATGTGGAATAAACAGTATAATGAAGAGATTATTTATTGTATGGGCTTATAAAACCCAGGAATGAGCACTGAAATATTCACAGCAACTATAGAAGAACTCTATAACAATAAAGTTTTCTATATACTTCCATAAGTGTTTACATAATAATTACTACAGTTCATTCCATCACTAGAAGAGTTTTGACCCGTGGATTCATCTGACTGGAGCCAGAAACTGAGGATGAAAATATTGTGTTGCATTTGACTTTTATCTCCGCATTCACTTAAAGATTATAGCAGAAATGTGAGACGCCATTTCAGATTTAAACATTTTTCTGTTTCCCATAGGGGCGACTCAGCTGAAATTTGAAATATTTATTTGCTTTCCTCAGAATTAGGAAACGTGTCCAGTAAAACTTGGGAAATGTATGACCTTTGTCACTTTCAACGAGAAATGATCACATGAGTTCTGAGGCAGCCAGTAGCCAGAATGAATATAAAGAAATAATAATACTTCTCTGTAATAAAATCACATAATGTATATTACTTGAGAGAGAGAGCGCAGGAGAGGCAGACAGGGCTGGAGTGAAACAAGAAAGTACGGTCACAGATGTATCATCCACATGGCTGTTGAGAACTACAACTCCCAGCATCCCCATCTGCCATTCTGTTAGATAGGGTTGCCAACTTTTCTGGAATACAAAATAAGAACAGGAAGTGCAGGGTGGGTGTGTGATGTGCTGTTGTGTGATGTGATGGACAGACTCTCTTTTTAAAACTATTTTTCCTCATGGTGCTGGGGTACCCGAATAAACTCCCTATTTGCTCTGCACAGCAGCTTGTTGCTTTTAGGGCTATTTCCCAAAGCAGCTGCTTCCAATTTAATTGAAGAGGAAATGCTCTCCTTACAACAGAGATAGTTGCTGTCAGGCATGGAACTCTCAAGAACAGATAGGTCTGAAAAAAGTAATAGGGACAAGCAGCTAAGTGAGACCTTATAATAAGTCAGTAATGGTTCAGTATAATAAAGTATTACTTTGGTAGGAAAGAATCATTACAATCTGTAACTTTAAGTATGTTTGAAAATTTGTAATACCCTAATTCACCTGTCGAGAATGTTAACCTTTTAATTAACGTTGACTTTAAGTCTTTCAAAAGCAAACCCATGCCTTATGCAAGTGAATCAGAAATAAACATGTAAAAACACCCCACAGTTTATCGATAATTAAAAAAGAGTTACAAAGAGACATGCTATTAGTTTAAATTATATATATACTGATTACATTTGTACTTTTGCAACTGAAACTTTGGGACATTAGCTGGCAACCCATGGGATCATGCTGTGAAGAAGTCTGGCCAAGTAATATTCAACCTATGGATCTCCAGCTAAACTATAACTCTCCAAATTCCAGTGACAGCCAACTTTTCTATTAGCTTGTCTTTTGCTGAACACTACATGTATCCCCTGCAGTAAACATTAATTAGACAGACTGGCAAACTATGCCATTTTCAACCCATCTGACCAACCAAAATTGTCTATGTGTGGCCATTGTAACTTTATGATCGAGATATAAATGCATGCAGTGAGGCGTCTATTGGTGGGCAGTTTTTATGTCTTAGAGCTAATAAAAAAAACATGAGTTCTGCAGTCCTTCACATAAATTGCATTGCTTGAATAGCCACTTGTTTAAAGGAGACACTAATTACAAACATGAGTATACAAAATATTATATATATATATATATATATATATATATATGATAATATGATATGATTTATGATAATGAAAAATACATTACTTCCCACAGCCTACCTCAAACAGCTTACATCTAAAGTTCTGTTCATATATTATAAATTGAACCCTGTCAATGCACACTCTTCTCTTTATATCAGATCAACCTGTATTACTTAGTCCCAGGGTACACAGACAAGCCACTTAATTGCACTTGCCAGTGCCACTAATTATAACCATGAGTATAGAAAATTATAGATAATTGATATGGGAAATAAAAGGAACAAAATACTTCCTACAGCCTGCAAAAAAAAAAATATTTATGGGATCAGTTATCCAGTATTCTTGGGAACTGGGGTTCTCTGGATAAGAGGTTTTTCCATAAACTGTATCTCCATCCCTTTAGGCTACAAAGGAACTTTTAAACATTAAATAAACCCAATAGGATTGTTTTGCCACCAATATGTATTCATGCAGCTTAGCTACCATCAAGTGCAAGCTACTGTATTATTATTATTACAGCGAAAAGAGCAAAGCAGACCAAGAAAAAAAAAATATATATATATAAAACTTCTAATGGGTTTTCAGATAATAGATCCCATACCTGTATATTGACCCAGCCATTGTAGTTCAATTATCCTATATTAGATTGATCTGTATTATTACAAGGTCCCAGTTTGGCTAAACTAGTCACTTATCTGCATTTGATTACAAACATCACTACTTCAAATGATTGCAGATTATTATTAATAATATATTCCCACACTTGTATTAATTTAATACATAAATACATTGAATGCTGTCATTGTAGCCCAATTATTTTTCTATTGGTAAAACCTGTAATACAAGGTGTGTACTAGGAGCAAAACTTCTGTTACATACCAGTCTGGCGAGAATCTTTTGACTTTCCTCGTCAGTGCAGCGATCAGAGAAGAGGCTCTTGTGTACAAACAGGAAAGTGTTGATGAGAATCCAGCAGGAGAGCCAGAAGAGCAGGAAGAGCAGCGTGTTCCTCCTCAAGATCCTGATCCTCAGCCATTTGAGAGGCAGGATTCTCATGGTAAGTTTGCAGTAAGCATCACATCTTGAAAGAATAGCGACATCCAAATATGTACTCACACTGCTGATACAATAACACTTACAGTTTGCTACATTACTGCCTTGATTCTTTAATCTTGGTATTTCGTTATTATACTTTGTGGTGGTGCACAGACAACTGCAATCTACAGCTATATGAACTTTGATTACATTTGAACCATTATCATTTTGTTCCCTCGACATCCCAATGATCCTGTGCTCTTGAAAGTCGATGCTGTGCTACTGCTGCTCTGCTGCTTAAAGGCTTTTCCCCACAAGCTAATCCATCCTGTTCCATGCACTTATCCACTGCTGCTGCTGTGCTCTCATAAATCCCCTGGCAGGTGGACAGCATGCCATCCTTATGCAGCAGCAGCAGCAGCATCCCTGCTGAGATCAGTAGCCTCTGCTGAAGAAACGAGTCCTGACTTGCTGCTTTTCCCACATGTACAGGGACACATACCGAGCACACTCTTTTGCTCTCAAAGTGCTGCTGCTTTTAAGTGAGAACTGAGTCGCCTTTTGAATTTAAGCTACACAGTTCCGCCTTCTTTTGTCTGCTGTCTCCTGTGTCAAGCAGCTTTCTCATTTACCAGGCAGCTTTTTTGTTAAGTTCACACACACCAGAGAAAAAAGGGTTTGAGTCCCCGTTCAGAGCTGAACCTAGGAGGTGGCCCTCAAAAGAGACGTCAACAAGATTGATAAGTCTAGTGAAGAATTCTGCCTCGCCACTACTCAGAATGCTTTCATTATGTTAGTCATTTGTATCATTTGCACTGCAAATAATCACACGTCATGTCCCTGGGTAACTGAGAACATCTTTAGGTTTTGTATTAAAGCCTGATGTTTGTGCAGAATGGCATGGACTAAACTGCCAGACTGATTAAAAGGAATCGCGGCTGCACATTTGTTGAAGAGGGAACAAGTTGGCCTGGAATATTATAAATTAATACTTTTTTGTGGCCCTTTAGAGTCTGTATCAGTCAGTGACTGCCCTGTGGCACTCCAGCTGTCTCTGAGAGTCAGTATGGCGCTAAGAAAATGCTTGGAGGTGTAACTTAGCAACATGTTTGTACCTATTCGTAGCTCATAGAAATCAACTGTAATTCAGTTTGGAAGAATTCCTGGATCAGCAAATACTATGCAAAATTTGCACAGGTTCACACTGATAAATATACCAGTAGACACATTGATGATGTAATTCCAATATGTAAACTTACGGCAGTGCTGCGGCTCCTCAAAAATGTTGACTGTGCATGGGTGTGAATTAGAAACATGTTTGTTCCTATTTGGAGTTCAAAACTCACCTGTAATTCAGTTTGGAAAAAATCCTTGATCAACAAGTACTATGCAAAATTTTCACTAATTGATACTGATACATGTACCAGTACATACATTGATGATGTAATGTCTAATTCAATGTAAATTGATTGCAATGCTTCTACTCCTGAAAAATGTTGACTATGCATTTGAAGATCTGTTAATTCACCTGTCCTGATCTGTGAACTCATGTTGACCTTTAAGTTGGTGAAATTTTATGGCTCCCAGGTTAATGGCTGGGTAAACCCATCAGCTGAGCCCTGCATCCATGGCCCAATAAACTCATCAGCTGACAGCTGTCTTGCATGATATCTATGTAGGATAACATAAAAAATGCAGCAGGCATATATATATATATATATATATATATGCTGTCATTTTATATTAAAATTGCCTCAACCAGCAACACATAGCTGTTGCTGATCTACAAATCCCAACAGCCTTGAGAATGTTTGGCGTTGTAGTGTAACAATAACTGGGCGGCCATCTTTTTAATGCCACTGTTTGATGAATAAATACATTTTAAAATGTATTGTAAACCTGTTTAACTTAAAATAGTTTGGTCCTCTGTTTTTGCAGGGAGGTGGAAGAGCTGTAAAGATTTTCAGAAAAGCTGTGTTTATTTTATTCTCTCTGCTGCCAAGCTCAACAGTCAGGCACAAGGAGGAGGTGTAAGAGGTACTGTATATAGCTTCGATACCCCCAGCTGTAGCACATATTGAAAAGTAGAAATGCTGCATAGCATATACATATATATATATATATATATATATGTGTCCCACAGTGCCCCACAGAGGTGCACAGATCAATCATATTTGTAGAAACAGGACCTGTACTCACTATAGTGTTGGATACCTGTAATGGGAAAAATTTACAGTGTTGTTGGTACTTGGCAGCAACCCTGAAAATTTGTCACTTTTAGAAATCCTCTGGGTTTCTAGCATGGTGGAGGTCTTGGGCCCAAGAGCCTTTATAAGCAGGTAAGCATTTTCTCTACCTGTGTTTGCGTGTTTAAGTCTGATGCCTAGGGCAGCTTAGCACCTAAATACAGCCATGGTGAGGACTGCATTGGTACACTGATGTGGTCTTCTGGCTCCAGGGGAAAACAGTTGGATCAGACTTGCAGACAGGTGCAAAAGTGGGCAAAAAATTCACTCATTTGGCAACCTCACTAAATGAACTGATCGTAAGGTGTATATGCAGCTTAAGTGAAAAGTACAGACAGTGTCGGTTTAAGGACATGTGAGGCCCCTAGGCTACACTTTCCACAGGGTCCCCTTTTTCTAAAAAAAAAAAGCCAACCTTTACATAAATACGTATAATGCGGTGGTCAGCTTTTTTCAAAAAACGTGGAGCAGACCGTGCCGAGACCCTGAATGGCCACTGGCACCTGCTGCTAGATAGCTGGCTTGATATTTAAAAAAATGTTGGTTTTTTTAAGTTATCTTTAAAAAAAATAGCAGGTACACAGCTACTGCCTGCTGAGCCCAGCAGTGGTGCACAGCAATTCAGCGGTACCTGGCTGATTTAGCCTGTTTGGATTGGCTGAATTTTTAAACCGATCTTTGGAGATTTCTCTGTCCTGCAGACTGCAAAACACTGCTGGACTCGGTGGTGCTGCAACCTGCCTCCTGTGCCTTGCTGCTTTCTAGCTGGCTGGGAGACAATTTAAGCTGGATTCAGGCAATATACAGTATACAGTGGCTAGATTTAGGCAAGAAGTGGATTAGACTGCAAGTCTTCTGCCGGAGACTCGGACCTCGTGTTTGTGCTCAACTCTCCAAAGCCGCATGAGTGTGAAAATCTGCTTCAGCGCCCACCAGTGACTTCACTGGTGCTCGCCAATTTCACAGAAGACAACCTGGCTTTATAGAGATTTGCACGCACACACAACTTATAAATATGCAGCACCAGAAAGCCTTGCTTAAATTTTCTCCCAGTCAGCAGTAAGCATCAGCACAAGCACAAGGCAGCTAAAGTGGACGGTGATTTTTTTTTTTTAAAGAAAAAAAACATTTTGCAAGAAAAACCTATGGACCCCTGACCACTATGGGCCCCTAGGCTATAACCCTGGCTAGCCTATGCATTAATCCACTCCTGAGAACAGATCCTGCAAGCAGGTGTTTCCTGTGTAGGTCCATAAGGAGCAAGGTGTCCTTGACTAGAGGTCTGATAGCTGAGGCAAGCCACAGAGATGTCAATCTCCTGGATTTTTTTGGCCAAGGCCATAGAATGCGGGGCAGACGGGCAGATTTGGGGAGATTTAGTCACCTGGTGACAATCTCCCCGAATTGCCTTCTTCCTGGCTTCCATCTGCTGGAATGCAGAATCGGCTTCGATTTCCGAAGTTGCCCAAAGTTTCCTTGTGAGGCAACCTCAGGCGACTTCGGTAATCGAAGAGCCGCACCCCCACCTGGTGTATAACTCCATGGGGCAAACTTACCAGATAGTGAAGCACATTTTTTGTGAAAATTCACCAAATTCACAATTCGCTGGGACATCACCAATTTGCTAAACGGCAAATAACACAATTCACTAGCGAAAAATCTGAGCGCTAAAGAAGTTTTGTGCCAGGTGAATTTTTTGTCCAGCAACTGCAATTAATCAGCGATTTAACAAACTGTGAAAGTTTCTGTTGTTACCCTTTTTGCCAAAGTCTGTTTCACCAGGTCCTGCCTGGCAAATTGATAAGATGAAGCTATATCAGCATTATTATTATTATGTCAGTTACATCATGTCCAGTACTCCAAAATAATAATAAAAAACTACAAATCACTGCCGTTTTTTCATATTTTAATATGGGATTATTTACTTTTTTTAACCATCTGAAGCTCATGCCACATTTGTTTTAGGGTGGGCTCAGGCTCTTTTGTCTTTATTTTGCTTCCTTGGACATTTTTAATAATAAATGGCTACTTTCCGCTATTTCACCATCACTAATAAATATAAATAAATGACCTTTATGTACCTGCCCTTTTCAAAGTGGAGTAAGCGTAGCATGTTAATTAAGTTTTGCCCGGAAGAAAGTAACGCTAGAGAAAATTCACCAAGAAACTTTTGCGATAATGATTTTTCACTGGTGAAATTACACCAATGTTCATTTGCTGAGGTGCAGTTTTGCATTTTGATTAATATGCATATTTGGCATGACATAACATCTGATATAGTTGTACGATGTATGACAGAGCCTTCCGAAGTGAAAATTCACACACAACTAAATATGCCCCCTTGTGTCTCACAGAAAACACATGTGAGTTAATAGATCTGAGGAGAGGGAAGAGAGAGAAGTTATCCAACAAGGAGTTTTGTGCAAAATTCTCATACTTTATATTGTATATGTTATTCTTTCTCATTTCAGTAGGCTGAATCACAGGTGTGACAGTGATATTCATAATAGTGTGATGAACAAAGGCACACTTTTATTAACAGCTTCTTGCAGGAAAGCAGCTAGTAGACCAAAGCACTAGTTACCGAGTTAAGAATACAAACATTTTAAGGTGGAATGCACCCATTCCTCCTCTTCTGTGCTCTCATTGGGGGCTGTGGGAAGCTGTCGCTAGTGTCTCCACTGGCAGAGAAAAGCTTTATGACATTAGCCTAAGACCTGCCACAGTTTAGCAGTGATTGGATAAGCTGAAGTGAGAACTACCCTGTTAGCAAATTGGGTTCATGGATGACCCACAGGCATCAACAATGTGTGTTACATGCTATAAAATACAGGAAATACATACTAAGACCTCCATATATTAAGCAACAGTGTGAAGAGGTGCTAGTGCACATCTCCTACCAATCATACAATGAAATGTGCAGTACCTTTGTTATAATAAAATTGTTTTACTATATGGAATTTTGGATGCCCTTTCCGGCAGAAGAGCCACCACAGAAAGGAAAAAAAGGAGAGAGCAGAAGAGATTTACGAGCAGACCTAGTGTCAACCTTCTCATTTTTTCTGGGAGTCGGTGTTTTAATAATGCTGGCAACAGGTGTGGTTGAGTGAAACAGATCATGGTCAGGTGCCAGATTTGGTACTTAGGAGGTTGACGTCACTGAATGAGTCTGAACGAGGGGTGGGAATGCACAAGAGAAGGCTTCAGTGATTATGAGAGAGCAGAGAACAAATGAAGTGAAGGTGAGAGCACAAGTAGAGGGAAGTATAGGGAAAGTAAAGAAAACCAACTTTGGCAAAGGGAGACAGAAAGGGAAACTAAAATGAGAAGAACAGTAGATAGGAAGGGCACCTGAACACAAGATATGTAAGAACAAGGCTGTACAACAGAAAGTATAATTACAGATTATATACAATTAAGTAAAAGAGACTCTGATCATTAGAGTTACAATCTAAATTATTATTTTTCTTACCTTGTCCGTAACTTAACTTTAATATGTGGTGATTGCACTGATTAAAAGTAGGGCAATGGCACCTCTGCTCCCCTCTTTTGCACAGAACACAGGGTCATGCGGAATTCAAGCATATGTAAGCCCCCCAGATACCAATGGACATTGGTCTGGATTGCTCTGGATTTTACTCTGCCATTGCCCGCCTGTTAAACTTGTCTGTGCCTACCTCTGGCCTTCCCTCATTAGCTGCCTGTGCCTCAATAAAGTGTGTTCAGTTTTCAAGTATACATCTACCTGTGTCTCTGTTCAGCTTCCTCCTTGGTCCAAAGTAAAACCTTTATGAACCAGGCCCCAGGTCCAACAAGTATGTGTAGGCCCCACAATTTAAAAGTCTGAAAAACATGTTACATATCTTCTCTGCTCTGTGCAGCTCCTACTCCAACTATTTATGTATATGGCTGAAGACATGTACCAAATATGCTTCTCACAGATAAGAACATGCCCTGGTGCGGGACGCACAGCTACACCCCCCACCCCTCTCTGCAAGCGATTTCCTGCTGGAAATCAGTGGCGCGTGAGCTGCCAGCGGGCCGTGGCCCAATTTCACCCCCTGCTTCCCTGGTAGTTCCACCACTGAGAACATGCCTTGCTTGATATAACGGACATACTGACACCTTTATTATGTCATAACTAGGGTTGTGATATTCAGGAAAATTCTAACAAAACAGTTACATGGTGACCTGCACAATTCTGCTAACTGACTGACTGGCAATACTTGTATAAAATAAACCCCATGCTTATACAGTTATGATGTTTATTTAATAATTTGTCTGTTGACAAATGCACATTTTGTATGGAAGCAGCAGTTACCCAGTACCTTGCAAAACTACTTATTTGTCACCCCTTTGGACTTTTCCACATTTAGTTTTGATACAAACCGGAAATAAAATGTGTTTGATAGGAATATTTACCATATGATTTACACAACATATGTAACACTTTAAAGCAGTACCTGTAAACCTGTTACAGTGCCCAAAGCAAGCCTTAAAAAAAGAGCCCATCAACCACCCTGTCCCCCTGAGAGTTGACGTGAGGGGGGGGCAGCGATGAGATCCAAACCCATCACCCCCTGCTTGTCACCTTTGTGAAAAAAGACCAGCACTTCTGAATGGCCAACTGCTGAACACTTTCCTTCATAGCTGGAATTTGAGGTAGGCAGAAGTATGCTCACCATTGCACCCTAGGCACATGTAGGGTTGCCACCTTTTCTTGAAAAAAATACCGGCCTTCCTATATATTTATCTTTTTTCCTATTAATAACATTGGGATCAACCATCAAAAATACCGGCCAGGCCGGTAAAATACCGGCCAGGTGGCAACCCTAGGCACATTCCTACTCCTATGGCCCTGCTTTATTGGTGCAAAATAAAACTAAAAACAAAAAAAAGTATTTGTTGGCTGCATACTGTAAGTATTTACCACTAGTGATGGGCGAATTTATTCGCCAGGGGCGAATTCGCGGCGAATTCCCGCAATTCGCAGCTGGCGAATAAATTCGCGAAACGGCAGCAAAAATTCGCCACAGAAGAATTCACCAACAAAAACGAGTCGTTTTTGACGCGACGTGCCGAAAACGATGCGACGCGCGCCGAAAACGTGCTCTTTAGATTAGTCAGACAATGCTTGAGCACATTGATTCACCTTTTTGTTCTTGTACTTCTTGTACTTCAATAAGATTCCTAGATCTTGCTGAAAAGCAGCTCCGCAGCATGATGCTAGCACCACTTCTCTTGAAGTATGTGTCAACCAAGAATCAAGAGCTCTGCCTAACAATAGCCTGTAAGATGCCAACAGTGAAAAAGAACCATGTCAATGCACATTTTGAGTGTGCCAAAAAGCAAGTTGCAATGTGGAAAAATTAAACGTGGTCAGATAAGACCAAGAAAAGTAGCAGTTTCATCCTAAGTTAAAAGGAGGATAGTTTTAAACCTAAAAAAACAGCATACTTACAGTGAAATATGATGGTAGAGAAGCCTCACTGTGGCTGCTTATTTCTCAGTGGCTAAATTGAAACAGTGTATCAAGTTTGGTATGTCATTTGAAACCCTATGAAGATGTAAAACATTTTCCATGTATAAACTGTTAAACTGTAAAGCTGGCCATAGATTTTTAAAAGATGCGATCATCATCGTGAGACCACGATTATCTCGAAACGATCGTATGAATTGTCCATCAACTAAAAAGACCATTTCAGGCGATATTGCCAGCAAAACTGAAGGGTAGCTGCCTGCTGGCCCTACAAACATAGACAGATTGCAGTGGGAGCGATAAAGATTTTTTAACCTTGCTGATCAATTGTCTGACAGATGTTGGACGAAAAATTGTACGATGTACGATCGTTTGAATCCCAATAACCACACAATGGTTTGACGGATTGGTCGGACTGAACTGAAATCGGTTGTCTGTCAAATAAGAATCTTTGCGTCTATGGGGACCTTTAGGTGGCCCCTCTTGGTAAAAATGGGGGGAGAGCCAGAGTTCACCCACATATACAGACCTCATGAAGGCACCCAGCATATATAACAATATAACATCTGAAATAAGAAAGAGGGTCAGCCCACAGGTCAGACAAGTCTAAACTCATGAACTTAATGAATAATGAATTCCCTGCAGTTAATTTTCTCTTCTTATGTCATTCCCTTTTAAGAAGTAAAACACCTGTGGAAACATCTGGGATAGGTCAGTCTGGAGGGGAAGTCTCTTTCTATCCTGTCTAAATTTGCCCTAATGTGGATTGTGGAGGTGACTCTATGGTGACTCAGTACAAAAATTAGCAGGGGCATCCTTGGGGGATTTGTACATAAGAAACCATTTCCAATAATATATTTCTGAAAATAGCCTATAACACAATGATCCCCAACCAGTAGCTTGTGAGCAACATGTTGCTCTTCAACCCCTTGGATGTTGCTCTCAGTGTCCTCATAGCAGGTGCTTATTTTTAAATTCCAGGCTTGGAAATTAGTTTTAAATGCACACAACTAAGTATACTGCCAAGTAAAGCCTCCTGCAGGCTGACAGTTTACATAGAGACTACCAAATAGCCAATCACCGCCCTTGTTTAGCACCCCAAGGTACTTTTTCATGCTTGTTTTGCTCCCCAACGCTCTTTACATTTGAATGTGGCTCACGTTTAAAAAGGGTTGGGGACCTCAGCTCTAACAGCACCATCCTACATATATGGAAAATGCTACAAGGGCACCTATCGTGAAAAACAGTTACCCCCAACCAAATGTTCGGGCTGATAGAGCCTGCTTTCTGGTTGGGGCTACTGGCGTTTTTTTTTTTAAATGCCCCCCGCCAGCGCGCTCGCACCGAGAGGGAGCTCCCGGTGCGAGCCTGCTGGCGCTAGCGGGGGGGGGGCATTTAAAAAAAAAACAAAAAAAACACCAGTACCCCCAACCGGAATGCAGGCTCTATCAGCCTGCACATTTGGTTGGGGGTAACTGTTTTTCACGATAGGTGCCCTTTAAGAATCATTCTAGCCAAACAATATGGCTCATCCCACCAAATAAATAACATTTATTTTTTTCAGTTTCAATTAGTTGCTTATTCTTATTTTCTGTGTTTGTAATGTTAAGAATATATTCATGTAATTTTATTAAACAATATAAGTACCATCCAGGGGCAGGCGATTTATACATACACATGATCTAATATTCATGGAGCGCAGATGTTATTATTAGGGCCCCTGTCTTCTTCTGGCACATGTTTTATCTTGCCATTATCTGCCTCTAAATATAATTATTGAGGCTTGGCTGCAGGTCATTCTGCTGCATCATCTGTGACTGCAGGGCTTTCTTGTCATATTAGACAAAAGACTGTCTGGAGCAAGACTTTCAGAAAATGATGCCTTAAATCAATGTGCTGCAAAGAGACTCCCATTATGCACCACGGGGATTCTTGTATATCTCTGTCTTATGGCACAGTTATTGAAGGAACATGTCACAGGGGCAAAGCAATATTCAACACAAAAAAGGCAGCAATGAAAGCATATTTTCGTTTGTCAAATACAGAAAAATATAAAATGTGCCAGACTGATATTAGGCTTGGTAGGCAGTGCAGATAAGGAAATTTGTCTATAATAGGAGTGTAGCACACCCTTGAGTGCACTTTAGCTGTGGATTTGTGGAATGTGTGTGACCTGGCTAACTGCTTAACTTGTGCCCAGGACCCCCAGTGTACCCCTGTGACTCCCTGCAACTCCCGGTACCTGATGTTGTTCAGTGCAGCAGGAGATTCAGTCAGACACAGTTCTTTGCTTACTTGAACTGATTTATTGAAATGAACAGAGTAGTAGGATACTTTGATAACCCCTCCAATGGAATGATATAGATAATATGCAATACAAATAGCCAGCAGCAATGATTAACGCTTCACAGCATAGTTACCCACACACTAGGTAATAGCACTAGGTCTTGGATTTCAAGCCTGGGGTCTTGTTTCTTGGCACCCGATTGGGTCCTCACCTAGGGTTGACACGTTTAAAAAAAAAAAAAATACAGGCTAGTGCTGGGGGGTGGAAAAATGGGCGTGAGCGACGTAAAGGGGGTGGAGCCACCTTAAGCGTCGGGGAACAAATAAGTTTAAAGAGAAGGGCCGAGGGCTTTTTGTAAGGGTATTGCAAATTACCGGCAACTACATTGCCGGTAAATTTGTAATACCGGCCCCGGCCCTTGCAGGTATTTTACCTGCTAGGCCGGTAAAATACCAGCTTGGTGGCAACCCTATCCTCACCTCACCCACTGTATTCAGCCTGGGGTCTTGGCACCCTATCTGGTCTTCAATGCCCACTGTAGTCCCTGATCTAGTGATTTAAACACTTGGTGGAGCCACAGCTGCTCACTAGCTACCCTGAGCTGCCTTTCACTCCTAGAGTGACTATCACAGTAACTACTACCACTGGCTAAACGTAACATTCAAGGAACCAGAGCCCTGGTCCTGTACGGTCTCATGAGTAAAGCTGCAATTTCAATAGTTCAGCCCGCACACCCTGGCTCTCCAACCAAAACGATTACCTGGTGCACAGCGAGAGGGGATTCGGCCTCCCTCAGTAACCAACTCGGCAACAAAACACTGGCACACACATGCTGCATTCACAATAAACCAGTAAGGTTTTACCTGCAAGTTGTTCCTGTGTGCCAGTGTTTTGTTGCTCATGAGTAAAGCTGGCCATAGACACAACAATCTGATTGTTCGAATCCTCGATTCGTACGATTTACGAATCGTGTGTGGAGTGTTTCGACATTTGTCGTTTGGTCGATCGCCCATGTTAGAAAATTTCTGTGCTTTTTACTACTGTGCTTTTACTACTTTATTTGATCTGAAGGTAAGTGGCAGGTCAGGAGATGGGGAAGTCCGATCGTTTGATGATCGGATTTTTGCGTCTATGGACACTTGGCCAGCATAAGACCCTGAACATGGAGCTGACCCCTTTTATATTGTTAAACAGTGCCACCTAGTGGCCAAATCCCTTGAACTGATCTGGACCTAGGAAGAGGGACATGGCTGCCTGAGGTGTCCAAATATAGAGGGGAACTGCCTGAGTAAACTACATCCAAATCACAGGGTCCCTACATTGGTATGGCAGCACTGTAGTTGCTGCAGGTATACAGCCAAGGAAAAAGCAGAGAGGGCAATTATTCTGGACCTCCAGCCTTTTAGGCCTTATAATAATGGTACATAATCTGTGTGTGTTTTATAAGTATTGGTAGACTATTAACTTCTGTTAAGCTACAATTCCTGTCCTTCACCAATAATCAAATGCTTAAAACAAACATTTAACATGTTGATAACATGTTGACTAACTAGCGACTGCAGCACATAATGTGGTCTCAGAGAGCAGCATCTAATTATTATTACTATACTGTGCTGTCATTTTCTGCAGTGCATGACATTATACAAAATCCACCTCTGTCTCTTGCATAGTGGAGCTTACAATCTACGGTTACATTTACACACACACCAGGGCCATTTTTATCAAGAGGTAATTAACTTGCCTGTATGTTTTCTGAATAGGGGAGAAAACCAAATGAAACCAATGCAAGTAAGGGAAAACATACAAACTCCTTGCAGATAGTGCCCAGCACTGACATTTTTATAACCAACAAAAAAATTAAATACAATGCCCAGTTATAAATTATCATATCAACATTGACAATATAGTAAAAAAAAAAGTGTACTTTAAAATGTAATTATAGCACTGTAACAATATGCCAGACAAATAATATAACATTGCTGCCCAGGGCTGTTCAATGTTGGAAACAGTACAGTCACCCTATATCCAACAACTTACTGAAAAGAAGCACATGCAATATTTAATAATTCTCACTATAGTTCAGAATTTGTGATTTGCACCTAAATTGTCCCTTTTATGTGTGACAGAGTATGAATGCAGGTAGACTGTAAATTAAGCAAATTTTATGGCTTCAGTGGTTGAATAAAAAAACTGTAGGAATAAAATTTAGCCTACATTTTATGCATGGAATACTGGGAGAAGAATATTCATTTCTTCTGTGAATTTGCATGCAGCCATATGGATTTATCTACTGCCATGTCTAGCACACCAAATGAAGCTAATGAAGTGCAATAGCATATCACCCAACATTTTGGAAATAAAAAGAGGGACAAAGGGAAAAAAGTTGTAGTTTAGCACGGCAAAATGTTTTATGCACCCCCATTTTGTGGCCACACCCCCTAATTTTTTTTCCAGTTTTGCTAATGAAGTGGAATTGCTCTTTAAGCTGTGAGTAACTTTTCCCAAGGGACTTTTCCCCTGTTATCTTATATTGTTACAATTATTTATTTGCTTATATAGAAATTGTTACAAAAGTATCTTATCTTCTTTTGTGGCTGTTCTGGGCTCTCTGCCAATTAAGTTAGAAACTTTGTTTGTTTCTCTGGTTGTTCAGTGCAGAGAAAAATGGGACTTTGCAGTACAAACGAGGGACTGGGTGTTGAGCTGTCAAAAGAGGGACTGTCCCTCTAAAAACGGGACAGTTGGGAGGTATGAAATAGCTATTATTTTATGTTGCTCAGGCAAACAATTTCCATCTTTCTTGTACTGTGAGGAAATGTAGGTGGTAAAAGCCATCGCTACACAGTATGTACCATTGTATGTTGTGCTTATTATAGAAAAGGGGAGGATGGAGTCTGAATAATAGAAGTTTTAGTTGATCATAGTGGACTTGCTGCAGTTTTGCGGCATGTGTGAGAGGCATAACTGTGAAGTGTAAAGCATAAGTATAAGTGCTGATACAACCCTTGTACTGACTGATATTAATTCTAAATAGGACATGTTGAAATTACATTCTGCCTATAGTTTATAACACTAAACTAAAAGTTGGGCTACTGAACTTAACACCCCCTTCATTTATAAACAGGGCAATTACTTCAGAGCTTTCTATTAGTGATCTGCAGGTCCAGATTTTTTTGGCCTACATCTGACCCTAATCCCCCGCACCCAGCTCCTCTATTTAAACACCTGCACCCCACATGGATGTCATGAAAGGGGAATCTATAAATGGAGGAGCCAGAAGTGTTAATTTGCAAAGGTAATGAAAATTCAATGACCCAGTGGGTCCGATGGGTTTTCGGCCTGGCCTGCACATCACTACTCTCTATCTACCTTTGAACAAGCAAGCCCTCCTTTATGTAAGAAGCAGCATTTGACAAGCTCATTATCAGGGGCTTCTCAGTGGACTGGTAATTTGTTTCATCAGCTACTCTATGGTTCTGCGGAACAGAAAGTGACAGAAAATACTAACGTGAAACTGGCTTATATACATGTTTAATGTCAGAAATAACAAAAAACATAGATATTTATTTATCAGTATAGGCAAAAAGTATATTCAGAACAAGCCCTACTCATTCATTATATGCTAAAAAGCGTTGTATAATGTCCTTTTAAGTAAGTGCTGGGTATCACTTTAGGAATTTTGGCCATTGCCAGACAAGGATACTAATATTTTCCTCATTGTGAAGCAACTTTGAGCGACTTCGGAAAGCTGAAGCGATCTGTATGTTTTGCCAAAGTACTGTGCATCTTGTAAAACGAGAATCGAAGTTCTAGAAATTAAAGGGATCCTGTCATGGGAAAAATTTTTTTTTTCAAAATGCATCCGTTAATAGTGCTGTTCCAAAAGAATTCTGTATTGAAATCCATTTCTCAAAAGAACAAACAGATTTTTTTTATATTTGATTTTGAAATCTGACATGGGGCTAGACATATTGTCAATTTCCCAGCTGCCCCTGGTCATGGGACTTGTGCTCTGATAAACTTCAATCACTCTTTACTGCTGTACTGCAAGTTGGAGTGATATCACTCCCTCCCTTTCCCCCACCCAGCAGCCTTATAAAAGAACAATGGGAAGGTAACCAGATAACAGCTCCCTAACATAAGATAACAGCTGACTGGTAGATCTAAGAACAACACTGAATAGTAAAACCCATGTCCCACTGTGTACTATTCAGTTACATTGAGAAGGATAAACAACAGCCTGTCAGAAAGCAGTTCCCTCCTGAAGTGCTGGCACAAGTCACATGACTGGGGCAGCTGGGAAATTGACAAAATGGCTATCCCCATGTCAGATTTCAAAACTGAATATAAAAAATCTGTTTGCTCTTTTGAGAAATGGATTTCAATGCAGAAGTTTACTGGAGCAGCACTATTAACTGATGCATTTTAAAAAAAACATGTTTTCCCATGACAGTTTCCCTTTAAATTCTCCAAGCAGTAATTTGTAGGTTTCTTGCCTTCCCTTTGATAGCAAACATAAAAGCTAAACCAGCCACTGTGTAATCCAGAGATATCGTACTGCAAGGCCAATTTAGCCGCTTATGATCAATTATCAAATAGTACGCTATATCATGTATAAATGAATAAATGAAACTAAAGAAGGACATGTCTTATAACAGATGCTCAAATGTCACTTCTCAGTTGTATTTCATTTCACAAACAAAGAGTGGCTTGCCTTGTCCCTTTTCCAGTAGAATAGTGTGCTGGAATCTGTGCAAAGTTTCTGGCTCCCTGAAAATGTTACTGTGCCCAGTTTTTTTCATTTTACGGAGGTCAGGGAATGTGTGATGGCAATGAAACATATGCACAAGCAATGCCTGGAAAGCGAAGCACCTTATTCCTTCTGAGCAATTTGGAATATCCAGAAAATGCTGGTACCAAAGGGATTTTCTTGTACAAAACAAACTTAAAGCTGGGTGTTTGCTTCTGTTCCAGGATGTTAAGCAATGGAGGAAGAATGCTAGCTGGAAGAAACAAACCTTTTCAGTCCCAGAAGAGGGCCTTCTTGTAGCCAAAAATGGATTCTTGTCCGCTTGCTGATCCTGCTAACATTTATATGAATATATATGGAAGACTGTGTATATATCCTGTACTTGGTCTCTTAGTTAAACAAAACAAAAAACTATGATGTAACTGACACTCTTTGTATCTCACTTTTAAATCTATCTCCTTCCTGTCTCTTTATTTATTCATCCATCCTTGCATCTGGTTGCCATCTGGAACAGAGAACTGCAGGTATTGGGATACAACTGAGGCAAATATATATAAAAGGGGTTAAAAGGGGAAAAATTAGAATGATGGGGTAGGAGCAGTGTCATATTTGGGTATGTGGGCTCACTGGGAATTTCAAAGAAAGGGCCTCCCATCACTAAAGCCCTTGTTGCATACCCCACAGTTTCACATATCTTTCTTCTCATCAGCATAATTCTACTCTGTCCTTCCTCCTGCCCCACAGAACTTTTGCTGCCAACAGAGGGGCATGACAGGGCCGGGGCCCACCTGAACTTCTCCCAGAGTCCTGGCAGCCAATTTGACCCTGAATAAAGCTGCAATAGGAAATGATAAGATGGCTCATTTACTAAGACAGTTGCTAGACTGTGCCAATGCACTTAAGTCAATCAATCAAAACAATCAATCTACTAATCATTTTGATCAATGTTAGAAAATAATAGCAATGACCCTATTGGTCGCAGTATGTGACTGTACAAAACCCTGTCTTACGTCTCTTTTCCTTTTTCAAAAGAGTGCATTAGACTAATAAAAACAAAATAACCAAATGAGTTTGTTTTGTTATGCAAATATTTCAAGCAGCAATATTTTTACTGCTGCCGCCTACAGTCCTTTAAGCAGTGCCTTAAATAAAATGTAAATGTGCAGTACAGCATTTTATTGATAAAAAAAAAAGTATACATAGTAAAATGCCACCATGTGGAACTGTATGGGAATTACAATTACTAAGCTTTTTTTTGAACAGTTTCTTTAGAGAAAGTAAAAAATTTTCTGCTTCATTTTATAACAGGGTCTTTCACCCATAACCTTTACATTGTTACATATGGAGCAATTTTAACCAATATTTCAACTGCACTTTAATGGAGAATTCAACCCTTACTTAAAAAAAACCTTACCTCCCACCCGACATACCTTTACACCGAAGTTAGCTGTATTTACATTTTAGTTCCCTATGAGTCCTTAAAGAAGAAGCCAATTATAAAAGTATTTAGGGCTTTGATATTATTCTTTATATTTGCAGAGCTTTACAGGGACTCCATGTCATTCAAATCAGTCCCTGCCCCAGTGGAGTTGACAGTCTATGGTGCCTATCACATTTATAAACAATTGGGTCCCTTTTATCAGGAGGCAATCATGTTTTTTTTTGGGGGGGGCAAAGTTTTGCCAATGTTCTTTGCTCACAAAACTACATTCTTTCTGCCTATTAAAGCGTAATTCACCTTTAAATTATTTGTTTATATACTGTAGATAGCAGTATTAAACACAGTCATCAATTTTTTTTTTCTTGCAGTTTTGGAAATATTTAAGAACTGTTTTCTTTTGCTCTCAAATTTGGTATATCGCATGTCTTTATCTGGTTGCTCTTGCTTAGCCTAGCAACCAGAAGCAATAAAAGATGAAAAGGAGAAAGAGTTAGAAGAAAGATAATATTGACCACGGGTGTCCGACCTTCGTCCCGAGAGCCGTATGTGCCCCAGGATGGATATGAATACAGCCCTGCTTGAAACACTTGGTTCCCAAGGAAACCTCCTGTTGCAAAGTATGCATAGGAGTAGGCAGGAGGGGGGACTCTACCCATTGCCCAGTTAGTAGTAATAATAATAAGTCTATTTAATATCCAGGTGTACCATATGCCAGTGCATAGTTCCATCTGGTTATTCAACTGGTATTGTAGTTCTTTTCTGTGCATTTTCTTTACTTTTACAAATCAAAAGTGTTTGTGTATTTCATGTGTGGCCCCAGACAATTTTTCCAATGTGGCCCAGGGAAGCCAAAAGGTTGGATACCCCTGATATAGACAATATAACTGAACCATCACTTATTATGTGTTTTTGGTTGGAGCAGGTATCAGTGACTCCAACATCCAGACAGCTTTTACAGCTGTAGGCTGAAGTTGAAAGTGATTTATCGAGTTTTCAAATGAAGACCAGTGTCAAACACCCCAAAACACCAGAAAATTGTCAAAATCAGAGCCCCTGTTCATAACTGCATCATAACTTTTTCAAGTGTTCTAAGCCCACACAACTTGGTCCAGAAAATATGTAAACATTTTGCATTCGATGAACTGAAGTAGTTAAGAGGTCCCTCAGAGTTGGGCCCTCACATCAGCTTAAGTACCCATTTTAGTTAATCTGAAGACTGAGCTTTACTTACCTTGCTGCCACAAGAGGGTGTATCACTCCTAATATCTGAAAGTGTAAAAGAGAGAGAGTTTGTTGCGGAATGCTGTGCCCTTTTGCTGACTTCTATCCTCTCACTTGTGTCAAGAACTACTACTTGCCTTTTGTTGCTTCAGAGATTCTCCTGAGACTAAGTGACTCAAACACACCTCAAAACTGTCCCGTTTGTCGTGGGACAGTCCAACCAGCAGTCCCAGGTTTGTTTCTGAAATGTCTTACTTTCTCTTTGATCTTCTGTGGTGAACAGCCAGAAAATGATCAAAGTTTCTAACTTAATTGGCTTTTGGCAGAGAGCCCAGAATAGATATTTCGATACTTTTTTAACAATCTAAGATAAGCAGGATTCTTTGGAGAACTTAGACTCACAGTTTAAAGGGCAATTCACCTTCACTAGTAAAACTGTAATAATACGTAAAAACCACAGAAATATGTTCAAACTTTAATAACCTGCCAAATTTTGTAAAATGGTCAGTAATTAGCGGGTGAGGTCCCTAAATGGGCATGGGCAAAATGTCACTCCGCTCCGCATGTCCCTCTTTCTATTTCCAAAATGTTGAGCGGTATGACTCAAATAATAAATAGTAAATAATACTAAAATAATTCACAGTTCCAGCAACTCTCTGCAGCATTCCTGATAAAGAATATGGCACTTACAGAAGAACCCCATTTTATGTCAGAAACAAAAGCTTTTGGCACTCCTTGGAACTGCTCCTGAGCTCACCCACTTTTGTCCCTGTCTGACTGTTCACTGCAAGGGTACTAACCCCAACTAATCTACTTTGTGGAGCCAGTTGCTCACTATCTGAACTGTCACTATCTTTCACTCCTAGAGTGACACTTAATAGAACTGTCCCTAACCAGAGCCTGTCACAGGGCTCAGACCCAGTCAAGTACCAACCTCCCTGCAAGGTGGGATCCAGGAAGAGAGCTCAGAGCACTTGTGCTCTTCCTATCTTTCTAAACACTGCCACCTACTGGGCAAACAAGGAACCCGCTCAAATTACTGATAATATTCAGGAAAAGGTTCTTACACCCAGGGCTCACTGAGAACCACCTTAGATGTCCATACTAAATGGGACCTTCCTGAGAAATCTGTCTAACCCTCAGGGTCTCTACAGTACCATATGTGGGCTCATTTACCAACCCTACAAGTGAAAGTCCAAGGCAGGTAGGCAGTACAGCACTCTGCACTGGAACAGTGTTCCTTGAATGAAGCCCAAGCCTGAGTGTATTCAAAGGACATTCAAAAAGGAACATGTGTTGCCCACCCTCTGAATGCAGTGCTGGTGACAAGGGCAGTGTTGCGTTAGGTTGTTTTGCATTCTAGGAGGACAAGGAGCTGAACCCCAGTTCACCACATGCAGGGCAGTATGCAAGTTGGATAGAAGCAATAAAATGTATAGGGCACTCTGAGAATCACACGCAGATGAGACCGGAGGTATCAGTTAAAAAGTAGAAAAAAATCTTTATTAGACAATCATGAAAAGCTTTACATGTTTACAAGTTGTGCCCTAATTTATCAGTGAGACCAACCTTATACATTCTACAGTGTTTAAGATGTTTCTGCCTTAGCTACAGTCAACACTTGTGTCTCGTACTTAAGAACAGTAACTTATGTGTAATGGTTAATCAATTAGAACAGCTGCTGCAAAACTCTAGTGACACAATTGGCAATCCATTGAGGAACTTTTGCCATGTGTTTCATTTATATATAATGCAGTTTATTGTACAGGATATATAGCATAACCCTTTTTAATTAAAATGTGTTTTGATTTTTTAAATTGGCTGCATAACCTGTATTAGTTTTATTATTTGAATATTCTTGCAAGAATATAAAGTGATATTCTTCTCACAGCTGAGCTTTCCATAAAGCACAATCATTAATTTATTCATGTCAGCTTTCAATAATATTAGGAGTAACGCAAGTTATAGTACAGTATTAGCAGCTGTTTTGTCAAAGTGTATAAGATTAGTTGCCTTGTCACCATACAATTTATTTAATTGAATATTAGTAAATAAGTTCCTTATTTTTACTGGTGTCTGTTGACTTGACCATTAGATAAATAATTAAGATAAATAAGATTATTTATAATAATACATTTATATATACTGGTATGGGGTCAATTATCCAGAAACTCATGATCTAAAAAGCTTATCTAAAAAGCATCATCAAATAATTCAGATTTTTAAAAATTATTACCTTTTCCTCTGTAATAATGAATCGTTACTTTGTACTTGGTCTCATCTAAGATATGATTAATCCTTATTGGAGGCAAAACCAGCCTGAGGTCCTCAGATGTGAGGCGTGATACACCCTCTTGTGGCAGTAAGGAGCACACCTCTGGGGGATTCTACTAGGAAAATAAAACACACAGTTGCAGTAAACCAAAATTTACTTTATACAATAATATAATAATGAGTAAGCAATGCAAATGCAATGATTTTCATATACTGGGGTAACTGTGGGTCTTTCTATAACATAGCAGTCTCTCACTCCACTTTGTGTGGAGAAAACAATTTAGTTCAAGCTATTTGTCCCTTCCCCAATACCTCTACCTCCCCCAGGTAGTGCAACCTGCCCGAATGTACCTCTTCCTCCCCCAGGTAGTGCAACCTGCCCCAATGTACCTCTTCCTCCCCCA
>CM044441.1:100015600-100067676 GCA_024363595.1 Xenopus borealis
TCCCCCAGGTAGTGCAACCTGCCCCAATGTACCTCTTCCTCCCCCAGGTAGTGCAACCTCTCTTTTAGGATAAGAATGTAGCTTCCACGTGGCACACTCATGAGAAATGTCTCCACTGACTGTGATGTGCATCAACCCAACCCGCAATTAGGGCTGGTATTTTTTCAAGATAAGGTGGCAACCCTACCTGCAATGCTAATGTCAGTGATGGCTAGGGTTTGCCACCTTTTCTGGAAATACCGGCCTTCCTAGATATTTATCCTTTCCCCATTAATAACATTGGGATCAACCATCAATTTTACTGGCCAGGTGGCACAACTAGTGGTGGCAAAGAAAAAATACAATTTGCCTGAGCTACAAGCAGTACTAATGAACCCTCTTGGGGAAAAGAAACAAATTATATTTAGCATCAGGTAAACAAATATATTAAAAATAAACTACCAAGAGGCAGGCCAATGGTTAAGAACATGTTAAAATAATGAAAAACTTTAGCAAATGTTCAAACTCTAAGCAGAGTCCTAGATCCACAATCCACTCTGTGTTGGAGGGACAAAAGCAAAAAAAAACTGGGAGTGTATATTTTATGAGTGGAAGACCACAGTGTGGGGAGGGAAGACACCCTCTTGTAAAGGATGCCATTGTTAACATGTTTGAGTCTATGTGAAACCTGTGGGCTCTGAGGTTGGGGTAGGTGCAGGGAAACCAATTGCCCCCAGGGGCAGCTCACATTTGCATAGGGGTGTTGGGGGCTGAATTCACACCACACTTTCTGCTTCCTGCCCTCTCTGTGCTTTTTAAAGTCCCACTTGTGATGAACAACACGTGTATATACACTATGCATGCTCACCCCATTCCCTCTGATGATGTGAGAGAAGGGGTGGGCACAGGTGTAAGTGAAGAGTAAAAATATAATTGAAGCCTCACAGAGCTAAAATTTATGACAATGCCACCCCCGCACCCCAGACTTAAATGAGAAGCAAAAAGTCTTTATTTTTCAAAATAAATGAAGTCCAAAAGGGTTTATATGTACCCTTGTAATGCTAGTAGATAAAAAAAAAAAACCTTCAGAATTTCTAAAGTTACTATGCAATGGACAGAAGCATAGAATTACATTTTCTTTCATTGTGGCAAAAAATGTGGCATTTTGTGTAAAAACCCAAAGAAGGGTGAAACTACTACTGCTGCAAATGCGTTATGGGGAACTCCATGGCCCACCAGCATCTTAAGGGAACAGTTCATTCAGTGTACACTATTTAGTGGGCTGGTGGGGACTGTTTGGGCCTCTATGTGGGCTGATTGGGCCTCTGTGTACCTGAAATGCCAGGGCCTGTTGTAATTCTCTGTCCAGACCTGCGCTCGAACTGCAAACTCTCTAGCACTCGTGTTTGGGGCAATTTAAAAAAAAAAAAAAAAAAAAGCGTTACCCGCAAATGAAATGCGGGCTCTATTAGCCCACGCCTTTGGTTGGGAAAAATATTTTCTACCAACAGATGCTCTTTGAGTTAACTTTTAGAATGTTTTGAAATGGATAATACTTTTCAAGTGATCTTAATTTTTTTAATTTCCTATACTTTGTAATTATTTGTCTTTTTCTTCTGACTTTTTTCAGCTTTCAAAAGAGGGTCACTGGTGGGGCAATTTAAAAAAAAAAACAAAAAAAAAAATAGTTACGCTCAACTGGAGTGCAGGCCCTATTAGGCCACACCTTTGGTTGGGGATAATATTATTGGCCAACAGGTGCCCTTTTTGTTAACTTTTAGAATGTTATAGAATGGATGATTCTTAGCAACTTTTCAATTGATCATTTTTTATTTCTCATAGTTTTTAATTATGTCTTTTTTTCTGACTATTTCCAGCTTTCAAAAGGGGGGTCACTGACCCCAGTAGCCAAAAACGATTGCTCTGTGAGGCTACAATTTTGTTACTTTCAACCCACATCTGTGCCCTACCCTCCACTTCTGGGGCATCATCGGAGGAAATAGGGCGAGCACAAATATACATAAACAAGTGCAGTTTGTCATTAGTGTGGCTCGAAACAGCACAAAGAGATTAGGAAGCAGAAAGGGTGGTACCAAATTCAGCCCACCAAATACATTTTACTACTTGTCTTTCTATTCAGCCCCTCTCATATTCCAGCCTCTTTTTCAAGCCACTGACTGGTTGCTAGAATAACTTGGATCCTAGAAATAGATAGCTGCTGAAATGCCAAACTGGAGAGCCGCTGAACAAAACCTAATGATTATAAACACAGAGAAAATAAAAAGTGAAGACCAATTACAAATTGTCTCAGAATTATACTAAAAAATAACTTTAAGGAGAACAATCCCTTAAGGCAGAACTCCACTGCGTGATGTGATCTGATGTGACACACTGAGCGGAAAGTTTTAGAAACATGGCAGCTACAAACTACATGTAGACACAACTACGTCTTCATCCAACAGTCGTGTTGTGTATTGTTGCGGTGTTTCTCTGACTGGTTGCCTGTGTTTCCTCTCAGCGCATTGCATCGGATCACTTTGTGCCGTGGAGATTCTAAAATTAGTTGTCTGTTTTAGGATGTTCTTGCTACAAATGCACACCTCGGAAATGGAAAGAAGGCCAAAAAGATTTGACCACGCCCCTTTTTGCAGCCACATCCCCCTATTTACCATGCCCATTTTACAAAATTTGCCAGGTTATGAAAGTTTCAACACATTTATGTAGTTATTATGTTTTATTTTACTAATGAATTGCCCTTTAAGCTGTGAGTCTCTGCCAAGAGCCAATTAAGTTTGAAACGCTGTATCTTTTTTGGCTGTTCTATGCAGATTAATAGGGACTTTCCAATTCAGTGCAGAGAAATAGGGACTTTCCAGTACAAATGTTGGACTGCGGGTTGAGCTGTCAAAAGTGGGACTCTCCCGCTCAAAACAGGATAGTTGGGAGGTATGCAAAAGAGAATCCACCTTATGATGTAACGCATCCAGTGTGGCGAGGAGTGCACTGATCTGTACATTGGGGAGACAAAACAACTGCTCACCAAGCGAATGTCTCAGCATAGGAGGGGGAACTCTACAGGGCGAGACTCGGCTGTCTTTCTACACCTCAAAGACAAGGGACACTCCTTTGAAGATAGCAAGGTCCAAATCTTGGATAAAGAAGACCGCTGGTTTGAAAGAGGCGTGAAAGAGGCGTGAAAGAAGCGATTCATGTCAAGGTAGAAAAACCATCCCTGAATAGAGGTGGGGGCCTTCAACACTACCTGTCTGCTACATACAATGCTGTTCTCACATCAGTACCAAAGCGGTTTCAGAACACGTCACACATCCATTCATGCAACTCACACAAGTAACACCTGTGTCTAGGAGTTGCATGACACATTGGTAATCCCATCACAGTAACTACACTGAAGCAAATTCAGATGTCACCTCTTTGAAGAGTTACAATGTGCCATTGTGATTGGATTAGTGGAAGAGTTTATATACCGAGAACTTCCCATGCACCGAATCCACTATTTTGGATTCGGCCGAACCCCGAATCCTTCCCGAAAGATGTGGCCGAATACCGAACCAAATCCGAACCCTAATTTGCATATGCAAATTATGGGTGGGAAGGGGAAAACATTTTTTACTTCCTTGTTTTGTGCCAAAAAGTCACGTGATTTAGCTCCCTGGCCCTAATTTGCATATGCAATTAGGATTCGGATTCTGTTCGGCCAGGCAGAAGGATTCGGTGCATCCCTACTTCCCATACCAGTCAGTTGAACTGAAGAAGCTGCTCGGATGAGTAGTGAAACGTCTTCAATAATTACTCAGCAAGTCCAGTTGTTTTAGAATTACTTATATCAGATATTTAGAAGGGCAGATGTATCAAAGTGTGCAGATTTATCACAACAGAAAAACTCACCCACTTTTTTTTAAATTTTTTTATTTATTTCTTTGGGATTTTTAGAAGCAAATTTATTAGGGATGCACCGAATTCAGGATTTGGCCAGGATTCGGCCGAACCTAATCCAAATTTGCATATGTATATGAGATATGGGAAGGGAAATCACGTGATTTTTTGTCACAAAACAAGGAAGTAAAAAAAATTTCCCACCATTTCCTTTTCCACCCCAATTTGCAATTTGCAAATTAGGATTTGGTTCGGTATTCGGACAAATCTTTCGTGAAGGATTTGGACAAATACCAAAAAGTTGATTCAGTGCATCCCTAATATTTATTATGTAACTACTGGGGGGCGGGCCCAGGACATGCAGCCAGACCCCCCAGCTAGGGTTGCCACCTTTTGCTAAAAAATTTACCGGCCGGCGGGGGGCGGGGTAAAAAAGGGGCAGGATGTGACACAAAAAGGGGTGGGGCATGACATCACATGGGCGGAGCCACAGCGAGCGATTGGCTGAAGACGGCAAGAAAGGTAAGTTTAAATTGGAATTAAGGCAGGGCAAGGGCCTTTTTTAAGGGGTATTACAAATTTACCGGCAGCTACATTGCCGGTAAATTTGTAATACCGGCCCCAGCCTTGGCCGGTGTTTTACCGTCTAGGCCGGTAAAATACCGGCTGGGTGGCAACCCTACCCCCAGCGGACATCGGAGCTGCCGGGGGGCTCTGAGGGTGGGTGTGGACCCCCTGCTCCCCTGGTAGTTCCGCCACTGTCAAACGGTGAATTCTAATTTCATCCATTGATAGATATGCTTCTAAAAACCCCACAGGAATGAATACAAAGCAGTGAGTTAGGTGAAAGCCTAAGCATGACTGGTGGAAAGAACAGTTTAATTGAACCGCTAAATACACGGGGCATTGGACACATCTAATGAAGTGCAGCTGCATACCTCCCAACATTATGGATATTTGACATTTTTGTGACATTTTTAGACCACGCCCACCTTTGAAGCCACATCCCCTAATTATCATTTTCATTTTACAAAATATGGAAGGTTATGAAAGTTTGAAAATATTTCTGTTTTTTGTTAAGTTTGGTTAAACTTTGTTTCTTTTTCTGGTTGCTAAGTGCAGAGAAAATAGGGACTATCCATATCCAGTACAAATGAGGGACTGCAGGTTGAGCTGTCAAAAGAGGGACGGTCCCTCTGAAAAAAGGGCTGTCGGTGTCGGGAAGTATGCTGCTGGGATGACTGAGGGAGAACGAACAAAGGTGGTGGACTCGGTCGGAGGCACAAATGAAGATTTGTGTGTGAGAAATGGAAGTATGAGGAAGGGCGGAGATTCAGCGCGTATATCACATGGCGCCCCATTGCCACACATTGCATAAAGGTGGAGAGCGCCATTATCAGCTGACGCCTCAGCTACATTTGGAAGAGGGGTCATGTGACCGCATAGCAACAGGAGGCAGTGGGAGGAGTTATGGTCATGTTATAAGGAAGCCAATTTGTCAGCGACAGCGCATTTCCAGTCAGTAGAGAAAGGTCCCATCGAGCTGTGCAACATGTCAGTTTTGCCACTTTTGTTTGAGCACATTGAAAAGAACCAGGATCTGTATGTTAAGGTCGGTAGGTGGGACACCGTTACGTTGATTTTTGTGTGTATATTTCCTAATGTGATGCTTCTGCGGGAATGATGAGACAGGGCAGCCCTGAACAACTGCAGAACTGCATTGAGTCTCTTGCTGCAGGTGGATTAGGGTTTTGTTTGAAATTTCCAGTTCAGCAGCAATAACTGGGGGTGCCTAGTGTTACCTATAAGCGTATATGCACCATCATCACCCCAGGGTGTATTCAGTACTGTCTATTGGTTCTGCTAGCCTGGCATCATTGTTATTCAGAGAGAGGGTGTGAGTAGGGTTGCCACCTTTTCTTGAAAAAAATACCGGCCTTCCTATATATTTACCTTTTTTGTCCTATTAATAACATTGGGATCAACCATCAAAAATACCGTCCAGGCCGGTAAAATACCGGCCAGGTGGCAACCCTAGGTGTGAGCCACTGTTGGCTTTCTAGTTTACAGGAGTCTGTGTCTTTATTGCACTTCCCGGTGTAGTGTAACTCAACCCATGCTCTAGGTCAGTGATCCCCCCCAGGCTTAAGCTCCCCATAGACGCAACGATCGTTCCCTGCCGAACGACCGATCTAAGGGAAGTCCGACCAATCTGTCAAATTATCGTGCGGTTAGTGGGATACAAACGATCGTTCGTCTCGCGATTTTTCGTCCGACATTGGTCTGTTGATTGATCGGCCAGGTTAGAAAATCTTTATCGCTCCCCATGCAATCTACATATGTTTGCAGCGCAAGCAGGCTGCGATCCTTTTTTTTTTGCTGGCAATATCACCTGAAATGGTCTTTTTAGTTGATGGACACATCAGATCGTTTTGAGACAATCGTGGTCTCACGATAATCATTGGATCTTTCAAATATCTTTACGTCTATGGCCAGCTTTAGAGGCAAGTTTTGGTTGTATAAAAAAACAGATGTCCTGCCAAACATTCTCTCCTGTAGGCTGCCAGTCCATATAGGGGTTACCAAAAAGCCAATCAGAGCTCTTATTTGACATCCACATGGACGTTTTCATGCTTGTGTTGCTCTCCAACTCTTTTTTAAATTTAAATGTGGCTCACAAGCAAAAAAGGTTGGGGACCCCTGCTCTAGGTCTAGTAACCCATAGCAACCGAGCAACAGCTAGCATTTACTTGTCAGCTGACTGAATACAAACTAAAGGTTTCTAGACCTTATGCTGATGTTAGGGAGTATTCCCTCACCCTGTGTATGTTTGTAGGTTTATTGTCATTTATGCAAGCATTATATATATATATATATATATATATATATATATAATGTGTGTGTGTGTGTATTGGGTGTGAGACTTCCTCTTTTGTGCTTTTTGCAGTCAGATGATGCTGCGTTTGTAAAAATTAGATCATGGGACAAGTAGTTTTTTGTTTGCAGTGCAAAATAATAATAAAAAAAAAACAATTCTGATGCAGCTAGGCACAGAATTGGATCAAAAACACTTCTAAAAAAAATGAAACTTCTCATTGATTGAATAAGCAGAGACATCTGGTACCAGGGGCCAACCTTGTATGCCGCATGGAAATATTACACCATTTGCCTTGGCTTTCTATTTAGATTGAAAAATAATATCCAGTCTGATATCCAGAATGCTTGGGACCTGGGGTTTTCCAGATAAAAGATCTTTCCATAATTTGGATCTTCATGCCTTAAAGTGTAGAACTAAAATAAACCACAACTTTTAAATCCCTAAGTCTTTATAAAGAAATAACTTCCCAAAACTCTGCTTGTGATCCATTGCGCGACACTCTATTTCTCCTCGCTGCTTTTCTTAATAGTAGATAGCCAGGGAAGATTAATTGAGTGCCACATGATGATCATCGCCTTTTCTGAAGAGGCGCGCAAGCTAAGTTATTTCTTAAAAAAGACTTGACAGTTTAAAAGTTTAATGTCGTTTTTTTTTTTTTTCTTTTCCTACACTAATGAATTTTTTAATTAAAAAAAAATTGCTGTTACTACTAGAATACCATGTAAACATTAAATAAACTCAGTAGGCTGGTTTCCCTTCTAATATGGACTGAATCTATCTTAGCTGGGATCAAGTACAAAGCACTGATTTAATATTACAGAGAAAAAGGAAATCATTTTTAAAATTTTGGATTATTGGGATAAAATGGAGTCTGTTTGTGATGCCATTTACGTAATTCAGAGTTTTCTTGATAACCGGTTTCCTGATAATGGATCCCATACCTGTACTGTATTTACTTTAGAGGCAGTGCTGTTAAAAATAGTCGAAAGTGGAAGTCTAAAACTACTGAAGGCCAGTAAGGCCAAAACGGAGACAAATTATGTGCTAAAATACAACTTTGTTCTTCTTTGGCTTTTTAATTCTGTCTGGTCAGTCGACAATCAAGACTACCATGTCCCTGTGTAATATCTAATAACAAATTGGTTGTGTAACCTAATGGCACATAAACCAGCACAACAGTGCATTTTCCTATTGTTTAGTATACAGGTATGGGACCTGTTATCCAGAATACTTAGGAACTAGGGCTTTCCGTAATTTGGATCTTCATACCTTAACTCTACTAAAATATCACGTAAACATTAAGTAAACCCAATAGGCTGGTTTTGCCTCCAATAAGGATTAATTATGTCTTAGTTTGCATCAAATACAAGGTACTGTTTAATTCTTACAGAGAAAAAGGAAATAATTTTTTAACATTAGGATTTCTTAAAATTATAATGGAGTCCATAGGAGACTGTGTTTCCGTAATTCGGAGCTTTCTGGATAATTGGTTTCCGGATAACTGATCCCATACCTGTATATGACTCTTCCTTTTGGCAGAGTAGAGTAAGCATTGTAGTGTCACCATCTTGTTTTGCTGTTCCTGTGTTCCATCATGATTTTTATCCCCAACAGGGACTTTTTTTTTTCTTCTTCTTAAAACCTCTGGTTTGATGGTTTTATGTGAGTGGGCTGCAGATGCTAACTGGGTTTCTCTGCTTCTCCTTATCACTTGTAGAGACTGGCAGAATGGGTAGCAATCCAGAGTGTTTCAGCCTGGCCGGAGAAAAGAGGTGAAATCAAAAGGATGATGCAGGTAGCTGCTAAGGAGATTGAGCGTCTTGGAGGTACAACTGAACTGGTAGACATTGGCAAACAAAAGGTAAGACTGGATACAAGTTTTATATAGCAAGTCTGCTTAATATAAATTTATTTCTTGTATGACGCATTCACCCAAAAAGCAATTGTATTGCAGTAAAGCCATTTGCCAGGGGGTCCTCAAATGGCCTAGAACGTTAAAAGTTAAGCTGGCCAAAGACTAAGATCCGCTCGTTTGGCAACATCCACAAACAAGTTGATATTTCCCTGATATGCCACTAACGGCTGGGCTACATCGGGGGTAATCCAAAAGTTCTTTCCTGGCCGAATGATCGGATTACGATTAGGGCAATGTGCCCAGACGGGTTTTTCGAGTTGAAATTAAACCATCCCAATCTATATCGTGGCCAGATACCGATTAGGAAGACCCATCGGAAGCCCCCATACATGGGCAGAAAAGCTGTCAAATTGGTCTAAATAACCGATATCGGCAGCTTTATCTGCCCGTGTATGGACAGATTTACCCTGGTGGTTATCTATCATTTAACTGAGTTGAGTAGACTTAATCCTTTCTGTCTTGGTCTTCTCTCTGCCCTCAACAAACCTCAATAAAGGTACCCAGCTCTGACTATATATACCTATATTAATGTTGTAGAGCTCCCACCTAAACCTGCCAACCTGTCTCCTATACATTGTAGATGAAATTGCCATTAGGGGCCACTTGAAAATTCACAAAATATATCTGTGTCCCAGTATCCTGTAATATAAAATATTTTGTTTAGGATGTAATGCAGTTCAAAATACTTTTTTAAAGGGCCTTACTGCATATACAGCCTCCATTTGCCAGCTTCATCACATTTTCCTACAACAAATAGCAGCTTTCACACGGCGGATATTTTTCCTCTAACACATCATACATAACATTGACTACAGGATGTCCTGTTTGCAAGTTCAGGCAATGCAGAATGCAGGTTTACATAGGCACTACATACATTGATAAACTGCTAAAAAATAGGATCAGACTAGTTTCCATGGGAACCAGTAATGCTATCTCTGCATTGGCTGTTAGACTGGAGGGTGTGTTTAAGCTGGCAAGAGCTGAGCATGCTCATAAGTCAATGGCCAAAGCAAATTCCTGAGGGAGGGGCCTGAGTGGGTTAGAGTAGGAAAAGAATTTCTAAGTGATTAATGGGATGCTGCAGCCTTATGGTTAACCTTTAACTGGGGCAGTTATCTTTGCACTGATCACATTTTTGTGGAGGGGGTTTACATGTCATTTAACAAATAAAATATATTTATATGAATTCACAATAACCGTTTGCAAAGTTAGAGCTGATAATAATTGGGGGCAAATGCATTTGTTAATATATGGCTGTGCTTGCAGCTACCTGATGGCACAGAGATCCCGCTGCCTCCCATTATTCTTGGCAAACTAGGTTCAGATCCTGGAAAGAAAACCGTATGCATTTATGGCCACCTGGATGTCCAGCCAGCAGCTCTGGAGGATGGGTGGGACAGCGAGCCCTTTGTTTTGCAGGAAAGAGATGGTAAGCCTACACACTTTATATTAATACATCTGCATAAAAGCCTGTTCTAAAAAGTTATTTTGCATCTAAATGATCTACAGTATTTTAAACAAAAGACTGTAAGCTATGGAAAGAACCCCATTACAGTCTTCAATTGTGCCTAATAATTCATATGACAAAACCGTTCATGGGGTAGTTGAAAAGGGGAAAAGATGATAACCAGGGCTTTCCACTGCACATACCCACTCATTGCATTATTACATGTTATTCTGCCTATCACACTGAGCTTAACTGGGCCAACAGCATAGCAACACACCTTAGGTTTCTCATCAGGCCAACACTGCACAAATGGTGGCCATACATGGGTAGATTAAACCTGAAGATTATCTTGTCTTTTAAACTGATAAGATTGCCAAAAGATCTTATTGTGCATGGCCACCTTTACACTGCAGCCTGCAACTGATGTTCCCTGCTCCAACATAAGACTTCATCAGACTTGTACATGCTTGTCAACATAATATATCCCTTACTTTAAAATATAAGTTATTGCTTATATAATTGCTTACATTCATACAGGTCACAAAAGAGAAGCATGTTGTGGCCACTAATATTTAGTTTTCAAAGCTTTAAAGGAGTGGTTCACCTTTAATTTAAATTACTATGTTCTATACTGGCTGATTCTAAGCAAGTTTTCAATTGGCCTTCATTTTTTCAATTATTTGCCTTCTTCTTTTGACTCTTTCCAGTTTTCAAATGGGGGGGGGGGTCACTTGACTCCATCTAAAAAAACAACTGCTCTGTAATATAAATGTATTGTTATTGCTTCTTTTTATACATCATCTATTCAACCCCTCTACTTTTCACATTCCAGTCTCTTAAGGTGGCCATACACGGGCAGATAAAAGCTGCCGACAGACTGTGTCGGCAGCTTATCTGCCCGTGTGGGGGGGCCTCCGACGGGCTTTCCCGATCGATATCTGGCCGAAAGTCGGCCAGATGTCGATCGGGCAGGATTAAAAATCCCGTCGGATCGCGGCCGCATCTGTTCGTTGATGCGGTCCCGCGATCCGACCGCCCATACTGATCCGAACGTTGGGCCCTAGGGCCCACGATCGGATCAGCCCGATATCGCCCACCTCAAGGTGGGCATATCGGGGAGAGATCCGCTCGTTTGTCAACATCGCCAAACGAGCGGATCTCTTCGTGTATGGCCACCTTTATTCAAATCAGTGTATGATTGCTAGGGTAATTTGAACCCTAGCAACCAGATTGCTGACATTGCAAACTGGAGAGCTGCTGACTAACCAGCTAACTAACTCAAACCACAAATCATATGAAATGAAAAACCATTGCAAATTGTCTCAGAATATCCCTCTCTCTCGATCGTTCTAAAGGTTAACTCAAAGGTGAACAACTATTATGAAGCAAAATTTAATATTTTAGTAACTTGTTGGCTCAATGCCTTTTTATCTTGCGTATTTCAGCCAGCTAAAAAATGTTGATGGCCTCCTGTTGCTTCTATTCACTTGAATGGGAAATGTCCGTGTACATGGGGGTGCTTTGCGGACTGAAAATTTGTGTACACACCCACTTTTAATTTTATTATTTTAAGTACTGTGGCATATTTTAAAATCTAGTTTTCTCCAGCACACCTGTGCTTCTTCCACACTAGCCCGATGCTCGGTACAGTCTGCACCCTCACAAGTATGTAGAAAGAACAAAGTACTGGCACAACTGAACAAGCAGGAGGTACCCTGATTGCCATCTTTAATATTTATGTGACTATGCAACCTCCGTTCTTTTGCACAGTTTGTCAAAGTAATGTTGATCTAATCAAGGTACAAAGCGAGTCAGAAGGCTGATGCCCTCCCCAGCAGTTATAATTGCTGACTACTTAAAAGATGGTCATAAAACCTTTTTACTCCTCAGCACTTTTGTAAACAATCTAATCTTGTCTGATAAAAGAGCTAGCAGCAAGTGGACTATTGGAGCAATACAGACACACAATAAAAGCACTGATTAGCCAGACCAATCAAAGATCAAATAGAAATGCAGACCTTGTTAATATTTATTAAAAGATATATTCATTACAGTCTATACTTTTTAACTTAAAATTATATTTATTTAAATTTTATTTTGTTGCACAGATCAAGATGTTGGCCTCTCAAGTTAATACCAAGGGCTGCCATGAGAAGTCATGGGGCCCCATATTAATTGGCAGGGCCTTTGTTTTTCACTCTGTCTGACTGGAACCCTACCAACTTAGTAGAATGGGCAACTGTGTATTTTGTTTGTTTTATTTAATAAATCCTGCCCATGTCTGCGATCCACCCAGGCCAGGCCTTGTCCCGCTAAAAACAGTGTTTATGCTCTGCTAGGCCCTGATCCTTTTAAATCTGCTATTGGGGACTTCACATCTTTCAATATCTTCCATTAAGACCAGGTCCTTGACTGGACTTCTAGCTCTTCTGTTTGTGCAAGCAAAGTATTCTCTGCTCTTCTGGATTTGACTCTTGAAACAATGTAGCAGAAACCACCTATTTAACAGACCTGGGAGAACTAAAGCCTGCTACACATTGTTTACAATTACACATTGTAAAAAAATTTTTTTGGGAAGTTGCTAAAGTGAATGCAAAAAAAAACTTTTTGGGGTGGTGCTGCACTTTAAAGCAATAATTGCCCTTGCCCCTTGAGGACACATTTTTCCCTCTTGGATCATCAACAGCAAATCGCATGAATACCTCAATGACACGTATATTTTAATCATATAAAAATGTTGCCTTTGTACCTAAGCATACTGTGCAGTGATGGAATTGTGTTACATATACACTAACACAAGCTCTTATTACAGGCATTTATAGCATGTACTATTGTCCTGTTTCTAATTATGAGTCTGATTTGTTGCCTAGGCAAGCTGTATGGAAGAGGCTCTACAGATGACAAAGGCCCTGTTCTCGCATGGTTAAACTGCATAGAAGCTTATCAGCAACTTAAGCAGGTAGTGTATCTTGTAGTATGACGATTTATTAAACCGAGCTAAGTTTACGTTTCGTTGCGAGTTGGGAGCACACACAAAATAAGTTGCTGTGGTTGGGTGCACAATCTTACACCCCTGGCCGCCATAAATGCTACTATCTGCCAGTTAGACCAAATCTCTAAACATGCAGAGATTTGCTTGATTTAAGGTGGCTGTAGATAGGCCGATAAAAGCCGCTGACGGACCAAGTCGGCAGCTTATTGGCCCTTGCGTGGGGCACTCCGACGGGCTTCCCCAATCGATATCTGGCTGAGAGTCGGCCAAATGTCAATTAGGCAGGTGTAAGAATCCTGTTGGATTGAGGACTGCATCTGTTTGCTGATGCGGTCTTGCAATTCAACTGCCTGTATTTGTTCCATTATGATCCGATTGTTGGGCCCTAGGACCCACGATTGGATCAGCCCAATATTGCCCACCATGAAGCTGATTTAATTATTTTGTCTCCGACATAACATTCTTCTGAAATTTAAATGCAAATAGAAAGTTACCCAACCTGTTGCCATCAGAATCAGATCACATCTGACCTGCCTAACTATAGCTTCATGTATAGTATGCAGCAGACTTTGCTTTGGCAACAAATCTACAGTTTGCTTTTTTTTTTTTTTTTGCACTTGTAATAAATAATCCACAGAGGCGGACATCCATGAACAGTTAAGTCAGAATGGAGATATGGCCTCTGTACAAGATAAGGCCACCCATCTAATCTCTTTTCATTGACTTCGTATACTGAGCTAAGCATTCTATAATGTCCTGCATGAACTGAATAATTAACAAAGAAAGCCTTTGTAAGAAACTGGTATGTTTAGCTGTAAATTCACCAAAGAACTCCATATTAAAGGGGGTATACCTCCTTTTTTCAGCATTTGTTCACTCAAAAGGGTTTGTACTAGAATGTAGGAATATGAGATTTCTTAAAATTAAATAGTATTGGCCACATTTTAAAATGAATGCTTTTTTTTTTTTTTTTTTAGTGTTTGATCATTATAACCAATTCATTTTAATATTAAATAGTGTTGAAAATAAACCCCCTTTTCTAAGTAAATGTTTGTTAAAAATACAGTATACAGGTTATTCTGCACAGGTAGCCATATTTATCAGCCTATCTGCAGTTATGGCTGCCCCCCTTTATAATTGCACTGATGAGGTAGCTTCCAAAAGCGGAATCACAAACATTATGGTAGTATGACTGTTCTGTTTGTCATGAGAAGTCCTGGCCGACCTTTATATTGTTATACCGATCAGTACTGATGTTTTCTGGGTTCCCTTTCTAGGAACTCCCTGTCAATCTCAAGTTCTGCTTTGAAGGAATGGAAGAGTCTGGATCAGAAGGCTTAGATGACCTTATATTTGCACGGAAGGATACGTTTTTCAAGGGTGTGGACTACGTTTGCATTTCAGACAACTACTGGCTAGGCAAAAATAAGCCATGTATCACTTACGGTCTCCGTGGAATCTGCTACTTTTTTATTGAGGTAACTCATGAAAGATCACTTTTGCATATTTGTTGGCAGTACTGAATTAGGCCTCCAGATGCAGTGCTACTCAAGGTATAAGTATAATTTATTAATAACCGGCACCATACAACTTGAGCAAAATTGGAGTCTTTTTTCCACTTTTCAACCAAAATTGTCAAATCTCTTAGGGTCTTTGCACACAGACTTTTCTTGTTGTGTTCCCCTGCAGTGAATCTCTTCTGTGCTTCACCATGGGGAAACTACGAAGGAAACTCCATTCTTCTGGTGGTACTTACTCGTCAATACGTTACAGATATTTAAGAAATCTTTTAAAAAAAAATGTCTGTATCGAACCTGAATGATCAGTCTGAACTGATATTCAGGGTGGGATTTCTAGATGGGCAAATAGGAATTCTTACACAATCTTATCGTGTATGGTTTTAGTCAGTGGGTAATCTTTTGTATTCGAGTATTTACCCTCCCTTAGCTCTTAAAGTTCTAGATAAAGATATTGTTTTAAACACACAAAATGTATATATGTTTTTGGTATTCTAGAGCCAAATAGGGAAAATTAGGCTATTCCATGCAAGGTAGACAACTAAACATCCAGTGCAGTCGACTCTGGCCTATCTGTAATACAAAGCAGTCACAACAAATGGTGATGTTGTTTAGACATAGTTTATTATATTTAGTTAAGCTAACTCTGCTAATTAATCATAAGGGTTGGCCAGCGACAAATCTTACTCTTCTTCAGGTAATTAATCTCCCCAAAATGCCTTCCTGCAGGCAAGACTACAAACTGCTGGAGAGATGGCATACAAATAGCTTCAGATTTCTGAAGTTGCCCAAAGTTGCCTCACAAGCAAGCTTTGCAACCTCAATTAATTTTTTTGCCAGCAGGAAGGCATTTTGGGGAGATTAGTCACCTTACTAAAGCAATGTTCTTGCTACAGAGCATTATTAACTTTTTAGATCATTAAACCGAACACTAGAATGTATTTTCAGCATAAGGTGTATGTATTTTGCTCATATTGAAATAAATTGCCCAATTCATGAAAACTGCTTTTTTTTTTTTTTTCCCCTTTTAAATTACCTTAGGTGGAATGCAGCTGCAAAGATCTTCACTCTGGGGTATATGGAGGCTCTGTACATGAAGCAATGACTGATCTCATTGCACTAATGGGTAAGACACTAAAGTGCAAATTTGGTGCCAGCAATAATAGTGCATAGCCACATAGCAACAAATATGCAGAATGCACTTACTGGACAGCTCCTAACACACTAAGGGTAGTGACACACTGGTAGATTCCAAAATGCCTTTGCGTGTCTTCGTTTTCCGAAGTCGGAGGCAACCTCAGGTGACTTTGGAAAATGAAGCGCTACATGTGCTTAGCGCAGGCGACTCTTCATTATACAGGAAGGTAAGACACGCAAAGGTAGTTCTGGGACTATTGCCCAGAAGAACTGGCGATTAGTCACCAGGCGACTAAATCTCCACCAATCTGCCAGCGTGTCACTACCCTAATTGCATCTTGGAAAAATGTTTGTTTATACAGAAGGTTCTTGGTGAACTGCTGATTTGTTTTAATTGTGGTTGCTCTGTTTAGTGCAAGAAATAACAGAACTACCATACTTTCCAAACAATAGGTAAATGGTTTGTGCAAATCCTATTCATTGAACTAAATGTATGCTGCTCCTTTTTAAATAATTCCTGTGACATTAGAATGTATAAAATGTTCTAACATTTTTATATTGGTTTATAGTGCATTTCTGCAAATTAAATATTGATCAAATTTTAAAATGAATCCATCCCCTTTGCTGAAACGGTGTTTAAAATACATCACTTTTATAAGGAGGCTATACCGTTAATTTTAGGTTGTTTGAAATCGAACATTTGACAGGTTTCTATGGCTCACTAAACCTGTAGCAAACTCGAATATAAATGGCAATAAGTCGTGTCTGCTAACACCTTGACTATTCTTGCATAATGTGGGTAAAGTTAGAATTCTAATCATTTTGCAACTTTCTATCAAAATCTTATAAAGTTTATATACAAAGGGCATTTTCTTAACTAATCTCAAACTAGAAAATCTGTGCCTTCTAAACAAGCAATAAAATGCATGCCTTAGCTGATGTGCCATATAAAAGTAAGTCATTTGCTTAATTATTTGCATGAAGTACTGTGCAAAGTCCAGCAAAGCAGACACATCTGTTAAGAGATTAAAGTGGTAGGTAGCTAGCTCATCTGTAAATGAACTTTTAGCATGATATGTTGATATTTTGAGGCCATTTTCAATTGATCTAAATTTCTATTTATTTTATGTTCATCAGCTCTCCTGTTTGGAATTTCAGCAGCTAGTTGGTTGGTAGGATTCAATTTCAATCTAGCAACCATGTAGTGGTTTCATTAACCGACTGATAGATGAATAGGGATAGAATACAAATAATAAGTGGCAATAGATTTTTAACCTCACAAAGCTGTAGCTTTTGGCTGCTGGGTTCTTTGACCCCCCCCCCCCATCCTTCTTTTGAAAGCTGGCAAGAAAAAGGCAGATAAAGACTCAAGGTGGCCATAGACGCAGAGATCTACTCGTTTGGGGATGTTGCCAAACAAGCCGATCTCTCTAGCTAGGGCCCAACGATGGGATCATAATGCATCCGAAACGGGCGGTCGGATTGCAGCACCGCATACACTTGCGGATGCGATCCAACAGGGTTTTTTTACCTGCCGACTTTCGGCCAGATCTAGATCAGGGAAGACCGTCAGATGGCCCCACACACCGGCCAATAAGCTGCCGACTCGGTCTGTCTGTAGCTTTTATCGGCCTGTGTATGGGGGCCTTTAGGGGCAAAACAGTGGGATAATACACCACACATCACCAGGCTTTGACATAAAAAAGTGTAACCTTTTTACCGTTTTTCTTAAGTGAAAATTTTCACTGTAAAATAATGACAAATGCCTTAGAGTTGGATCCAACCTCTATAACACAAAGGGGCAAATTTACGATTATTCCCCAAAATTAGCTCGAAATTCGATAAGCATTCGACCATCAAATGCTTATCGAATTATTTTAGGCTATCATTTTGCTCAATGTTCGATTTCTTGATTAATTTGTACAATCGGATACGAATGGTATTCGAGCAGGACTTGGTCTCAGAAGCCTATGGGGGGTTTCCTGTAGGCTTCTATTGCAATTAGGTAGGTTCAATCTGGCGAAGTAGGCAGTCGAACAACTTTAACATTTTGATTCATTCGATCATCGAATTATTGAATATTCGATCTATTCGATAATTCGGTATTCGATGATCGAAGAGGCCAAATTAGACTATACGAATATCTGAAAAATTCGTACGATAGTCATTCGATCGAACTTCGATCATTTCACGTGAATTTCATAAATCGCCCCAAAGTATCAAAAATACAATTCTGTAAGCTGGGAAGAGGCAGAAGTGAAACTTAAATAATTAACAATTATACAAAATTGTTAAGAATAGGTAATTTTATAACAAACTAAAAGTTTAACTGTCCCTTTAAGTGCAAGGTTTCCAAGATATGGAGATAGTTTCCCCCCCCCCACCCTGTAAGGCAAGCTCTGCCTCCTGAGGAGTTAGGATAAAAAATGAGGGCTAATGCTCATTTACTACAGTTTATAACTACTACATGTGTAATTGTGTTGTGATCTATGGGGGCGGCATAATGTTTCACAAGAGAAAGGGGGGCCTTAATCAAAAATGTCAGAAAACTTCAAAATGAAGGCTGCTTATTTACATTTGTAGGACTAGGGTGCCTTCAGAATCTTCCAAAAATGATTGAATATCTAAATCTAATTGATATATTTGTAAAATTAAGGCAGGGCAATTTTGGGATTTTTAACGCTCCACACGGGGGACAAGCTATAAGCACCTGTCACATGACTGTATCGGGTGCTTGCCAAAAGTTAGGCACCCCCAAGTAATTGTATTTACTTACCTCTGGGCTGGTGCTCCTAGCAACAGAAAACTGCACCGACCCAGGGTTCTTCCAGCAAACACAACGGAGCGATCGTCTGAATTTTTGGTAAAAGTTCTGCTTTTCACTTTACTGCCCATACACCGCTACATGAAGCAGGAAGACTATTGATCATGGTGCTCACTGGTGTAACCCCTGGCGGGTGCAGTTTTCTGCTGATAGGAGTGTCGGGTAAGTAAATACAATCACTTTTGGCACCCCCAAGTGTAAAATGACTTTCCTTCTGTATTAAGGATTTAGTTCAGAGGAACATTAAGGATTTGGATAATTAATGTAAAAAGTTAATATAGTTCATGATTTACTGCAGGTTAATTGCAGGTTATTGATGCCTTTGGGTCCAGGCAAACCAAAACCTGAGAAATTTCAGATGAGTGTTGATTACAGTATATACAGTATGGGTATTTTGGTAATCACAATTGCAAAGAAACTTCTATAAAGGAGATCCTTGAATTATGACACTGGTTTCCCAGGTTTTGTAATGGCAATTTTCTTTCCTCTTTCTGAATTTAGGGAGCTTAGTAGACAAAAAGGGAAAGATTCTAATTCCTGGCATCAATGAGGCAGTGGCACCTGTGTTGAAGGAAGAGAAAGAAATATATGATGCAATTGAGTTTGATTTAGAAGACTTTGCATGTGATATTGGAGCTGACAAACTTCTTCATGAATCAAAGGTATTCTAAAAAAAAAAAAAAATCCCCAAAAGTATATCTATGCAAATAAAAAGATCCTAGCATCTTGCACCCAACCAATGATTCAAATTGCTTACCTGATACCCTGGGCAAGTGCTTCTATTCACTAAAAACTGCACTGGACCAGGGGATTTCTGCAAAATATCATTGTAGCTACCTTTTTTGTATTCCTCCATATTCTTTTCATTTTGGTTTGAGCAGTCACATGTGCAGCAGAGTGCAATGGCCCATGTCTAGTGAAAAGATGAAGAGAGATTGCAGAAAAGAACGTCTTCAGAAATACCCTGGATCACTGGTGTGGTTTTCCGCTAGCAGGAACACAATCCTGGGGTATCCAGTAAAAATAGCCCAAGCAAAAAAAATCAAAGCAGCCCACATGTAAACACACAATACCTGCTATCCCACAGCCACACTTCTTCCCAGAGACTATTATCCCACTGCTAGTATAGGCACCATCTCTCCCTACTATACCCACTATCCCAGTCACATTCCCTTCCCAGAGTCTTTTGTCCCACTGTTACTATAGGCATAGGGGTCCATTTACTAAAGTGCGGTAAAAATTTGCGCACAAAATACAGACAAATTTAACGCAGAATATGTTTTCGCGAGTTTATTAACCTGCGGTAAATATAAATTTGCGAAGAATAAATTTGCAAGAATATGTATTCGCCAGTTATCGCATCGGCTGAAAATAACGCTATATACATATTAACGCATGGTTTACTAAGCAGCAAAATGTGTGAAAGACCAAATTAAAGCCAGAATATTCGCAACATTTTACCGCCATCTATATAGTGGCGTTAACTTATTTTTTGGCCAGAAAATTCTCAATGGGAGTTTAATTCACATTAAACTGTGCATTTAAATGATACAGAGAGATAACTGGTATGATTTCTTGTTCATAGGATTCTATTGGCAGATGGGTGTGTGAGTGGATGGATGAAGTATGGGTTTATGATACAAACATGTTTGATTGGTGTCACTCTTGTTGGATGGTATAATCATCAGTCAGTAAAGTTTGAGTTTTGAAGATGCATTTCTGGCAATAAATGTCCCAGTAAAAATTGCCATAATTAACGCCATTATTAACACATAAAACAAGACTAGAATAAATATATGCAAATGTAAATTGTAAAATGTAAATTGTCGCCAGAAAATTCGCAACTCGCTAAAATTACCGCTTACGTAAGCTGGTTCGCTAACGTAGTTACAGCAAGTGATCGCAATAACTTCTGAGCACATCACTGTTTAGTAAACTTAGTCGCTGCGAATATTCTGGCGGAAAAATATTCTCAGCGATAACATGCGGAAACTTAAGTTCAAATTTACCGCACTTTAGTAAACATACCCTATAATTTCTTCTTATCCACAGTCCCTTCCCTGAGACTTTTATCCCCACTTGTAACATTAGCACCATTTTCCCTAACAAAAACAGACGATTTTTAGGAGAGCACGTGTCCCCAAGTCACCCTGTGAGTCTGGACAGAGCCAGCGTGTGTGGGCAAAGTGAAAGCAAATTGGGACAGCAGGGCTGGGAATACTTTTAGCAGGGGTTGGTGCACTAATTACATCACAACGGGCTGTGCAAGTCTGCGCGCAGAAGTACAAGGCACCATTGGAGGAGCTCAGCAGCTTTTCCTAATGCTTGTGCAATTTCCCCACACACTCACCACTACTAGAGAACTGTAGAAAAGACCGTTGCGACCCCCCTATGATGCCCCACCCACCGCAAGAAGTTCATTGTAGCACAATAAATACTTACTCTTCCCGGCAGCTAAACTTGCCAAAGGAGGGCATGGTCTAGAAAGAGGAGTGTGTCCTAAAGTTTAACACTTTGAGAGCCATGTTTAACTGCATAAAGCGGCCCATTTCACAAGTGAATGGAGCGGCCCATTGCCAGGCCAGCCGACAGATTGCCAGGCCGAGCCTGGACTTAACATTTGCACCACCTGTTCCACAGTGATTGATTGTGACTAATATCCCCAAACCGCTTCCCCCTGTCTTGCGCAGGTCTGCATTTTTTTAAACCTATTTCTGTGTTGCTGTAGGAAAAGATCCTAATGCACAGGTGGAGATTTCCATCCCTTTCTCTACATGGCATTGAGGGAGCCTTCTCTGCAGCCGGAGCAAAAACAGTCATCCCCAGAAAAGTAATAGGAAAATTCTCCATAAGACTGGTACCAGATATGAACCCAGAGGATGTGCAAAAACAGGTAAGAAGATGCTTCTTCTTGTACTTGTTTAGCCCAGGCCCCATGGCTTTTGTATTCATTAAAGAGGTTGTTCACCTTTGGGACAATAAAGCTAGTTTAAAAGCCCATGTCATAAAAAACGTTTTTGTAATGTATCTTTATTACTTAAAGAGATTCTGACACCTGAAGTCAAACTCTTTTTTTACCTCTATTATAATAACTGGCTTTGAAAGCTACTTGTAACTTTGCCATAAGGTATTTGCATGATGCTTTTACATTACCTGTCTGATCGACCATGTTCCTCTATGAGGGGGCTGCCATATTTGTGCACCCAGCATCTGTTATCATTAGAAACTGTAACTAACAGACTGAGATGGGACTGTTAGGCTGGCAAAGTAAGAGTGTCAGGGTGTCAGAGAGTCAGGCTTAGAAATTTCAGCTAACAGTTATATACAAAAACAAACCTTTCAGCAAAAAATGATCAACATGACCTATAGGTAACAATTAATGTACATTAATATGTTAAATTTCATTTTTTAGTGTCAGTATCACTTTAAAATGATTGATTTCAGAGATGCATACCATAGAAGCTGATCATCTCTGCAAAATCTATCGGTTCTCTCTCCTATGAATCCGAGATTGTGGAACTGGCTCTGTGTAAAGGAAGTGGAGGATGCAATATAAGGAAGTTGAGGATGGAACCTGCACAGAGCCTGCCATCTCTCTCTCCTGCTTCATTTGCATATTGTTTATCCGAATGGCTTAATCTTGCCAGCCAATGGAATTGAAGATATGCAAATGAAGCAGGAGAGAGCTAGTGTGCTCTGTACAGAGTCAACTTCCTTATATGGCAACCTGTTGTTTTTTTGGGTTTTTGAGTGTCGGCGATCCCAAAACACAGAAGAGAACAGAGATTTGGCAGGGATGACCCATAGCTTCTATGGTATGTATCTCTGAAAGCAAACATTTTAGGTAATAAAGATAAATGACAAAAATGTTTTTTATGACATGGGCTTTTAAACTAACTTTATTGTCCCAAAGGTGAACAACCCCTTTAAAGTTTTGTATCTGGCCAAATTGCACCTCTTTCTTGACGACAAATGCCTGATATATCAGAAAAGGTTTTCATTCTGTGTTTAAATTCATGAATGCCATTTTTTACCCTTATTTAGCTCTCTGGTTATTTACAAGAATAATTTTCTACACCGCTTATCTGTTTTCTGCGTAAACACAATCCCTTATACAAGCAAATGTAACCAAAATATATAATATAAATAAATCTATTGTTTACACCGCTGGGAGTTGATATTTTTTATCATATTGTTCATGTGAAATATGTAAAAATAGCTTGGTTGGCTGGCTCAGTGACACAACTGCATTTTAGGTTTTTATTAAAATTATTCTTTTTGGGCAAAAATTGCCAACTATTGGGTATTTCAACTCTCAAAGGTTGTGGGATGATTCCTTGAGTTGACACCTTAGAACTGCTGGCAAGCCCATATGTCTATACCTTTTAATATTGTAACATTGTATATTTTGCTATTTAGGTGGAAGACTACTTGACCAAGAAGTTTAAAGAGCTTGGAAGTCCAAACAAGTTCCAAGTAACAATGGGCCATGGAGGAAAGCCTTGGGTATCTGACTTTAATCATCCTCATTATGTTGCTGGCAGAAAAGCAATGAAAACGGGTAAGATATGGATATTCACTACGTTGGTCATGTTTTAAGTGCACTGTTGTGTTTAGGGATTGTGTTGCATGTGTATGTCTGCCTGCTGAGTCTGACTGGTATCACTGTACTGTAGCTGTGTCAAGTCAGGAATGTTTAAAATGTCAAATACCAATGCACCATAATATTTGTTTATGATGCGTTGACAGATGAGGGAGTAGAAGGTATATGCTGCTAATTATCTACAAAAATGCAGTGAGTGTTCCTTTACTTCAATGGACAAGGCAGAAAGGAAAATAAAAGGCAATATTATAAAGCATATCCATGGCACTGCTCCCTTTAATATTCCCATCCCTAAAATCATTTATGGGCAGGTGTTAAATAAATGAGATTCAAGCAGAGAAGAGAGTTGGTGTGGAATAATTTTTTGATCAAAGGTTGAAAATTAGAGTTTTTTCATACCTCAAATGAACTCACAACTTGAATGGTATCTTATTTAAGAAAACCTCAATTCTGCCAGTTCTGCCAACACGAAAGCCTGAATTAATAAGCGTTTTCTGTGGGGAAAATTTGTAGGCAAAATCCTCAAAAAAAAAAAAAAAAAAAAAAAAAAAAAAAAAAAAAAAAAATTCCAACAGCTTGAATTTTTGTGGAAAACACAAATTTATCCTTAATAAACGCAGATTTTACCATGAAAGTGAGATGCTTCTTGACTCAAATTTGAGAAAACATCCAGTTATATATTGCTGCCAGAAACTGAAGTGAATAATGGCTTGTGACAATGAAACCAAGAAAAGTGTTTTCCCATACAACACAGCTTGAAACCCCTGTATGCCATGCATGGGTACAGTGGGCCCTAAAACAGTGCCTGGCTGTATGAAACTAGGACATGTGGTAAGTTCTTATTAAACCGCATACTAAAGTGAAAAACAACCTTGTGTATTTGGCCAATAAAGGAAAATAAGATTTATATGGTTATTTGGAACAAACTGTAGCTGCATTTAGTGCAGGCCCGGACTGTGGGTTATGGGGCTGTTAGGTCCCATAGAAAGTCAGTATTTAGTGGGGTCTGTTTGGGCCTCTATGTGGGCTGAGTGGGCCTCTGTGTACCTGAAATGCCAGGGCCTATTTTAATTCTCAGTCCAGACCTGATTTAGTGTGTTCATTATCTGAAGGTACAATTCATAAAAACACACTTAATAAAGAGTATTAACATATAGAACTAGCCTTACAATATGTACTACAGTTTATTTAAGGCTGTACACTGCAAATTTGTGTTTGTGATCAGCTGTCTAATGTATAAAAATCATGTTTCAGTTTTTAATGTTGAACCTGATCTAACAAGAGAAGGTGGGAGCATTCCTGTAACTCTCACCTTCCAGGAGGCAACTGGCAAGAATGTTATGCTGCTACCTGTAGGCTCTGCAGATGATGGTGCCCACTCTCAAAACGAAAAGCTAAACAGGTAAGAACATTTCCCTCTTGTAATTGAGATCAGTTGTTAAGTAGCTAAACCTTGCCACTCAAAACTAATTTGAATGTTGGCTAGACAGAATTGGCATTTTCTACAGTTTCAACATCTGGCATAATGAAATATAACTGAGCTGAGGAATTGCTGTTGTTACTCACTCTGAAAATACTGCAAAGTATAGCATTTATACCATTGCACCAGCATTTATACCTGATCAGCTTGTAGTAGAAATATAAAGCCCAGCCGTTTTTGTGTTTTTTGCTATTCAAAGTAGGGATGCAACGAATCCAGGATTCTGTTCAGAATCCAGCTGAATCCTTCTGCCCAGCCGAACCAAATCCTAATTTGCGTATGCAAATTGGGGGCAGAGAGGTAAAACGCATAACTTTTTGTCACAAAACAATGAAGTAATTTATTTATTTTTTTTACCCTTCCTGATTTGCATATTCAAATTAGGATTTGGGTTTGGTTCGATATTCGGACAAATCTTTCGCGAAGGATTTGGGGGTTCGGCCATATCCAAAATAGTAGATTCGGTGCATTCCTAATTTAAAGATAAATATATATATATATATATTTATATCCATGTTGTATTAACAGATTTTTCTTGCTTTCCAGGTTCAATTACATTCAAGGAGTAAAGCTTCTAGGTGCTTACCTGTATGAAGTATCCAACCTGGAATAAATCTGATAAAACTACATCCAATAAACCTACCATACAGTTAACAGAATCCTAATACTGATGAATCAAAAGAAGACAAACACATTTTATAATGCTGGGGGAAATGCAATTAAACAGACTAACAATGCTAAGGTGTTCATTCTTTGTGTCTATTTTGTTTTTTACACTTTGTAGGGATTACTCATTCTTAAATAATATGTTCAAAAGGGAATAGCTCTATATCTGCACAATATGTTGTTACTGGCAGGGTCAAATATGTACTGTGGGCCCTTCTACACTGGCAGCCTTTATGTCCTCCTCTCCCCCTGTCCTTTCATTTATAGGACAGCACTGGGGACTGGGCACAAAAGAATTAACCATTGTATTTCCCATGCACCCAGTGCTTTGGGTGTCAGTAAGAGTGAACAAATCCATGGAAATGGGGCTGGGCAGCATGCCAATCCTGAAATCATGCTGCCAGCTGCCTTACAAATCCTGGCATGGACCCTTGAGTCTTGTTGGTTTTACTCAAGGGTAGAACAAGAACTAGAAGATTCCAAAAGTGGTGTGCTTACTTTTTTAGGACATTCTGTCCTCTGGAAAAGTTCTAATTAAGTTTACCAATTTTTTAGCTATGAATCACCGTCACAGATCCTTTAATGAATCCCCAATAAAGGGGAGGTGCACCAAACCCGAACATTGAGCCAAATACAAAAAGAAGAAAGAATAGGGGTTAAAAGTTGGCACACATTTCACATAATCAGAACTGGGTGTCATTAAGTAGGTATGTATGTTGATATGACATACATTTAACAACATCAGGTACAAACTCCATTGTGCAAAAACCTAAGAAACTAATGTGGAGCCATGCAGGGGTACTTGGTATCGTCCGGTGCTTTCTCCCAAAGTTTATGATCGGACTTAAGTCACAAAGTGAATATGGACAAAGTTGTCAGAAATGCCATATTCATTCAGCGTCCATGAAAGAAACGTGCCCTATAAGATAATGGGCAAGAACTGCAATTACTCTTCTCCCCTGCCATACACACTGGTGGCCTGTGACAATCCCAGTTTCCCAGTTAAAATCATATTTATGAATGCATTACACTTAATGCTGATAATCACAGTAAACTGTGAATGTTGTTATGGAAATTTGACAGTATTTTCTTATTCTATTTATATATACTGTCCTCAGGTTTACCCCTTTACAGGTGGCACAATCCACTTGTTAAGCAGATGTATATTAAAGGGGTTGTTCACCTTCCAAACACTTTTTTTCAGTTGTTTTGTTTTGAGATTATTCTACAGAAATACAGTAATATGAAAAAGTTTGGGAACTCCTCTCAGCCTGCATAATAATTTACTCCACTTTCAACAAAAAAGATAACCATGGCATATCTTCCATTTCACAGGAATGTCAAATCAAAAACTGCATAAATTTGGGTACCCTTGTAATTTTGCTAATTTGAATGCATGTAACTGCTCAATATTGATTACTGGCAACACCAGATTGGTTGGATTAGCTTGTTAAGCCTTGAACATCATAGACAATGAGAAGTTATTTAGGGCCCTTACACACAGACGTTTTTACCTGCGTTCCATTTTGCTGCGTTCAGCCGCAGGGGAGCGCAGGTGTAGACGCACTCAATGGGGCTGTACTCACACGAACCATGTAGGCGCCAAATGCAGCATGTTGCGTCTCAATCTGCGTTTGGCGCCTACATGCTATTGGTCCCTAATATACTCTGTTAGTGGGAAGTCTTTATATAGCTGATATAACTCCTGGTTGTATTTGGCTCTCTATTGGCCGTTCTAATTGGACCATAAATTTTGCATAATATCTTCCTTAAATACCCATAGGTGGACCATAAATGTGTGCTTATAGTGTGTGAACAGGCTATACTGCTTGTAGTGTGCCCTAGATCCACTGGTACCCGAACAACTCCCAATACCTTGTAGACTCCTCTTTGCATTAAAGGATCCAAATCATAGAGAGGTTTCTTGCAGCAATAACTTACTCACCCACTGAGACCCCTGCACTAGGGGTTTATACACCACTGGGTCCTAACCCCACTCCTCCACAGTGGAGCTAAAGGCAGCTCAATTCATTCCCTGAGCCTTCCTCTCACCCCTACAGTGACTATAACACAAGCTTTTACTAGCTAACCTTATCTATAATTTAACCGAACTGGAGCCATGGGCCTGTAACAACCTCCCAGAGGGGTTAGGTCCCAGGGAAGACCCTAAGCATACCCCTTTATGCTTTTAAACGGTGCCACCTACTGAGCAAGCCATAATTAAATCAACTTACAAAGGACTACAAAGAGTGGTGGAAAATGCAAGTTTATGCACTTTGGCAAAAATAATATAAATGCAAGTTATACACTAAATGGCAGTGTGTTGGGAGTTTCCTTAAATGAGCAGGATCTTGGGGTTTTTATAGATAACAAGTTGTCTAAGGCTCTTAAACACAAGCGTTTTTACCTGCACTCCCCTGTGTTCCGTTTTTCTGTGAGTGAGTAGGCGCCAAACGCAGGTTCACATGCACATGCTGCATTTTTCCTGTGTTTGGCGCCTACATGCGTTTGTGTCAGTACAGCCCCATTGAAAATAATTGAGTGCGTCTATACCTGTGCTCCCCTGCGGCTGAACACAGAAAAATGGAACGCAGGGGAGCGCAGGTAAAAACGCTTGTGTGTAAGAGCCCTAATTCTGGGCAGTGTCATTCTGTAGCTACTAAAGCAAATAAACTTCTGTCCTGCATAAAAAAGGGCATAAACTCAAGGGATGAAAACATAATTATGCCTCTTTATAGATCCCTTGTAAGACCTCATCTGGAGTATGAAGTGCAGTTTTGGACTCCAGTCCTTAAGAGGGATATAAATGAGCTGGAGAGAGTGCAGACGTCCAAATAAGCTGGTTAGAGTGATAGAAGACTTAAATTATTAAGGTAGACTGTCCAGGTTGGGGTTGTTTTCTCTGGAAAAAAAGGTGCTTGCGAGGGGACATGATTACACTTTACATTAGAGGATATTATAGACAAGAAGTATCACAGAAACCGGAGAGTCTTCAAACATGAATTGCTTTTATTATAGCACTACATGTTTCGGACCTCTAGGGTCCTTCCTCTGGTGCAAGTTACCCTAGAGGTCCGAAACATGTAGTGCTATAATAAAAGCAATTCACGTTTGAAGACTCTCCGGTTTCTGTGATACTTCATGTTACTGCTGTGGAGATGGCTACTCCACTAACCTGTTGAAGAGTCAGACTATTAAGTCATTTGGTGGATCGAGTGGGAATAATATACAGTATCGATATTATAGACAAATATCAGGGACCTTTTTACCCTTAAAGAGGATCACCGCACCAGAGGCCACCCCTTCAGACTAGAAGAAAAGGACTTTCATTTGAAGCAGTGTAGGTGGTTCACAGTGAGGTTGTGGAATGCACTGCCGGGTGATGTTGTGATGGCTGATTCTGTTGATGCTTTTAAGAGGGGTTTGGATGATTTTTTGGACAGACATAATATCAAAAGCTATTTTGATACTAAACTCCACAGTTAGTATAGCTATGGGCAAATAAGGTTTGTGTGAAAGAGTGGTGGGGGGTGTGTGTGTGCTGGGTTTTAATTTGGAGGGGCTGAACTTGATGGACTTTGTCTTTTTTTAACCCTATGTAACTGTAAATATGACCCAGGAAAAGAGGCAATAGATGCCTAGGTGTATTAAAAGGACCACTTAGGTGCCCAACATATAGGGGAAACTGCCTGAGTAAAATACTTACCATCAGGGTCTCTACACTAACATAATGGGTCTTTTTTCCCAATAACTGGGGAGTAGGTGCAAGAGTGTACTCACTTACCAGGAATTAGTTTGTCAGTCTCTGCACCAAACACTGGATCAAAAATCTGGTGCTTCTTGTAGAGAGCAGTGTCCTGACGATGGCCAAAAAATGGCCCCTATCGGCCCATAACTACACATTATTCTTACTTTTACCAGTAGTTCAATAGCTGAGTATGTTGCTATCAGTATTATGGAGCCTTGCAGTGCTTTTTAGGATTAAATTCAGCTCTAGGAAAGTATTTTCTCATCTAGTCCTTTTGGCATTGTAGAGAAGCAACTACATGTTAACATACACCTCAATCTGAGCAATGTGCTAGAGCTAGTTCATGTGGTAACATCTCTATATAAATACAGCTAAAGAAATGGGCACGTGAAAAACGTGTCACAGGCGTGTAATTGCGTAAGAAAAAAAAGCGTGTACAGAGTGCCCTCTGGTGGACATTAAGGCATGCACTGCTTTTAAATCACCCACATTTCAGGGAAAAAATATGCATTGCTTTCTACAAGCACAATCATCACATCTAACCTGCTGCCCTCAAGAATGGCAACTCTTGAAATTGCCAATATCTTCTGTAGGGGGTACCTGATAGATGTATTTAAGCAAAAGCTGGTGGACATCATTTTCACATCCATGGTGTAATCACTACTGGATATTAGACACAAGCTGTTTCAGGGGCATGGCTGGTAGTTTGGTAAAGTGATGATAATGGGGAATTTTAATTTACCAGATATTGACTGGAGCAACATTGCTGCCATGGCTGTTAATTGGAGCATTATAAACTTTTATATGTCACAGGTTGTTGAAGAGCAAACTAGACAACATGCTATACTGGATCTAGTGATCTGTAATGATAAAGCAAATGTGCAAGTAATTGAACCTTTGGGCAATAGTGACCATACTGTGATATTATTTAGTGTCTGGTGCAAACATATATACATTGGGACAACAAAAATCCAGAATTTCAAAAAAGTAAAAAATTTTTGCCCTTCAGAGCATAGATTGGGCATTATGTTTTCTGTTGAAAACACCGAACAGCAATGGTTGTCGTTTAAAATTATATTAAATTGTTACTGTTTCCTTAAGAAGTAAATGCAAAAGCACCCTAGGTGGCAAATATAGAAGTAAAGAAGTTATTAGGAATAAAGAGAAAGGCATTTAAAAACTACAAGTCTGCAGAGACAGAAGCTGCATTTTTACAAGCACTATAATAAATGTTATAAACAAGCAATCTGGAAACAAACAGCACAGAGACAAGCCTTAAACCTTCTGGCACAAAGTCATTTGGAGTGATGAGACTAAAACTGAACTTTTTGGCCACAAACATAAACGCTACATTTGGAGAGGAGTCAACAAGGCCTATGAAGAAAGGTGCACCATTCCTACTGTGAAACATGCTGGTGGATCGCTGATGTTTTGGGGATGTGTGAGCTACAAAGGCGCAGACAGGGGCGCTCCTCCAATGAGGTGAGTTGAGAAACTCGCCTCAGGCGGCAGCACCCCACTAGGTACCGCTCCTGTACTTTTAACAAACCGGAAATTCGTCTCTTCTAGTGCAGAACACAATTATGCAAACTAGGTGAGTGCACGGGAGGGGGGAGGGGAACAAATGCAAGCTGCCTCAGGCGACGGAGGGGCCAGGATCGCCCCTGGCCCTGACCATTAATGATTTTTTTTTAACTTATAGGGGGGCCCTGCCCACTAATTCATTTTTTCTAACTTATAGGGGGGCCCTGACCACTAATGTTTTTTTGGGGGGGGCTTGGGGCAGGATCTGGGGTGGACGGGGACCAAGGGGCCCATAAAATTTTGGTGGCCCTGTGCACATGGATAGGAAACTGGTTGTTCATGTTACATTCTCTACTTGGAGTGGGGTCTTTATTGGGTCCACTTTTATTTAACTTAGGGGAAGGTATAGTAAGTAATGTATCAGTGTTTGCAGATGACACAAAACTATCCAGCCCAATTAATTCCATACAGGATGCGTCATCCTTGCAGCAGGATCTTGACAAACTGGCAGTCTCTGCAGCTAAGTGGCAAATGAGATTCAATGTTGATAAATGTAAAGTCATGCACCTGTAAAAATATGCAAGCCACTTATACACTTAATGCAGGGGTCCCCAACCTTTTTTACCCATGAGCCACATTCAAATGTAAAAAGAGTTGGGGAGCAACACAAGCAAGAAAAAGTCCCTTGGGCTTTCAAATAAGGATGGTGATTAGCTATTTGGTAGTCCCCATGTGGACAGGCAGACTACAGGAGGCTCTACTTGGCAGTCTACTTAGTTTTTCTGCAATTAAAACTTGCTTCCAAGCCAGGAATTCAAAAATAAGCACCTGCTTTGAGGCTAATGAGAGCAACATATAAGGGGATGGAGAGCAACATGTTGCTCACAAGCTACTGGTTGAGGATCACTGCCTTAATGGCACTGCACTAGGCAAATGCATAATGGAAAAGGACCTTGGAGTCCTTGTAAAAGATAAACGTGGCTGTAGCAAGCAATGCCAGTCAGTAGCCTCAAGGTCTTGAGCTGTATTAAAAGGGGCATAGATTCAGAGAACGAAAGGGCTCATTCTTTCACTGAATAGAGCACTGGAAAGACCCCATCTAGAATATGCCATGCCATTATGGTCTCCAGTGCTTAAACAGGACATTATTGAATTAAAGAGGGTCCAGAGAAGGGAAACTACTGTAAGCTGATAAAAGGTATGGGAAAATCTTAGCTATGAGGAAAGACTGGCCAAGTTGCGGTTGTTCATGCTGGAGAAGAAGCATGTGGTATTTATGCAAGGACCTGTATGTGTCACTGTGCAGAAGAGTATACTATACTGTGCATACACTGTACTTTCTATACATCTTAAAAGGGTTAGAGTTCAAGTTACTGTTGAAGTCTAATGGCTGCATTAGTTGATGGTCTCATGACAGCACCAATGCCTGCCACACAGCCAATGTCTAAAATTTCACCACAAAGCAACACTTTATTGGGTTGCGCAAAGAACTTTGAACACAAAAATGTAAAACCAATATGCCAGAAATTGAGGTAATTGCCCTACTCTATAAGGGAAGCTGTCTCACAGGAACTAAAGAAACTGGTAGCGCAAGGTGTGATTGAAAAATTTTGAGGTGAAATGTCACCAAATGTCGCCAAATTTAGGAAAGGTTTGCGGCTTGGTTAGGGTTGCCACCTGTCCGGTTTTGACCCGGACAGCCCGGTATTTTGAAGGGCTGCCCAGGTCAATGCTTCCTGCTCGGTTTTCCAAATAAGGAAAACCGGGCGGGATTAGCTTGATTGACGCTGTGATCGGCCAATCAGCGATCGCGGCATCATAGCTCCGCCCCGTGACGTCATGGGCCCACAGACATCACGGCCCGCCCCCCTGTCCGGCTTCAGCCACAGGGAAAGGTGGCAACCCTAGGCTTGGTGCTTTGGAGTAGAATGATGTGCAAACTCAATTTGGATTTGCGAGAATGTGTACTTTCCGAAAATATATGATGAACTTTTTTTCTAACTTTGCCCCCCCTCAAAATGATATAAATGTGTTGATTTTGCAGTACCTGGAAATACATAACGCATGGGTGTGTCACAAACTTGTAACAGTTTCTCTTCAGTACCTGAATGCTGCTCAAGTTCCCCAGCACAGGAAGCAGTGGCAGATTGACAGCAGGCACAGCGAATAGTTAGCTGCCAGTACTATGTGTGATGTCATATAAGGAAGTAGAGTAGCGACTGTAGTGTTTTTGGGGGCCAGTGACCCCCTCCCAGAACATGGTCAGGGCCGCCATCAGGGGGTACAAGTATACCGGGCCTGAAGGGGGGCACCAAAGCTGTGCCACCCTTACGAAGTCCTGAACGCGAAATGCAAAAGTGCTGAGAAGTGCGAAAATGCTGAGAAGTCCTGAAGGGGCGAAAAGACCCAAAGTAACGAATGGAGCCACAACCGTAGTCCTGAGGTGGCGAAAAGGCCAGAAGTCACGAAAACAGTCAAGATTGAAGTCCTGAAGTGGCAAAAAGACCCAAAGTCACGAAATGAGTAGAAGTTGAAGTCCTAAAGCCACAAGTTCAATTCTACTAAATAAAATGTGTGTGTTTTTTTTTTTAATTCCCTGGCCACCACCAATATATTGTTTTAATACTCTATAGGCCCCTGCCACCAGGCCCTTTTTAAAATGTTCTTTGGGGCCCCAAGGGGGGCCTTGGCTACAATGTTTTTTTTTTAAATATTTTCTGGGCCCAAATTGTTTTAGTTGTAAGGGGAGCCCTGGTCACCAATTATTTAAAAAAAAAAAAAACTTGTAGGTGGGGGGCCCTGGCACCACAGTTTTTTTTAACTTATAAGAGCAGGGTCAGACTGCACTGATGAGCCCCCACCAGCCAGACCCCTGCTCCTGATCTCCTGGTAGGGTTGCCACCAGCCAAGGCCGGGGCCGGTATTACAACTTTACCGGCAATGTAGCTGCCGGTAAATTTGTAATACCCCTTAAAAATGGCCCTTGCCTTGCCTAAATCCAATGAAAAACTTACCTTTCTCGCAGTCTTCAGCCGATCGCTCGTGTGGCTCCGCCCCCTTTGACGTCACGGCACGCCCCCTTTAACGTCACGACACGTCCCCTTTTGGCCCCGCCCCCCGCCGGCCGGTAAGCAAATTTTAAAAAGGTAGCAACCCTATCTCCTGGACGCCGCACAGTGCACTTCTGGTTGTGCATCGATACTGGCTGCACATGCGCACTGCAAGGCTGCAGCTGCGCTGGCGCAGCTCCATCATCATAATAGTGGTGCCAGGGGGTCCGGAGGGGGCCCTGTACGGAAGTCCCGGTGGGCCCCGGGCCCACCAGTCTGACCATGTATAAGGGGGCCCTGACCATCAATAGCTTTTATACCCTGTGTGTGTGGGGGGGGGTTACCTTTTTTAGCGCTGATGTCTGTGGTGTGGAGTGGGCAGGATCTGGGGTGGGGCTTGGGGGCGGGGCCCGGCGCGGCCCAGGGTGGCCAAAAAATTTTGTTTTACAAGGCCCTGTGATTTCTAATGGCAGCCCAGGGTCCATGTGGAACTGAAGGATTAGTACAGGGAAACTTCTGAGGAGAATATCTCTTCAACTGTACTTTTTCTCTACTAAACTATTTCTATGGAAAAGTTTTTTCTATTAATGTGAACTATTAGATTTGTCAATTTCTTTCAAAGGTTAACAACCCCTTTAAGAAGGGGTTGGATGGCTTTTTAGCAAGTGAGGGAATACAAGGTTATGTATAGATATTGTTTTGCCTTTCTCTAGATCAACTAGCAATTAGTAAGGTTAGATACAGACTTAAGGTTGAACTTGATGGACGTGTGTCATTTTTCAACCTAACCAGGGTAACCTGTCAGTGTAAACAAAAGAGAGCTGAAAAGCAAGAAGTAGTGTTCTGTTGTGTTATGTTAGACTTACAATCACTCCAGCCTTTATACATTACATTTTTACCTAACTAACTATATTGAAAACATGTTTTATGTTGCACAGCCTATCTATTTACCCAGTTTTTACTTTTATACTGAACAATTCCTTTAAATGTAGCTAAAGAATTCTGAATGTTTGGTAGATTAATGTTTAGGGATTCTGATTAATCAGATCACCCAATAGAATGCTAAAGAGTTTATATACTGTAGGTTGGGATGACTATAGGTCTGGTAATAATTAATGTCAAGTGGGTGGTTCATTCCTGACAGTTTTTAACAATTTTTAACATCATAGTTGCAATTTGTGTTAGCATCATTGGTTAAAGGAGTTGTTCACCATTAAATCAACTTTTAGCATGATGTAGAGAGTGATATTCTAAGAAAATTTGTAATTGGTTATTATTTTCTATGGTTTTTTAGTTATTACCAAAGCATTGAGTTGAATGAGAGACTGGTATATGAAAAGAAGAGGGACTGAACAGAAAGAGGAGTAGTAAAAAATATCAGTAACAATACATTTGTGGTCTTTACAGGGCATTTGTTTTTAGGTGGGGTCAGTGACCCCCATTTGAAAGTTGGAAAAAGTCAGAAGATGAAGGCAAGTAAAAAAAAACAGAGAAAGTAAATAATGGAGACCAATTAGAATTATCCATGATATAACATACTAAAAGTTAACTTATAGGTGAACAACCCCTTTCAAAGCAAAAAGCCTTAAATGATCTTTTAATAGAACCAAGGGAAAAATATGTAGATTATTATAGCAAAGTTGATTCCTAAGATTTAGGTATATATATTAAAGACTATATTAGGTCAATCATTTTTACAGTTATACAAAGCAGTCTGCCTTTGGAATTTAGATCTAGGCTTTCAAATATTCAGGTCATAATGTGTCACCATTTAAAATATTATTGAGCAACAATGTCAAATGGGGAGGGGGGGTTAGCTACAGAGAAAATTCCTTGTTATAGAAATTAGACAGACCATTTAAACCCAGGGCTTTGGTAGTTGGCCTCATTAGTCTAATTTTATGTTTAGTCTTATTAATTTAAAGTATAAATAACGACTCCTATTGAGATACCCTGTCTCACCAACTGTGCCTTGGGGAGGTGGCTGTTTTTTTATATATAACTCCTGGTAGGAATTAGCAAGTTTGTTAGTAATCTAAGTGATGAGAACTGGGCAAAGGTTGTTCATAATAATGGATGAGATGAGCAACACCACTAGTGTCTGGGTAAGGAAGTTACATTCAGTCCTTGTGGATACTTTATGGGGTCTAAATAATGAGAATATTGGTAAAAATGTGGGTTCATTTTGCACATGGCATCTATTAAGTGGCAATTAGGTTTATGAAAGATGGCAAATCTTTTTTGGGATAATGAGGTCATGTTTCTCATGGAGTACCAAATCTCTGTCGGTGGTTTCAAACTAAATTGGAATCTCCACCCATAATCACTTACCCTTCTTGATAAAGCTCAAATAAAGTTAAATAAATTATGTTTATTAATGGTGAGGCACATATAACTGTTAAAAGATTGTCTACAATGTGAATATTAGCTACTATATAATGGCCCCTGGGTCTCTAATCTATCTGTTTAAGCATATTGAGAGTAGGAAATCTCTTATGGAAGTACTTATGGAAGAAGGAATGGGAAAAGTTGGTCTCCTCGCCCAGGTTGTAGAAATATTTTTAAGGCCTTTGTCCTCTTCATTGGAGAGTTGAAGCCCTGCTTCAATGGTTCTGATTTTTTTTTTTTTTCAAATCTCTTTTTATTAAATTTTTTATTTTTCCAAAGGGTACAGAAAGGAAAAAGGGAAATGGTGAAAGAAAAGAACATAAAAAGAACACAAAAGAAAATAATTTCACACCTTAACACTTAGTTATCATAATAAAATGTTACTTCACACTCTATTACTTCTTGTATTGTATTAGCTATGACTTTTTTGCAGAGATTTGCAAGACTTTTAATACAAATATCATACAGTGATTTTGATTTATTACAGCACAGATTATATTACACATTTTTCTCATACTGTTTTATATATTCACACCAGGGACTCCAATTTTTAAAGTGTTTCGCATAGTACCTTTTCTATATGCTATTACGTCTTCTGCCTCTCTAATTCCTTCTATAGTATTCAGCCATTCTTTCATGAGTGGAGGTTCAGTAGATTTTCCACATGGAATCAGAAGTTTGGCTGAGGTTAAAATGAACTTGATTGTAGGGATGGTTATTAAACATTTATTAAAGTTGTCATATAAAAGCAAGACAGCAGTAGAATGGAGATTTACAGCTAAGTTGGTGGATAGATACTATTTTTGTCTCTCCCATTCTCACCTCTTCCACTGGTTTCAATTGTTCTCTTGTGGCAAGTAAACATCTCTCTACTGTGATAGCCTTAAAGCTGACTAGGAAGACAATCTAAGCTTTTAGGAGTGGAACTTCATTTTGTTCCCACAGATGAGTAAATTTCCTTAATGCAGCAATAAAGGAGACCAGATGACCCACCTAGGGACATAATAATTTGTCTCCGCAATCGCCAGACTCAGGTGGCTATACTTGCAGGTTCTCGAAGTGCTGAATATCCTTATGAGTATTTGCAAATCATTCACTAACAAACCTTCAGAGGAGAATGTGTATGGGACCTATCACAAGAATACCACAGCAATGTAAAATACTTGATAAGTGGCTTTTATAATTTCCTGTGGCATTCAGTCACAACAATCACCAACACACAGTAGCAACTCTGAGAGATGTCCAGGAACTGTTACTTTTGCTGGGTTTTATGTAAACGTTTTGAGTGTTCAGTGTGGTATATCATGTGCAAAGCCTGTAATATATCAGTGATAAAAGAGATCAAATCAGTTATTATTTCTGGTAGGCTTCAGATCCTCAGGTTATCCTGCCTGGGCCTATTATACGCATCCTCAATTTTGTCAAGCATGTTCATGAGGTAAGTTTGGAGTGTAAAATATTTTGCTTCTGTGATTTCAACTACTACAACTATAGTTTATTTCACAAAGTCAGAAATCATTTTAGCTGCCACTGCGTCTAATTCTTTTCTTGCAATATTAGCTTAATTTTGCTAAGCAACACCTCTTCTCTTCCTGGTATACATGATGATTTGGAGCCATCTTGGATGGATGCTTTTTCAATGATCTGGTAACTTGATAAAAGTACGTCTTCTGCCAAAATTGCTTAGTCCAAAATGATTATAAATAAAACAGCCAAATTAACAGCACTCTGAGGAATCAGCAAAAAAAATTATTTTAAAACATATTACAAAGGTTTATTCAATACAACGTTTCAGTTTCATCTTGGAACTTTTGTCATTGGAGCTGAAACGTTGGATTGAATAACCATCTGTTATATTTTTTGAAAGAAATTTTTTTGCCTTGCTGATTCCTCCTCTTCACACAACAGCTCATTCAACCCCACACAAGTCTGTGCAGCCACACCCTCCTCTTCTCCCCTGTGAAAATGACATGCCAGCCTCCCAAAACACACAAAGAACTTAAAGTTCACCTCCTTCAAGTCAGCTCCTTCACATAACACACATCTGTGTACATACATGCTGCCACACCAAGTCCTATCAGAGGAGTTCTCCTCTCCTCACACACCGGCCCAGCCCTGCCCTACAGTGCAGTGTGTATGCAAATTAACCACACTAACTAGGGATCAGAAGCAGACTGACAGGAGAATAGCCAATCAGAGTTAAGCTTCAGAAACTGCTGCATTTGTGCGCTTCCTGCTTCTGCCAGGAGTGTGTATGATGTAAAACAAGGAAGTAAGCAGTCACTGTAGCGTTTTTGGGGGCCTGCGACCCCCCCCCACTGGGGGCCCATGATGAAGGGACCCCATCTGCAAAGGGATCTGCAAAGCTTGTTATTTTTACATGAACTGTTACATTTTTTAATGTTCTATGAAGGTGACCAATCCCTTTAAGAAAATAAGTAATAGTAACATTTTATGCATGGAGAAATATTTTCAAATTTTTATTTATAATTTTGTAAAATGAACATGGTAATTAGGGGGTGTGGTCACAAAAATGGGACTGGTCGAAATATTCAACCGGTAAAATACCAGCTGGGTGGCAACCCTAACCTACATTGAGGCTGTGTTTGGCAATACACCTGGTTTTTATACAACCAAAAGTTGCCTCCAAGCCTGGAATTCTAAAATAAGCACCTGCTTAGAGGCCACTGGGAGCAACATCCAAGGGGGACCAGCAACTCACGAGCTATTTGTTGGGGACCACTGCTCTAACCCTACCAAAGTCATAGGTACCCTTTTAAATGCGCTTATAGCAGACATAAATGTTTGTTTAACCAATTACAATCAAGATTGATTCCTCCACCACCATCCCTGCCTTACTAGCCCGCCTTACTTTGCACCGCCCCTTGCTCTTATTGGAGGGCGAACTAGTAGGGAGGAGCAAATGAGGCAGAAGCACCGCCTGGGGAGTGTTTTGAGGAGGCTGCATCCTAGTGACAGGAAGAAGGCACAGTCAGTCAGTGTGTTCTGCAGGTCCAGCTGTATACTTGCCCTTTCCAGCAGCACCATGGCTGAACAGAAGGAAGTCAAATACTACACTTTAGAGGAAATAAAGCAACATAACAATAGCAAGAGCACCTGGATACTCCTCCACAACAAAGTGTACGATGTCACCAAGTTCCTGGAAGAGGTAAAGAGCGTCCTTATCTTGCCTACAGCTGATGGACTACAACTCCCAGCGTCCATCGGCGGGGTTCCGGTCTAAAGCAGGATGGGGTAGCTTAAGTCTCTGTAGTTGTGTGGCGGTTATGGGGCGTGTAGAGTTATTGCAAGTAAGGCCATGGCATGATAAGTGTTTGCATGAGAAGGGAAAAAATATCTGACGGAGGAGAAGTATTATTATTATTAATAAAGTGGCGTGTTTGAGCACTCTTTAGCTCTCCAGCTACCGCAAAACAATTCCCACCAAGCCGTGCTTTTACAACAGGAATGTCACAGATTGTCTCTATTATATCTATATTTGTTTTTAACTTTTATTATTTATGTACCTCTATTTTTCAAATGGTTTGGGGCTAAGGATGGCGCAGCTTTTGCTGTTGTGAAAATAGGGTGAAGTTGGAACTAGTATCTGAAAACCAAATATTTGTTGTTGGTTTATATGCCAAAGTCCAAAATATTACACTTCTAACAGAGTGACAGCCCTGATGCTAGTCACTCCATTTTCCTTGGACTGTGTTTATATGAAACAAGCTCCTACATTGTTGTAATGTTCCTGGAGATCACTTCCTTTTCCTCTAGTTCTTTTAACCTAAAGAGAGACCCTGATAAAGAGGTGTACTGTATTTCATTTTCATACAGAAAGCTTTCTCAGGCTTTTCCTCAAGGCACCCAGAATCAGATTTGCCATTGCATATAAACAGTTATGCGCCTACAGGTTTGGGACCTGATCTGCAGAATCCCAAGGACCTGGGGTTTTCCTGGATAACAGATCTTTAGGTAATTTGGATCTTCATACCGTACATTCACCCAATGATAATTTAAACATTATGAAAATCCAATAGGCCTGTTTTGCCTCATATAAGAATTATATATTAGTTTGGATCAAGGACATGGTTTAGTTTTATTATGACAGAGAAGCAGGAAATAATTTTGAAAATTTTTGATAACTGATCCCATACCTGTATATCTGAAAGGCATTTTCAAAGGCAACCCTGGGGAACCACCCTTTGCAGAATGGCGTCTCATTTTTTGATATTTGGTTTAGAATCCCTACCCCACGAGGTTCCCTAAAGCATGAACCTAAACACTTCATCTCAAATATACTTGTTTTAAAGGTTGAATCAAAGAACATCTGTACATTCCTATGTACCAGTGTCTGTAGTGGCTAGCTCGTGTTTATTATTATTATTTTTATCCTATATTTATACAATTACATTCTATTATGGAGTGTTCTACATGAAACATAAAGATTACATACAAATACCTTGAAAAATGCTAAGAATGCTGCTTGCATAGCAAAGTAATTATATGGTGTCTCCTCTATGCTCCCTGTTGCCATACATAATATATGTTGCTTTTAAATCTACAGCTGCTTAGTATAACAATATAAAAATAGTGCATCTATACTCATCAGCTTTTGACTATATGTTAAAAATGATTATTGGTTTTAATTGTTCAGAAACCAAAAAACTGCCTTATTTCCTTTTAAGTGGTTATTAAATCCTGTATTAGTATTAGTGCACTGTATCCATGAAACCCAGTCATGCTCAAGCATACATTTTTTGATGGCCAGTTGTAGAGCAAAGCATAAAATAGAGCTGATGCTAAAGTACAAGGGCACAGGTATGCTCTGGCTTTGAGCGAGTGCTGCAAATAAAGGTATCTCTCTGTCTCTCTCTCCCTCATATATATATATATATATATATATATATATATATATATATATATATATATATATATATATATATATATATATATATATATATATATATATATATATATAGTTCAAAGATTCCAGCGCACACCGTTCATAGGAAAATACCCAGGTGCTACCTAGTGTGGTTAATTATCCAAAAATCTAAAAATTAAGGTGCACACTGGGGTTTGTGATATCAGTCCCTTTCTAAGACCTTTTCAAGACCGAAACGTCGACCAATTCCTGTTTTTTAAATATGAACAATAAATTATGAATTTTTATTGATATCGCAAACCCCAGTGTGCACCTTAATTTTTTGATTTATATATATATATATATATATATATATATATATTGGAGAATAGAAGATAAAATCAGGTTCTAATATGTAATATTAAAGTCTATGTACAGATTATTGCATTAATACAGATTTTTATTATGTAAAATAATTCTTTTTTCATTTTTCTAACTGTGTCTGAGAACCAACCAAAATTGGCAGTTTTTCTTTATTGTTGTTTAGATCCATATTCAATTCAGGAATCATATGGGTCACTTTCATCTCTGCCTTTATGTTGTCATCCTTAATATGCAGTGGTCTGCTTTAATCATAGAAATACTGCAGAAGCATGTCATCATACCCCTGAAAGTTGAAATTGCTCACATGCTTTAATTAAAGTAGCACACCACACTACTCATAAGAAGGCCTCCTACTACATTCTTGTAGTGCTATATACATAGTTTTTACTTTTGTAAATGCAACTGTGCTCTCCAAGATTTAAAAAGTCTTAACTGCCATTAACAAACATAGTACTGATATGGGATCTGTTATCCAGAAAGCTCTGAAGTATGGAAGGGCTGTCTCCCATAGACTCCATTTTATCCCAATGATCCAATTTTTAAAAAAATTATTTTCTCTGTAACAATAAAACAGTACCTTGTACTTGATCCAAATTAAGATATAATGAATCCAGCAGTTACATTACATGTAGGCATTTAATTACACTGTCTATTATTGTACAAATGACTTAACAGTTCTGTACATTAAAAAAGTTTTTGGATTAATCTCAAGCTACAATTTCCTAATATTATTGGATTTTATGGGACAGCCTTTTGCCTTTTAGGAGATTTGTGAGGTTATTTTACAGTTCCACCTCCGGGGCATGTGGGTTCATCATTTTTATAGCCATCACCTTCTCAACATAAATGAGGGTAGACTTATTTTTGTGCTTGTGTTTTTTTAAAGTGCTACTATATTATCTTCCATATCTAAGAATTATGTCTCCAGTGAAAAATATTTGGGGATGAGCTAGATTATCAGATATGACAATTTCTGAAATATGACAATTTCTATCCAAAATTTTCCTAAATCACCAAATCACGTATTGGCAGAAATGCTCTGTAAGGCTACAAATTCATTGTTAATGCTACTTTTTAATTATTCCCTCTGCTATTTATATTCCAGTCTTTTATTCAAACGAGTGGATGGTTGCTAGGTTAATTTGAGCCCTAGAAACCAGATTGCTAAAACTGCAAGCTGGCGAGCTTCTGAATAAAAAGCTTAAAAGCTCAAAAACCACAAATAATAAAAAATGAAAACCAATTGCAAATTGTTTCAGATGATCATACTAAAAGTTAACTCAAAGGATGTGCCATATTGTGTGCACGATTTTATGGTCATTGTAACTTGGAAACATATTACAGGTATGGTATATCATATAACAAAGAGAGGTTGTTCTCACGCTCAGCCTGTGTTAGGGTTAGTATGTCCGTGCATCAATTCTCAAAAAAGGTTTACCGCAATCCTATGTAGACTTGTAATTCAGTTGTTAGGGGAGATCACTCAGGAGAAGTTTCTGCTAAGGAGATTTATTCATAGACTACAAATCAACACAATATGTTTCGGGCATTGCCCTTACACAAGTGAGTTTGAGAGTTTCTCACTATGGTATATCATACAGTTTCTGCACCGCAACATATAAATCACAGAGGATGCAATTCATGGTCTAAGCACAGCAGACCAAGGGTCATTAGCCACACTGGGCTAATTTGCCCATGGGCAGTAACCCATGGCAGCCAATCAGACTGCTGCATTCATTGTTCTACTTGCAGCTGGCTTTAAAAATCTGATTAGTTGCTATAGGTACTTGTCCATGTTGATAAATGAGTCTCACAGTGTCAACTAACTTCTGCTGTCAGTTTGGGTACTTTGGCATTATTACCATAGCAATGACTTGACCAACAATGTGAATAATTCGATCAGCAGATTATGATGTGGTTAGTTACATACATAAGCAGATGTGAATACATAGGAAAGGTTAAACCAACTGTCCCGTTTACGCGGGACAGTCCTGATCAGTCTGAAAATGTCCAGACTTTCGCTTTGACCTGCACTAAACGGCCAGAAAAAGATGTAAAATGTAATTAAATAAGAGGCTTTTAGCAGAGAGCCCAGAATACTGGACAGCTGCACTTAGATACATTTGGAACAATTTAAAGCGGAACTCCGGCTTCCAAACCAATTTGATAAAGAGGCCCACATAACACAGAAACCCCGAATATACCGATCACAGTTACCGTATGTATAAATGCCATTTTCGTTGTTGAAATCCAGCTGTTTAACAGTTCTCTTTCTGCATCATTTGAAATCTTGGCCACAGCTTACAGACCTCATGCAGGAACTATTTTCCCTACAGTGCAAGCTGAGGACAGATGGCTGCTTATTAGGGTTGCCACCTGGCCGGCATTTTACTGGCCTAGCCGGGGCCAGTATTATAAATTTACTGGCAATGTAGTTGCCAGTAAATTTGTAGCACCCTTAGAAAGATCCACCCCCAATCCCATGTAAACTTAGCTTTTATCCTCCATCCTGAAATCTCCCACCCCCTTTACTGCATGCCCTGCCCATTTTGATGCCCCACCCCTTTTTGTTCCCACACCCCACCAGCCAGTAAATATTTTAGAAAAAGGTGGTAACCCTACTGCTGATACAAAGTAACAGTAAGTCAACCAGCTCAGCAAAGTTGTCAGCCAGCTCAGCAGGAGAGCAGGGGGCTACGCTTAGGGAACTGTCAGAAACCATTAAGAACCATGAAATGTCTGCATATTTTTTATGATTATGTTTCAAAGCGCTTAAATTATGTTGTCGTGGCGTTTCCCTTTAAGATAAGTAAAGATACAATTGTAACTTAAGATAAGCAGGTCTCTTGGGAGAAATGAGAATTGCAACTTTCAGGGCAATTCACCTTTATTAGGAAAACTGTAATAACACAAAAAAACCTGACCATAAAACCCCCAGAAATGTGTTCAAACTTTCCATAGCTTGACAAATTTGGTAAAATGGGAGTGGTGTTTAGGGGGTGTGGCCATAAAATGGGTGTGGCAGCAAAATGTCACCGCACAACACAAGTCAGATTTTTTCTCTCTTTCTATTTTTCAAATGTTGGGATGTGTGTTATGAACCCTGCAGTGATTATACTATCAGGAGACATGCTCAGAGTATCAGGTAAGTTAGTATATTAACTGGAGGTGCCTAATATTTGGAACCACCCAGTGAAGGCAATAATACACCCGGTTGCAGATATTCTAAAAGGCATCCAACTTTTATAAAAGTATGATTTGCAGTTAGGAGGAGTGATTAGTATTCTTGAAAACTGCACAGAAATGTTCCCAGCTAAGCTGCAATTACAAGTCAGTACAGACATAAAGCATAAGTAACAGTATTAATCCACCATACACTGTGTATTATCTTCCCCTAACCTCTTATCAGATGGCTGTGACTGGCAGCAGTTCATGACCTATGCACTTACCCTCTCTGTTTGACTCTGTAAATAGAGAAATCAGTACAAAGGTTAAACATGCAGGTTGTTCAAATCTTGTTCTTTGAAGTGATAGAGCCTATAAACCTAAAACTGTTCTGCTGCAATTGCTTTTCTCTAAAGGGATGCTTAAAAGGGGTTTTCCACCTTCAAACAACTAGTTGTTTTCAGATAGATCACCAGAAATAATGACTTTTTCCAGTTACTGTCTATTTCCTATTTGTAACCGTTTTTCTGATATTGAAGTGTAATGTGTCATTTTCACCTTCTAAAGCAGCTCTGGGAGGGGGGTCACCGAATCTCTGGTTTTCATTACAGGCAGCTGATACAATAGTTGCTAATACTCCAGAGATATTGCTGTGAAATGTATCAATTAAATGTTGCAAAATTGTATCAGTTTAGAATCTGCGCCTGAATTACTGAGCTGCCAGACTCAAACACCAGAGACACCAACATTCAACTTTACACTTAGATTTTGGAAAAACAGTAAAAAATAAATAATGGAAAGTAATTGAAAAAAGTCTTTATTTATGGAGAACAATCTGAAAACCACTGAACAGAAAAAAGTGTTTGGAAGGTGAACAACCCCCTTTAAATATCAGTTGCTGTTACTGCATGGGGGAAGAAGCAGTTGTTTTCACAGCTAAACATTAAGATGTTTTCATGACTTGATGTTGAACAAAATTGAATTGCCCCAAACTGCCTCAGTTTATTCTTTTTTTTGCAACCTGGTCAAGCCTTAAAGGAACTGTAACACCTAAAAAATGCGCTAATTCACACGCAGCACTGCCTTTTCCTAAGTCGCTGGAAATGGCCTCGTGAGGCAATTTTGAGCGACTTAGGAAAACGCAGAGCCGTGTGTGAATTGGCGCAGGCGACTTTACTTTTTGTCCGTGGGACAAGCAATTTAGGAAGATTAGTCGCCCAAAGAAGTGGCAATTAGTCGCCAGGCGACTAATCTCCCTGAATCTTCCCATGTGGTCTAGCCCTAAATGGCTTCAGCCAACCACTAACCCTGAGTGAAAGAAAAGTTTTTGTCTTACCATTCATATTCTCTGAAAAATGGTTAAGAAATCATAAATTCTGTCAGGGTTTGTACACTTATGAGTACAACTGTATATCTACCTATTCTTCCCTTTGGAAGGAGTGGTTCACCTTTAAGTTAACTTTAAAGTGATACGGACACATTCCTATAAAAATCATAGGGACGTGTCATTATAAAGTATGTGCTGCACCCAGAATATTTTGTCTCAAAACCCTCCTCAGAGCTGCCCCCCAGCCCTCACACCTGCACTGACACAACCCTCCGACACTATTAAAAAAAACCTCCACCAGGACTGGAGGGTGGCTCTGAGGGGGTGATTTGAGGCAAAATATTCTGGGTGCAGCACATATTTCATACTAACACTTGCCTTTGATTTTTATAGGAACGTGTCAGTATCACGTTAAGCAACTTTTCAGTTGGTCTTCGTATTTTTTATGGTTTTTAATTATTTGCCTTTTTCTTATGACTCCTACCTTCCAAATGGGGGGGTCACCGACTAAATAAATGCTCTTTAAACTAAAGATGTATTGTTACTGCTACTTTTAATGACTCGGCTCCTCTTCTATTCATATTTCACTCTCTTATTCAAATGAATGCACTGTTGCTAGGGTAGTTTGAACCTTAGCAACCAGATTGCTAAAATTGTAAACTGGAAAGCTGCTAATTTACTAAAAACCACAAATAAAAAAAGAAGACCACTTGCAAATTGTCTCCGAATATCACACTCTACATCAGGGGTAGGCAACCCACAGCTCTTCATCCTACTTGCTGCGGCTCTTCATCCTACTTGCTGCGGCTCGGTCTTGCGGCTTTGCCTGTCATGTTGTCCATACAGCCCTCACACCTGCTGGCAGCTTCTTGAATGTGCGACTGCGGTAAGCTAACGGTTAGTTTACCGCTGTTGCACACTCAAGAAGCCACCAGCAGGTGCGAGGGCTGTATTCATGATGACCTTACCCCGGTCACATACTCAAGACGAGAGAAGCCTCCAGAGTCCAGCTGCAGCAGGTGCGAGGGCTATAGACGTGGAGGAGAAGGAAAGACAGAATAGACTTGGGGGTGCCAAACGTAAGGCAACACCAACTGATCAAACCTGGGTTATAGAAGCGAGCACCATGGAGATCACTACTTCCTTTTGCGCAGTGATGCCCATGCCTTAGAACAAAAAGCCAAACTTTAAAATCGCCTATTTCGTTCTAATGCGCATGCGTCAGCCCGGGGAAATCCGCATCCGCGTGCAGAAGGAAGTAGTGATCTCTGTGGTGCTTGCCTCTTTAACCCGGGGCTGGTGCAGATTATTTCGTCGGCCCCGGGTTTGAGGTACATCCGTTTAATCACTTGGGGGTGCCTTATGTTTCACACCCCCAAGTCTATCTGCCTTTCCTTCTCCTTTAAACAGATGAGAACACTAGCATTTAATTGGGCTTTTCAGTATTTAATTTATTTCAAAGTAGGCCTACACATGCACACTACATTTTTGTTTGTTGTATTCTGTAGGTGTAACCCTTAAAAAAAAAAAAAAAGTTTAAAACCTTTAAAAGTTTATAAGCTGTGTTATGCTTTGTGGCTCCAGACTATTTTTCTCAAGTGGAAGAGGGGGAAAAAATGGATCTTTTTATAGTAAAGGTTGCTGACCCCAGCTCTACATCATAATAAAAGTTAAGTCAAAGAAAGGGACTTTGTAACATACAAGTCTCAGATATGTTTTAATTCATAACACGTTTTTTGTAACTTTACCTTATGCCCCATTCCACACTGTGATGTTTTATGATACCCTGTCTTACTTGCTTTATTCCTTTTTTATTCTGCTGTTTCTTTTGTGTGTTTTTCTTTGTTTATGATTTTTATTGGTGTCAAAAATCAAGAGTAAAAAATGTAACTCAAAGGTGAACGACCCCTTTAAAGGAACAGTTCAGGGTAAAAATAAAAACTGGGTAAATAGATAGGCCCTAGGGCCCAACGATCGGATCAGAATGACGCAGATACGGGCGGTCGGATCGCAGGACCGCTTCAACGAACAGATGCGGCTGTGATACGACGGGATTTTTAATCCTGCCCGATCAACATCTGGCCGACTTTCGGCCAGATATCGATCGGAGAAACCCAACGGAGGGCCCCACGCACAGGCTGATAAACTGCTGACTTTAGGAACTTCTCAGTTGGTCTTCATTAATTATTTTGTTGGTAGGTTCATGAATCCACTAGAAACCAGCTGACCATTTAAATTCTAAGCATGACGGCATGCTTTGAAGACCAGCTGCAACCTGTTGGCATCCTGCTGTCTACACCTCACCCATTTACAGATCAATGACCCATTTAAAGGAACAGTAACATAAAGAAATGAAAGTGCACAGGTAAAACTTGTGTGTTTGCTTCTCAAATGATGAGCTATTCAGCCTGAAAAATGACAAGGCATGGGTTACAAAGCAGATAAGCTCTGTACATTACAAAGGGTTTAGATTCCTGTACAAGCACTAAACCCATTGTATTCTACAGATCTTATCTTTTATATAACCTATGCCTTTTAGCCTTATGTTAACTCAAATGGCTACACAGCAGCTTATTTATATACTATATACTTCTTTGTATATACAGTACAAACTATAGTAGTGTTATTGAAGCAAACGCAGCAGTTTTACTAGTGCAGGGCTACAGTACATTATATTTTAATTACTTAAGAACAATTCCATTTTTTACTTTTCCTTTAAGCTTAGAAAACCAGATACTGTTATACATAATTGAACCCCTATGTCATTATTCTGGATACAAATACATAAAGCTAAATAGCAAGACAAACTTCCCTCTGCCATGTTTGTGACTTTTACTGACTTTTATGGTATACACATGTGGGTAATGTAATAGAATGTGCAACTGTTGTCTAGGTCTTGTTGCCCATAGCAGCCAATTGGATTTTTGCTTTCAAATAGCTGCCCTGCTGATTGGTTGCTATGGTTTACCTGAGCTGTAGCAAACTTTGCAATTTTTATAACTTAACCTGATTTGTGCCGTAAGTGAAATATTCTTTTTAATGTCTCATAAAGAATTCAATATTTTGTAAAAATACTTTTTATTATGGACCTGCACATAAGAACAGTTTCAGTCAGATGAGCAACCTTTCTCTTAAAGGGCAAGGAAAGGCAAAGAAATAAAATCCAATTTTTACTTTCTTTAATGAAAAAGAAATCTATCTCCAATATACTTTAATTTAAAAATGTGTACGGTTTTTATAAGAAACTTGACTGTATGCAGTGAAATTCTCCCTTCATTTAGTGCTGTGGATAAGAATTGTCAGACAGTCCCTAAATTCTGGCAGGGAAACAATCATGCTTATGAACAGCAGGGGGAGCCCCTGTCTTACTTAACACCCATGCAGAACTCAAACAGCTTTGTTTTTTTATCATTTATGACGATCCATAAGCAGCACAGACCATACTGAGCATGTGCAGTGCCAGTGTCAGGCAAAGATGTATAACAAAGTTACAAGATGACAGCCCCCTGTGGCCAACTTTGAAAGCATAAATCATTTGTTTGATTAGGGTTGTGGTGCAGTAAGTTCATGTTTATGTTTAGTATACAAAATACAGAATTTCTAGCCTTATTCTATTTTTCACTTTCCTTGCCCTTTAAAGGCAATACTACTAAAGAATGAACAAATAAAAAGCAGAGTCTCATGTAAGCCAATGTAGCCCTGCAGTTAACCTATTCCATAAGTGTTCCAAATCCAAGGAAGGTTTAGCAAAATAACATTATGTTCCTCTTTGGAATTACATTTTTGCTGTAAAACTTTCCAAAATAAAATTGTTAAAAACTTTTAGTTATGTATTTGCTATAACAATCTTTATCCAGATTTTCATACTGATAATTCTTATCCTTGAACCAATATCAGATATTTCTGTGCCTTTACCACCTTCTATCTATTTGTTATTTTCTCATTTTAAACTGCCAGTAATACCAAATGTGGAAATAATTCCAAAACGTTTCTATCTTATTGTTTGTAATCTTTGCATAATAGAGTGTAGTGGTTGTGTTCGGAGCTGTGGAAGAGATTTGAAGGCAGGAGAGTACCAAAACCATAGAATTTTTAATATGGTTGCCTTAAAGGAACAGTAATGCCAAAAATTTAAAGTCATGAAAAGATTGGGTACTGTTGCCCTGCACTGCTAAAACTGCTGTGTTTGCTTCAGAAACACTACTAAAGTTCATACAAACAAGCTGCTGAATAGCAATGGCGGAAATTTAAAAAAGTCAATATGGCACAGGAAAAGTAATGGATAACAGATAGCAGTATGTTCTACAGAGCTTATCTGCTGTGTAACTTGAGCCTTTTCTGCTGTGAATAGCTGCCCCGTTGCTACACAGCAGCTTGTTTATATAAACAATAGTAGTATTTCTAAAGCAAACACCTTTATGTTAACGTTTATTATGGTATAAAATGTTTATTTCTAGGCAACTTTTCATTTGACCTTCATTTTTTCTTTCTTAGAGTTTCTTAATTATTTGTCTTCTGACTTTGCATTTTCTAATGGGGGTCCCTGACCCCCATCTAAATAAAAGAAATGTGCTGTAAAGTTACAAATGTATTGCTACTTTTTATTACTCCTCTTTCCATTCAAGCGGTGGTTTACCTTCAAGTTAACTTTTAGTATATTGTAGAAGGGCCAATTCTAAAAATAAAAAATTCAATTGGTGTTCATTATTTATTTTTCAAAGTTTTTTTTAATGATTTGCAACTTTCTTCTGTTTCGTTGCAGCTTTCAAATGGGGGTCACTGACACCATCTAAAAACAAATGCTCTGTAAGGCTACACATGTATTGTTATTGCCACTTTTTATTACTTATTCTATTCAGTCCCTCTCCTATTGATATTCCAGTCTCTTATTCAAATCAATGCAGAGTTGCTAGGGAAATGTGTACCCTAGAAACCAAATTGCTGACACTGCAAACTAGAGAGCTGCTGAATAAAAAGCTAAATAACTATAAAACCACAAACAATAAAAAATGAAAACCGATTGCAAATGGTCTCAGAATATCCCTCTCTACATTATACTAAAAGTTAACTCAAAGGTGAACAACCCCTTTAAGACCCTCTCCTCTTCATATTCCAGTGCGTTATTCAAATCAAGGCATGGTTGCTGGGGTAATTTGAACCGTAGCAACCAAATTGTTTCAGAATATCACTTTCTACATCATATTAAAAGTTAAGTTAAAGGTGAACAACCCCTTTACTTGAATTTCACCTACTCTAATTGTGTAAACTTGTGTGTGACTGTCACTTGTGATAGATTTCAGAGCTGATACAGTGCCTGGCTATTTTGACAGATCATTCAGTCTGAAAAAAACTATAAACTTTTATGGAAACATTTATAGTTCATGCTGAAGGTATAGTTATAGGTATAGTTATACTTCATACTTTTAAGCCAAATCCCGGATACGTACGTACATACGCACGCACACACACACACACACACATCCTTCCACACTACAGACCATATATGCCCATAGCTATACTAACTGTTTAGTTTAGTATCACAGTAGCCTTTGATATTATGTCTGTCCAAAAAATCATCCAGGCCCCATTTAAAAGCATCAACAGAATGAGCCATCACAACATCACCCAGCAGTGCATTCCACAACCTCACTGTCCTCATTGTGAAGAACCACCTACGCTGCTTCAAATGAAAGTCCTTTTCTTCTAGTCTGAAGGGGTGGCCTCTGGTGCGGTGATCCTCTTTATGGGTAAAAAGGTCCCCTGATATTTGTCTATAATGTCCTCTAATGTATTTGTAAAGTGTAATCATGTCCCCTCGCAAGCACCTTTTTTTCCAGAGAAAACAACAACTGGAGTCCAAAACTGCACTGAATACTCTAGACGAGATCTTACTAGGGATCTATAAAAAGTAGGGATGCACCGAATCCAGGATTCATTTGGTATTCGGCCAGGATTTGGCCATTTTTTAGCAGGATTTGGCCAAATCCTTGTGCCTTGCTGAAGGGATTCTGAATCCTTAAAATCATGTGACTTTTCATCACAAAACAAGGGAGTGCGCTGTTGGCTTTTACCCTTCCTCTCACTAACTTGCATATGCAACTTAGGGTTTGGTATTCGGCCGAATCTTTCGCAATGGATGTGGGGGTTCGGTCGCATCCAAAATAGTGGATTTGGTGCAACCCTAATAAAGAGGTATTATTATGTTTTCATCCCTTGAGTTTATGCCCTGTGTTATGCAAGACATAACTTTATTTGTTTTAGTAGCTACAGAATGACACTGCCCAGAATTAG
>CM044441.1:100069806-100150891 GCA_024363595.1 Xenopus borealis
TTCATTAGCTGGTTCCTCATTTGTGTAGACAGACGAAAAGTATGCATTCAGAATCTGAGTGTTTTGCTTGTTCTTATCAACCAGCTGATAATAAAGGTCACACCCCTTCCTGTTTCATTTTTTTCCTATTAACATATTTAAAAATAATTTTGGATTCTTTTTACTGCTTACTGCAGTATCCTTTTCCATATCTATTTTAGCTTGTATGATTTATTGGTCTCCCTGTACTTTATAAATGATTCGGCTGTCCCAGCTAACTTGAAAGCCTTAAAAGCATGTCTTTTCTTACCCACCTCAACACCAGCACTACCAAAAAGGTTTTGCTTTGCATTACAAGGGGAATATACTGACGTATATTTATTAAGCAGCATTTTAAAGACTTCCCATTTTTGTTCAGTGTTTAACCCTATGAAAAGCATTTCTCACTTTTGTTGCAGAGATGCCCTTATACTGTCAAAGTTTGCACACCTGAAATTCAATGTTTTAGTTACTCCCTTATAGAATTGTCTCTGCCACAGAATCTCAAATGAGACCATGTTATGATCATGATTCCCTAAATGCTCACCCACTCAAATGCTAGAGATGAGTTCAGTATTATTAGTTATTACAAGATCCAAAAGAGAGTTATTCCTAGTAGGTTCTTGAACAAGCTGGGATAAAAAGTTGTCATTTAGCATATTTACAAACCTACTAGCTTTATCTGACTTGGCAACCCCATTACCACAGTCAATGTCTGGATAATTGAAGTCACCCATAATAATAACTTGACCTAGTTGTGAATCTGCTTCTATTTGTAAAATTAGCTGGGCTTCATACTTGTCGCTTAAACTGTGTGCCCCCTCACTCCTCCTCCCATGACCCCTTCCTATTCACACTACCCCGTCTAAGAATCCCCATAATTCTTTATCTCATCCACCCCCCCACTTGCCTAGTTTAAACACTCCTCCAACCTCTTGGCCATTCATTCCCCTAGCACAGTGGACCCACTTCCATTGTGGTGCAATCCATCACGACTGTATAGGTTGTACCTCAAGGAAAAATCAGCCCAGTGCTCTAGGAACCCAAACCATTCCTTCCTACATCAAGACTTGAGCCACGGTCAGAGAAACTGGTCTCCCGGCTGTTAGAGAGATCAGCCCCATCTAGCATTGCCATTCCAGAGTTCACACTCCCATCATCTTCACACAATTTGACAAAGCTGTTGGGATGTATAAACCCAGGATCAGTCTCCCTTTTCCTTTTGCCCACCTTAGATTTTCTAACTGTTACCCAGCTAATATCCTGCTGCTGTTCTGTTCCCCCCCCCCCCCAAACTATCTGACCCCGCTAGGTCCTGCTCAGTGAGCAAGAGACTCCTTTCAAGATTGTCAATCAACCTCAGTGTTGCAATTTGTTCCTCTAGTGCTCTAACTGGAGCTTCCAAAGTGGCAATGTGCTCACATCCAAAATAGAGGTAAGCATTTTGGATCTCCTGTTCCAAATCTGAGTACATATGGCAGACTGTGCACTGGGTCAGACCTTCATTCTTGCTAGCACTCATTATCCTAGTTACAGATCAAAACATAGGGGGAAAAAATGGGGTTTAGAACAAACTTTTGACCTAGTTTGAACCTCCTTTAGTTTGTAACTCCACGTATAAATCTCCCACTTAAAGGGGAAGTCAACTCTCCGGCGCTAAAACCCGAAGGCCCTCACCCCTTTAGGCCCCCCTATCTAAGTGCAAAGTAAAGCAGGTTGTGACAAACTTGCTGTAAGCACAATAGCACACAAAACTTTACTATTTAGCACCAAATAAAGAAAAAAAAAATATGCCTCCTTACTATAAAGTAACAGTTAATAGCAAATACTTATCCTTTTCAAATTTGTTTGTTTTTAGTTGCTTTTTATAGTCAGCAAAAACCCTGTCAAGTGAAAACCACTTTATATACGACTTTTGTTGCAGTGCAGATGCTGGGGATTGGTGACTGCATATGCTGTACCAGTGAAGTTTCAGGATTTAAGTCCATGATTTTTGAAACTGCAAACCGGAACAATTGCTGAATAAAAAGCTAAATAACTCAAAAACAACTAATAATAAAAATGAAGGCCAATTGCAAACTGTCTCAGAGTTTCACTCAACATCATTCTCAAAGTTGAATGTCCCCTTTAGGTTTGCTTACAAGTCTAGCAATTCCAAATCATGGATCTGTACACGCTTATCTTTCTGCAGTGGGGGAAAACCCCTTTTTTTTCTTTTTATTTAATCACCAATATCAACGTTTCGGGGGGTACAACCTCCCTTCATCAGGATATATCCTGATGAAGGGAGGTTGTACCCCCCGAAATTGCTGTTGCTAGGGGACCTTGTCGGGTCGACGGATTACCAGCACCACTGGAGCAGTGAAAGTGAGTAAAAATCCAGGTGTGCAGTGTAAAAAATACCATATTATTGCTTACAAGTCTAGTCACCCAGAGCAGCAGAAAGCATGTAATGTAATTAAACCTCTTACATGTTGCTGTGTGTTTCTATACCTGGGCAAACTTAGTGCTTTAATTATATAATGGGGTTTGAGCATTAAAAATCTATGTAATATTTGCTGCAGTCATATAATACCTTGTTTAGTTCATTTTAGTTCATAAAAATGCCTTTCCACGGGTAAAGTGTAATGTCTCACTGAAAACATACGTTGTTTTATTCTACTTGCCCTGTAAACCTTTGATCGGTCTGTTTGTCATGCTGCATTAGGCCAGGCAGTTCAAGGGTGAATCCTGTATGAGCCAATCACACGCCCTGTTGCCTAATTTTCAGCTGAGTCATTCACCTTGGCTTTGCAGCAGCAAATAGTAGGAGTGTAATTCCATCTGTAAGTACGTGACACTTGGCTTCTATACCTTCTGAAATGAATTGAATTGACCTGAAAATGCTAATCCACTTTAATTCGAATTAGAAAACCTTGAATCGAATTTAAAAAACTCTAGTTGAGTTTTTTTTTTCTCTGAAAAAAACTTGAATGTCAGGAAGGCTGCAAACATCACCAAATGGATCCCTAGACCTCTCCCATTGACTCATACAACAATTCGCCAGGTTTAAGGTGACAAATAGGGCCAGAGTGTGACATCAAATTAAACCTCGAATCAAGTTTGGATAATTCACAATCCAAATGTGAGCGTTTGGGCTCAACTCCACGGGCGATTTCTCAGTTTTTCCGTCGGATCCGATGCTCGGACAGTTGTATCATGATGATGATTTTTGTATTACTTACCTTGCTTCCAGTAGCAACTTGATGCGTGCATTTTGATACTGCAGATCCAACGGAAACGCTGAGAAATCGTTCAGCCCTTATGGACAATTTTTTTTTTTTTCCAAATATTCCAATTTTTACTTCAACCCTTAATAAATCTGCCCGGTAGAGTTGGTTTTGGCACAGACGTTCACACCAGCACCATCAACCTAGTTAGTTTGTCCAAACGCTTAAAATATTGTTAGTACCTTCAAAGCACTGTGCTCTACACAGAGTAGGACTGGGCTGGTGGGACATCAGGAAAGAACCTGGGGGGATGCAGGTCCTCTCACATTGACCTTTTATAAACACCCACTACCTTTAATAGCCATTCTGACCCTTTTGTATCAAGTTGTGTGCATGTTATCAGGCCAAATCACCAGGGTATGTAAACTTTTGATCAGGATCATTTGGATAGTTTGTGTAGTGATTATGATTTAAAAAGAGTAAACACAGTTGTTTGACAATAAATGGCTTCAGCCAACCACTAACCATGAGTGAGAGAAAAGTTTTTGTGTTATCATTCATGTTATCTGAAAATTGGTTAAGAAATCATAAATTCTGCCAGCGTATGTAACTGTGAGTTTGCATTTGATCCTCAGCATTCAACTCCAATTCAAAAGCAACCGTTATGACCCATGTGGCCCCCCTCAAGTCACTGATTGGTTGCAGCCTGGTATCGGCTATCCATGGAAAACAGAGAGCTGCAAAGCAGGAAGTAGTGTTCTGTTGTTAGACATTCAACCTTTATACATTACATTTTTGGCTAACTGTATTGAAAACATTTTGCACAGTCTTATTTACCCAGTTTTTATCTTTACACCGAACAATTCCTGTGTATTTCTGGATTATTTGAATGGGGCCCTCTTTTGACCCATGTCACTGAATTTTGTTATGCCAAGCAAGAGGCTGGCAGAAACTACTTGACCCGCTGTTGTACTAATGTGTCTTATGATGTGCATTGCCCCCTGCCTGGTGTTAATTTTGTGGTCTGTAGCTAAATGTCTTGTGTTTTTTCAGCATCCAGGTGGGGAAGAAGTGCTGAGAGAACAAGCTGGCGGAGATGCAACAGAAACCTTTGAAGACATTGGTCATTCGACGGATGCAAGAAACATGTCTAAAGAATTTATTATAGGAGAACTTCACCCGGTTAGTGTCTCTTCAACTTCTGTATTTTTTCCTGGAATTTTCAAGTTCCTTTTTTTTTTTTTCTTTTAACAAAACACCTTCATTCTGTTACTGTTTAAGAAGTCTTAATATTATCCATTCTCTATTTTAACTTTCCCGTGCAGTCTTCTGAAACATCCTGAGTTGTTACGCTTCATGTGTTCCTAGCAGCTCTGGTTAAGAGTAAAATCTGTCCCATTCAATCAGATCATTTTCTGTTAGTAATTATTGCTTTTACGTGTGACAGGCTGCAAAATGCGTCAATGCCTTAGCAATAATTAATTTGTCACTACAGCATTGTAACATGTATAAGCTCCAATATTGACACTAAAGGCATTTGTCACTCTAGCCAGTGGCCCCTGCAATTTGATGCATTTTTCAGCCAACTGAAATGCTCCATATGCCCCACCAATAGAGAAGCAAAAGTAGCACAGTCCTCCCATCTGGTCCCCCAATGTTGCACATTATCTGGCCACGTAGCATGTGCTACTAGCAGCGTCTTCCTTTTAAAGGAAAACCAAACCCCGTAATTTGTATACCCCTTCTTCCCCCGGCCTACCTGGTATCCCAGGCAAAGGCCCCTAACTTTCTATTTACCCCTCCTTGCAGCTCCTGTCCAGCGGAGTTCACAGTAGCCATCTTCTCTCCTTCGGTCCTCTTCCTGTAGTGAACAGCTTTTTTTGTGCATGCGCAGTAATCTTCCAATGTGCAGTAGCTCGTCACCGGAAGATTACTACAACTGTGCATGCTCCGAATACACCTACTTCACTACATGAAAAAGACCAAAGGAGAGAAGATGGCTGCTGTGAACTCCGCTGGACAGGACATGCAAGGATGGGTAAGTAGAAAGTTAGGGTATTTGCCCCAGGTACCAGGTAGGCTGGGGGGGTGGGAAGAGGGAGAGGGGGTTATTTAAGGTAGGGGAGAAGGCAGATACAAAAAGGCAGAATCCTGGATTTGGTGCATCCCTATTATATTGCCATTCCTTTAAAGGAGTTGTTCACCTTTGAGTTATAATGTAGAGAGGATAGGATATTCTGAGACAATTTGCAATTGTTTTTTGTTTTTTATTGTTTGTGGTTTTATAGTTATTTAGCTCTTTATTCAGCAACTCTCTAGTTTGCAGTGTCAGCAATTTGGTTTCTAGGGTACAAATTACCCTAGCAACCCTGCATTGATTTGAATAAGAGACTGGAATATGAATAAGAGATGGACTGAATAGAATGATAAGTAATAAAAAGTGGCAATAACAATACATTTTGTAGCCAGAGCATTTTTAGATGGTGTCAGTGACCCCCATTTGAAAGCTGCAAAGGAACAGAAGAAAATTGCAAATCATTAAAAAACTATGAAAAATAAATAAGGAAGATCAATTGAAAAGTTTCTTAGAATAGGTCCTTCTACAATATACTAAAAGTTGAAGGTGAACCACCCCTTTAAAATACATTCATTTTCTGGTTTTACTGTTCCATTAACCAAAATCCTATGTTGGCTTCTATATAAAATGTGTTTTGCCCTGTAGTGGCGTTTTTTGTTGATGGAATTGAAATTTCAGGCTAGTGTGAGAGATCTGGGAAGAGAATCCACAATCCAGTTATATCAACATTTGGTGAAAGACTCTGGAGGGATGCTCAAGTCAATAGAAGGCAAATCCAACTTTGCGTATTTCTAAAGCCAATTTTATGCATTCATTAAAGTCTTACAGTCAGACAAATCTTGCTTTTTTAACAAATTTAATTGAACATATGAATCGAATGTATTATAACATATTTACTCATTTCCTGTTACAGGATGATCGATCCAAAATCCAGAAACCATCTGTAAGTTTGATTGCTTAATCCCACTATTTTATAAAAAGAAGTGTAATATTTACCAGTGTGTGATCAGCATGTTATGCCTCCAGTCGTTGTGACTTATATTAACCCATTGCAGAGGATACTTTGACCAACCCCACTGAGCAGTGGTTTTCAGTCCAGGTACATATGACTGGGGGCTTTCCTAAATGGATTGTGGTTGTGGAGGTGGCAGGAAAACCAGTTAAGAAGGAGGGTTGTGGATTTAGTTTCTAGAATGTTTATTTTATAAACACACCCTTATTTATTAGATATGCAAAAAGAGCTTTTTAAAACACAGCATGTTTAGCCACACATTCTGTTGTACTGTATAATAAGTCATGCACTCTGTTCTTTGTTTTTCAGGAAACCTTCATTACTACCACTGATTCAGATTCCAGGTAATGCACTTATCACAGTAAGATTAAAGGAGAAGGAAAGCTACAGAGGCATTTTATTGCCACTAGATTAGCTGCAATAGTGCAAGCTAATATGCTATATTTATTCTGTAGAATGTTTTACCATACCTGAGTAAAAAGCTCTAGCAGCTCTCTGTTTGTTTAGGATAGCAGCTGCAGTATTTGCTTGGTGTGACATCACTTCCTGCCTGAGTCTGTCCCTACTCACTTATAGCTCTGGGCTCAGATTACAGCAGAGAAGGGGGGGGGGGAGAAAACTGAGCATGCTCACGCCCGGGGCAAGGAGGTTTAAGCTGAAGTCAGGAAGTTTGATACAGAAGCCCATGTGTACACAATAGAAGGAAAGAAATGCAGTGTTTCTTTTGACAGACCGCATTACTTTGAGGGTTTATTGGTATATTTAGGTGGACCTTTCTAATAAGGCTTAGTTTAACCCTTCCTTCACCTTTAAATATTAGAAGGGACGGATTTTGGGGTCTTTTCTAATGTACAGAAAGGGAGGAGTTATACAACTTTCAATTGTATTTGTCAATGCATCAAAAACTGTAGATAATAAAATCATTTTAAAATCTTCCATTCACCTGAATTGGCACTTTGACACTGGACAGACACTGACGTCTAGGATTAGATGACCTATAATCAGCCCATTGAGTCAGTAGCATTTTTTTGTATGAAACTATGATTTTAACGTAATTGGTAAGCCCAAAACATAGAAAAGGTTGGACAGCCCTAATTAAGGTGATAACTGTGATTGTGAATGTTCTGGCTTTAATAATATTTAATAATAATTATATAATATTTTTTAATAATAATTTAATAATAACCATTTTACAAATGAAATTGTTGCATCATTTCTGTTTTTCTTTAAGGGATTTTCACTCTTGTTGTTTTTTTTCTTTTTAGCTGGTGGAGCAATTGGATAATCCCTGGAATATCTGCAATGATCGTAGCTTTGATGTATCGTTTCTACATGTTGTCAGAATAAATACAATATGGGAACCACTGAGGACACAACTGTGCTCCAAATCCCTTTGATTGTGTATGATCATCATTTTACGATGGCCATGTTGGAGCTGTTGTGAATTTGCCTGTTCTGCAAGTGCAATTTTTGTTCCCTGTATTCATGTTTTTGCACACATAGAGGAGAGCATGTGTCTTCTTTATACAGTACTGGGCAATTTTGCTATCTATTCTAATGATAAAAATGTTAATAGCTAATTTAGACTTTTAATAAAGAACAATAACATTTATTGATCAGAAGTGGCAAATGACACATTTAATGGTAACTGACACATTCCCTCATATTCATTCTAGGTAGTCCATAATAAATTGCAAACTGTTATTCCAGCACATACCGTAAGTATGGCAATCTGTGACTTATGCATTAGTCCAATAAATATGACATGTTGATGTGCTGGTGCAGGTTACAGCTGGAGCAGTTCAATTCTACCTAAAGGCCCAAAAAATATCCTCACGCATCGAGCCTCTGTACAATGCCCATGTGCAAGTAAAATGTATCCCTTTTACATACTTTTTCACGTTCCCTTAATCTGAACTGACTAGCCCTCTATTTTTACCTTTGTGGTTGTCCGTAGCTGGTCCTGAAAGTAGAGATGTATTGTACATACTCATGATATTAATTTTGGTTGCTTCAGAAGCCTGGACAACCTGAAAATGAAAGTTTGAGGGTTTCTCTACATTATGTGGGATCTTCGATGACTGCTCTGTTAATTGTATTCTACTCTTTACACTCTTTATAAATATAAGTTTAACATAGTTTTGCAAAAAATTTAATTTGCCTCTTGAATGACATTTACAGATCTGTCTTCTATTTCCAAAATGCTTCAATGATGTAGGACAGGGCTCCCCAACCACGGGCCGCGGCCAAGAACCGGCCCGCCAAGTCTAGCCCACAATTAATGAGGCACACCTAATTGGATATAATTTAAAAATAGTAAGCTCTAGTCCTTTTAATTAAATGGACCGCAGGTGTGGCCCCCTGCCCTTGACCTACGGTGCTCACCCTTAGTTTAAAGGGGCCCGGGTGCACATGCCCCGGACCTATCGCTTCCAAGAAATCCTCTTTCCAAAAAAACACAGTGTGATGGCAGGCTACTCACCGCTCCTATGATCTGGTCCGGGTGCTCTGCCCCGAACCCGCAGCTTGAGGGAGACAATATTGACAAAACTTCCACTTGGCACGCACACCACGACTCAGAAGGATACGGTGAATAAAAGGCTTTTTATTTCCCAAATTGCAGCTTTCCCAACGCGTTTCGTGTGACCCCACACGTATTCATGGGTTCCCATGAATACGTGTGGGGTCACACGAAACGCGTTGGGAAAGCTGCAATTTGGGAAATAAAAAGCCTTTTATTCACCGTATCCTTCTGAGTCGTGGTGTGCGTGCCAAGTGGAAGTTTTGACACCTAATTGGATGCTGAGCCGACCCTACACCCCAGTCCTTGCAAAAAATTTCACCTTTACACTGGTCCCTGGGCCAAAAAAGTTTGGGGACGGCTGATGTAGGAGGTAGGTAATCTAAGGGACAGATTTATCAAAATGTGAGTTTAGATTTTACTAGATAAAAACTGGCTTACATTCTATTTTTTCCGATTGACTTTTTGGAAGAGTATTTATCATATGGTGAGTTCTAACTTTCACCCATTGATTGAGATATATATATATTTCAAAAAAATCCCATAGGAATTAATAGAATGTGGTTGAGTTTTTATTTATTAAAATATAAACTCACATTTTTATAAATCTGCTCCTAAATGTGTGGCAATAATTATATGAGTGCACCCACAGCTCTATGGTATTTCCATTGAAATAATTAGGGAGTGACTCTGGTGTAGCTGCTACTTTAGTAGACGACAAATAGAGTAGAATTTATTGTCTCCAGTGTAGCAACCCTCAAGGAATATCGTTGGTTTCTCCATCGCAAACTATAAAACCTATTTTTAAGTTACAAGTAGCATTAATATTTGGTCACCAAAGAAAAAAAAATAAAAGGTAATGGCCCATTTTTTGTGCACACTACATTCATATTTTATATTGCCTAAATATACTTCTTCCTTCACATGTATTGTTTAAGGGACTTCACACTACATGCATGCTTTATATTGCTTAAACTGTATCTAATGTAAATGTTTCAGGGGAAAACAGTTTACTGTCTTTCTTCAAGTCAATTGCCAGGCTACATTTTACCCTTTAAAATAAAATAGATCAAATATGGGCCAAGTCTCCACATGTCCAACTGATCAAGCCACGTGAAAGTCGATGGGCTTTAGTACAGAAAAGCTGGTCATATTTTGTAGAAATTTTGGTACTTCCTTCCATCTAGTATGATGTATGGGGCATCAGAAGATGAGGAAATAAAGACCCTTTGACATCCTACTTTTCCTAATCTTTGGGCTTATGACCCCCAAACCAGTGGAACATGACAAAGGTGGCCCTACCCAGTATAGTGCACTGAATGGTATCAGTCTGCTCTTCCCAGTCAGGCACTGTCAACCCATGTATGGCGCCTTTCACTGATCTAATCAAATGTGTTCCCATACATTAGAAATTTGCTGGAATCTCTAGCAATCGATCCTATTAGCCAAATTATTTAATGGGCCAATTTGATCAGTTCAAACGCTATTGATATTAAGAAGCAAAAAAAATTCACATATCTCATTCATCTCTAAAATGTAATAAATCATTAGGTAAATAATTTTTATGATTATACACTGCCTTCCAGTGTTCGTTGTATAATAAAAGTTGTATTTGTATGCTGTAAAATAATTTCTGAAGTACAGTGAAGAAACCTCAACAAACTAAATGGATCTGTGCCTTTTTTTTTCTGGGACCCCCCCCCCCCCTGCTCTTATGTAACTATAGTAATTGTGACCAATGTAAAAGCTGATGTTTGATGTATTAAAAAGTGTATTCATAATTCTCACCTCCTCAAATATTTTGTAGTATAATGTGACTGAAATGTGTTAGTTTATATGAAAGAGACTGCAAATGGCAATGGAACAGAGAGGAAAATGAAAATATTTGAGTAATAAGACATGTGATTGCATATTTTGAGATCATGATTGTTTGTGCAATACCTAAAAAAATCCAGACTGTATAACTGTTTATTAATATATAAAATGTATGGTTATTGGTTAAATAATTAGGAATTAGAGGAGTAGCTAAATTTATATCCAGATATTTGTCTATAGTCTTTAATCCCTTAAATCTCTACAATAATTCACAAGGGTATCAACACAGGATACCCAGCAGGACCACCACTAAACGTTTATCGGTGAGCTACAGTTCAACAAATTTAGTTCTGGAATTGAACCTCTACAAACACCGGGAGAGAAAATGCAGTAGAGAAAACTATTGTGTGTCATTATCATTAAAGGAATTGTTCAGTATAAAAGTAAAAACTGTGCAAAAACAAACATGTTTTCAATGTAGTTAGCTAGGCAAAAATGTAATGTATAAAGGCTGGAGTGAATGTAACATAACAGAACAGAACACAACTTCTTGCTCTTCAGCTCTCTTGGTTTACACTGACTGGTTACCAGGCAGTAACCAATCAGTGACTTGGGGGAAGGCCACATGGGTCATAACTGTTGCTTTTGAATCTGAGCTGAATGCTGAGGATCAATTGCAAACTCACTGAACAGTTATGTCCCATGTGGCCCCCCTTCAAGTCACTGACTTACTCAGATTTAGAGAGCTGAAAAGCAGGAAGTTGTGTTGTATTCTGTTATGTTAGACGTCCAGTCAGTCCAGCCTTTATACATTACATTTTTGGCTGACTAACTATATTAGAAACATTTTTTATTTTGCACAGGATATCTATTTACCCAGTTTTTATTTTTACCCTGAACTATTCCTTTAAAGGGATTCGGTCATATTTTTTATGGTATAGTTTTTATTACTAAATTACGCTGTGTACATTGCAAATAATTCTACCATATCATTTTTTTCCTGAACCCACAAGTATATTTATATATTTTTTTTACTTCTAATATTGTTGTGTAGGCAGCCATCTCAGGACATTATGCCTGGTCCTGTGCTTTCAGAAAGAGCCAGCACTTCTTTCAGATAAGCTGTTTCTTTTACTCAATGCAGTTGAAGTAGTTGTGACTTGGGTGAGCCATACTTGGACTTTTACTATTGAGTGCTAGTCTCATACCTATTAAAGCAGCTGTCCCCAACCTTTTTTTACCTGTGAGCCACTTTCAAATGTAAAAAAGATTTGGAGAGCAACATACTGTAAGCATGCAATAAGTTCCTAAGGGTACCAAATATGGACTGTGATTTACTATTGGTGGCTCATGTGGACATGCAGCCATGTGTTTGGCAGTATACCTTTATTTTATGCAACTAAAGGCAAATTTGAGGCCACTGGAGCAACATTCAAGAAGTCTGAGCGCAACATGTGGTTTGGGATCACTGTACTGGAACATTTTTATTGTTCTGTTGATAGGAAGCTGTGCAGGGGAAGGGAGGGGGTAAAATCCCTCCAGTTGCACTGCATTAATAAAGAGTGACTGAAGTTTACCAGAACACAAGTCACATGACTGAGGGCGTATGGGAAATTAAGAGCCTATCTAGTCAAATTTCTAAATTAAATAAAAAAAAAATCTGTTTACCTTTTCGAAAAATTAAATTAAAAGCAGGATTCTCCTGGATGAGCGTTATTAGCCGACACATTTTGTAAAATAAAAAAAACACCACAATCCTTTTAAAGCATAAATAAACTTTGTATAAAAAATCCTTAAAATCCATCGCCCAGCACAAATCTGCATAATTTATCCTCCACTTCATATGCCAGAGTGAAGCTCTGCCTTCTTTAGTTTGCTTTTGTCTGTAGTTAAACTGCTACTTTCTTTGCCTTTTAAAGCAATAAATGGGCCTTCATATAAGATGTTAGGGTATGTGACCTAGTGCATCAATTAGCATTGCTGTGTTGCAACATTGGGCTCCTAACTTCTGTTCTGTATTTTTCTCTGGGTGCTCCAGTTTCCTCTCACCCTGACCTCAAGTGGATTTAAGTGAAAGCTCCAATGGGACACAGAATATGTTGGTGCAACTTCCACCTGCATTGTGGCAATTATTTCTTGTTGTTGAACTAATTCAGTGTGTGCGGGGGGGGGGGGGGTTTGCATACAGTTAGACCACTTAATGAATTGGTTGTAGATAAAGTTCAGAGCAAGTAAAACTGGTTGTATAACTCAGTCGGAACGTGAGATCAAGTACCATTACTATTGTTCTAGGAGAATTCATAAATATAATCTCAGCTATACTATATTTTTACTGCCATACTTATTACAAAGATAATATATCCCTAATTATAACTGGATCAATTTACCCCACATTTCTAAAGAAATAATCCGATTATTGTTTTGCTGCTATGCAGCTGTGTGTGAGAATCTACACTGAGCAGATCCCCACTCCAGCCTTTCTTTCTCACTGCTATTATAATCTTTTTGTATTTATAGTACCATTGCATGTATTACAGTGATGTACAGAGGTTATACATCATTCACAACAGTCCCTGCCCCAGTGAAGCTCACAGTCTAAGGTCCCATCACATTCACACGCAGCAGGGTCTGTTTTTTTCAGGAGTCCATTAACCTGGGACTTTTGATGTGGAGTTGTACAGTATGTATAATGGAAGGGAAATAAACTTGCTCACTGTACATGTGACTTGCTTTTCTGGCAAGAATGTCTTTACTTGCACTTAAAGGGGAATTTAACCCGCGGGAGGGGTTGAATTCCCCTTTAAAGGGGAACTCCAAATTCCAAACCAAAATTTGATAAAGAGGCCCACATAACACAAAAACGCCTAATATACCAATCACAGTTACCTGTTTCTTCAAAAAGTATGAATAAATGCCATTGTCTATGCTGAAATCCAGCTGTTTAACAGTTCTTCTCTGTCTGCATCATTTGAAATCCTGGCAGGGAAGGAGGGACTAAAACACTGATGTTACAATTTGTAACAACTCCTCAGCTTATAGACAGCATGCAGGAACTATATTACCCACAGTGCATTGCACTGTGATGTTCCATTCCTTATTGAAATCATGTGTGCAGGGAATTGTGGGGTTTGGGGGATGCAAGCTGAAGACAGATGGCTGCCTATACAAAGTAACAGTAGTCAGACAGCTCAGCAAAGAAGCAAAAATAGAAATAGAAGAAGCACACCCAAGAGAAAGGAGGTGAGGTGCAATACTTACTTGACTCCCCAGGAGAGTCACCAAAATTAATACAACGTTCCAAAAAGCAAAGTCTGCACACTCAGAATTAAACATTTTTATTTTATTCCATCAAAAGAAAAATCATTACAAAAGTGGCCCCAAAGCATAGGCCCCATGCATTTCAACTGTTAAGGTCTTCATCAGGGGCAAATAATACAAAATAAGCAAAAGAAAAACTCAGTAGTCAGACAGATCAGCACGAGAACTGGGGGCTTGGCTTAGGGAACTGTCCAAAACCATTAAAAACCATGAAAAGTCTGCATATTTTAAATTGATGTATATTGCAAATATATAGTTTTTTGAAATTGTTTACTTTTCAAAAAGCTTAAGTAATGTATTTGTGGCGTTCCCCTTTAAATACATACCATCAGCATTGCTCTTGTACCTGTATTATATAGACGTGTGTGTCTATGTATGCATTTCATTTCAACACAACATTTGCCTTAGTAGTACTTAGTTATAAGTAGGCTTTAAAGGAGAAGTCAACCCTTTCGGAAATAAAATCCCTCCCCTGTGTTTCCCCCCACCCCCCGGGTCCCTAAGTTGCTACTTACGCCTCGGCGCAGGTCCTGTCCACGGAATTCACAGGTGCCATCTTCTCCTGTGCAGTCTTCTTCCTGGATCCATCTGTGTCTTCTGGTGTATGCGCAGTAGGAGGCATTTGTAGGTTCAGCTCTACTGCGCATGCGCCGAAGGCCACGAAATTGTAAGATGACGCCTGTGAACTCTGTGGAGAAGACCTGCACCGAGGGGCAAGTAGCAACTTAGGGGCATTTGCCCGGGGGGAGGGGGGCAACTCACGGGAGGGATTTTAGTGCCGAAGGGGTTGACTTCTCCTTTAAATCAAATGTGCTAGGCTTCAGGGTAAGTCTTTGTAAGTCAGTGTACTGTAGCTGGAGTTCTGCTTTTTATTAGTTCTCAGAAATACTAGGTAACATCATGTGAAGGAACAATCCCCAGTAACACAATGAAAAGATATAAAAGCTGTTTGTTTCATGCAAACATAATCACATGCAAGTGTAGCCATTTTCTACACAACTGACCGCTAAATAAAATCTCTCTTTTATATGTGCTGGAAATAACCCAATATGCTATACATTGTAACTTAGTTTAAAAAAAGTTCAGTCCCATTAAGGCACTTCTCCTCAACCAGTGGCTCTGAAGCAATATGTTACTCACCAAGCCCTTGGATGTTGCTCCCAGTGACCTCAAAGCAAGTGCTTACTTGTGAGTTTGTGATTTTAAGGCAAGTTTTGGTTGCATAAAAAACAACAAAGCCTCCTGTAGGCTGCCAGTTCAAATAGGACTGCCAAATAGCCAATCAAAGCCCCTATTTGGTACCCCCAGGAACTTTGTTCATGCTTGTATTGCACCCTAACTTTAACATTTAAATGTGGATCATGGGTAAAACAATTGGTGGTGACTCCCCTATTAAGGGCATAAGTGGCTTCAAATTTTTACTTCTCTGGTGCAGGACCTTATGTTTATTGACACTGAATCTCATCTGCCATTTAGCCACCAAGATTGCCAGTATCCTGCTGCAAGGATGTTACATCCTGCATATAATTTATGGGGCTGCATAGTTTTGTGTCATCTGCAAACACTGATACATTACTTACAATAACCTCCCCTAAGTCATTGAAGAAGTTAAATAAAAGTGGACCCAATAAAGAACTCTGTGGGACCCCATTAAGAACCTTACTCCAAGAAGGTACCATTAACAAGCACCCAGTAAAGCAACGTTGCTTGTGGGACACTGTATCAAACTCCAAATAGATCTGCTGCAATTCTTCTGTACAATTTTTGCTTCATTAAAAGCAACCACATGCTGACATGACCTATCCTTCATAAATCTATGCTGACTGCTGCTCATGCTGCCATTCTCCAGAATATAATCTTGAATGTGATCCTTTATCATTATTTGCCCACCACAGCTGTCAAACTTACTGGCCTGCAATTGCCAGGCTGAGTTCGCAATTGCTTTTTAAATATTGTAATTACATTCCTCCAATCCATACCAGATGAAAGCGAGTCAGAGAAAATCAGATATAAAGGCGTGGCTAAACCCGACATAAGCATTCTCAGTACCCGAGGCTGTATTCTATCTGGCCCTGGTGCTTTGTTCATGTTCATTTTCAGTAAACTATGTATCCCATTGTGCGTCAACCACTCACTATTGAGCTGAGCCATTAAAGCCCCTCTTAAGTGGGTCTTTAAATTCTGACTCATCGGTTGTATACATTAAAGAAAAGAACAGCTGCCTTTCTATTTACTTTATTACCACATTATTTAATGGAGCCACAATCTGCATCTTTGTACTATTAATGGTGTTAGTCTTGACCTTCTTGATTGCAGCGTTACAACAATAAATGCAGCTTCTGTCTGCTCTCACTTGTAAATGCAATACTCTTCTTTTCTATTCACTTTTTTTTACTTTTGAATTGATCCACACATCCTAGGGAAATTGAGAACAATAATGATTTAACACCATTTTAAAGTAGGGATGCCACCTGTCTGGTTTTTGACCTGGACAGCCTGGTTTTTTGAAGGGCTGCCTGGGTTAAAACTGCCTGGCCAGTTTTCCAAATAAGGAAAACCGGGCAGGATTCCCTATGACTGACACAGCGCTGCATCATAGCCCCACCCCCTGATGTCACTGCCAGGCCGCTTCATGTCACGTCCCTCCGTGTCACAGTCCCACCTCCTGCCTGTTCTGCACCGGGCTAAAAGGTGACAACCATTATGTGGGATAACACTCAAATCTATTGCCCTTAAGGGACTAAAATGTACTTTTCTTTGTTGCCCCATGTATATTTGTATATTTGTGAGATCACATTATGGTCACTGTTACCCAGGGGTTACATTACCTAGACACACCTCATTTTGTTCAATGAGGTTGTACACACGAGACGCGTGTAAGCGCCGAACGCAGATTCAGACGCAACATGCTGCATTTTTCCTGCGTCCGGCGCTTACATGTGTTCGTGTGAGTACAGCCCCATTGAAAATAATTGAGTGCGTCTATACCTGCGCTCCCCTGCATTTGAACGCAGCAAAACGCAACGCAGGGGAGCGCAGGTAAAAACGCCCGTGTGTAGGAGCATTAAGCAGTCTTTTCTATTTTCAACAGGAACTTAGCCTCTAGCTCCTCACTCAGGTGGCAGCTGAAACTCTTAGCTAATTAAAAACTAGAGCTAAAATGGGCTATAAACTGGCCAATACTCTTTGGTATTTCAACCATGAGACCAAGAATTTTACTGGAAATTAAATGTTCCTATAAACTGTGTATCAGTGTAGCGTTATCCTCTGATTAGGCTCATAACAAGGTCACAGACATATGAAAACACTGTGGGATTCTTTATGAAAATCCAAATTTATCATTTAAAAAAACACACCCAAACTCCCATGCTTGATTTGACCTTATTTATTACTAAAATAACCCAAATTGTGGATTGTGGAAAAACTTGATAAAATTGAGTGAAATATCAAAAGGGGGGGGGGATTGTGGGAGCACTCTAAAGGCTAAGTTAAAGTATATTTAAGTATAATGGGAGTGCTACTTACAAAGCACACTCCCTGGGCCCCTGTCTCAGAAGTAAATCAGTATAAATGCAAGTGCATGTGTTTAAAAGCAGGGTTTTTTTGTACAAAGTTATGATCATAAAGTTGATAAGCCACCATACCACGTCAAGGTAAATGCCATATGGCGGCCCGTAACTTGTTTACATAGTATATAAAGTCTTTTATTTCTCTGCATATTATCATTACCTGTAGTCAGTGTGTTGAGCCTTGGTTTCAGTTTGAGGGCTAAATCCTCCCCCACCAGTATGCGGCTTTTAAGAGAGAGAGATTCCCAAACCAACACTTTTTTTTAAAAGCTTAGGACCACCATTAGTTAAAGGGGCAGGGGGGGTATGGGGTGCTACAACCACAGCTTCCGATTACAATAAAGTGCTCCGACAAACCCCATTTTTATATAAAATTCAGTGAAAACCTGAATCTGCATGGTCTGAGTTGGGTTTAGCCTGAAAATCCGAATTTTTTTCCGGAATCACTAGATCTTTCAAGTTTTTGCCCAAAAAAGTCGGATTTCTGGGCTAAACCCAGCGTAGACCATGATAACTTCAAATTGAGATAGGTGCCTCTTCCATTGACTTATACAGAACCTCGACAGGTCTTTTTTTTTTTCAAATCTTGAAAAATTATAGTTTTTTTTTTTCCATTAGAAATTTGAGTTTTTGCCCCAAAAAGCCCAACCAGATACGTTCATGGTTTAGTAAATAAACCCCTGTGTTTTGACTATTCAGCCATGGTTTCAATACTATCGAAGACATAAATGCAGTATTTGCCCCAAATCACACATTGATGGACCTCCAAGGAGGGCTTCCAGGAGTATCAAAAAAAAGTAAATAGGAATTCTCCTCCAGACTGGACCCCCAATCAAGGCTTTGCACCCCTTCAGAGTTCAGGAACCATTGCTGTACACTATATGAGAAAATGCTGCACCTAGGCAAATGTATAGAAGATGCAAGAAGTCCCCTATGAATTGCTCCACCTAAATCTGTTTTAACTTAATTTGGGTCCCCAGAGAAAAAAGTCTGAGTGTACTTTGTTACCCAAAATTAAATGAATCATGCTACTCATTTTAATTACTGTTACCTACTGTCATGGAGACCCATGCTAAAGCATGGAGATGCAATTTGTGCCCCTACCCATAGAGTAGGAACCACTGATCAAATAAAGACAGTGCTTGTGGCTTGATGTAGTCAGGTTAAGGACAGAGCAAAAGCTTGCATATAAAAACATTATTTGTTTTGAGGGAGCCAGTTCTAGCTTTAATTTGCCAGGGTCTCTTTTTTTTCTTATTTTGCTTTGAGCTAAAAATTGCTTTAACCTTCATCTGTGGCCAGAAAAGACAGAACTTTCTGTACTGCTGACAGACTTCCGAAGAAGCAAGGTTAGTAAGAGAGCATAGTTGATTTCTGTGCAGCCATAAACATAAATGAAATGAAAATAGATTTCCCCAATACTGATGTACCTTGTCTTACAATGAAAGGTTTGCTAAATCCACATTAGGATTAGGAATGTGTGAAAAGCACCATTAAAGGGGTGGTTCACCTTCAAGTTAACTTTTAGTATATTGTAGAAGGGCCAATTCTAAGAAACCTTTCAATTGGTCTTCATTATTTATTTTTCATAGTTTTTTAATGATTTGCAATTTTCTTCTTTTTCGTTGCAGCTTTCAAATGGGGGTCACTGACGCCATCTAAAAACAAATGCTCTGTAAGGCTACAAATGTATTGTTACTGCCACTTTTTATTACTTATTATTCTATTCAGTCCCTCTCCTATTCATATTCCAGTCTCTTATTCAGATCAATGCAGGGTTGCTAGGGTAATTTGTACCCTAGACACCAAATTGCTGACACTGCAAACTAGAGAGCTGCTGAATAAAAAGCTAAATAACTATAAAACCACAAACAATAAAAAATGAAAACCAATTGCAAATTGTCTCAGAATATCACTCTCTACATTATACTAAAAGTTAACTCAAAGGTGAACAACCCCTTTAAGATTATGTACAGGTTAAAACAGGGGTCCCCACTACAGGGCCGTGTCCCCGAAGCTGGCTGCGGACAGTCCTGAACTGGGCTGGTAGGTTGTGCCGAATTGGATGCTGGCGCACCCAGATTATAAGGCACCCCCTCCCAACCCCACCTCGACCCCAATCCTAGCCCTTGCAAATATCTTTGCCCCCTGGGTTAAAATCTTGACAAACTGTAAATGATGTACAATGTGGGGCATATAGCATGTACTCACCACATTTATTAATACAGTATGTTATATTCATGTCTCCCAAGTTCTGAGGTTTGGCACATGGTTTTCTCTATTTACTTGTCTTACATCACAGGAGTAGAGGGAGTTTATTGGCTAAGTAAACTACTAGTATTAAAGTATGGGAAAGTATCATGCTAGGCATAGTTAGAGAAAAGCCAATTGTCTATTGTGTTCAACACTGCTGTGTGTGATCCCCACAGAATCACAGTAGGAATTATAGTTTATGTCTATTTTCCCACTACAGTAAAAGGTAACAGTTCATTCTACATATTGTAAGTTAAGGCACCAAGAGACCTCATATGAAGAACTTAGTTATTCCTTTGGTATTTTTTTGTTTTATATATTATTCAGATAATACTTGGGTTCTGACTGGTGGAAGGGTATATGGGGAGCTTGACACAAGTGCCTGTTATATAGCAGAAAATAAGGGGCATCCAGGCACTCAAAAAACTCTACAAGGGTCACTAAAAAAAGTATAAAAATATATTATTTATTGTAGATTAATTTGAAAAAGGGCAGCATCTCCATTGACCCTAAATGTTTTGTGCTTCCCGGGGTGACTAAGCCGTGACTAAGTGGAGGTTGGGCCTAAGTTGCCTCTTTTTTGTGTATTTGGGTTGCCTCCTCTGAGTGTGAGTGCACGCAGGCAGATTTAGGGCTAGCACGATGAGAGCAGCAGAGGCTACGGGGTATATTTATCAAAGAGTGAAGTTAAGAGTGAAGTTCCGCCACTAGAGGGAAATTCCTCCGCTCTCCATTCATTTCTATAGGATTTTTAAAGGCGTATTTATCAAAGGGTGAACTTTCACTTCACCCATTGATAAATAGGACTTTCGAAATCCCATAGAAATGAATGGAGATCGGCGGAATTTCCCTCTAGTGGCGGAACTTCACTCTTTGATATATTTACCCCTATAGCTCCATGTGCCTATAGCCTAAAGGGCAAGGAAAGCCTACGAAGGGTACAACTGACAGGCTTTCAGGTAGTGAGGGCTTGGATGAGGATGAGGATTGGACAGATGTCATTAGTAGACATGAGTGCTTAAAGGTGTCCCAACTCAAAAGGACCAGTAACATTTTTTTTTATTAATTTGTTAACTTGTATGGTTTACCCCTGTCACTAACCTGTAAAGTGCAGGTGGAAGCAATTTGATGAGAGTGACAGTGTGGTCGGACTGGAGGGCCCAGGGCTACCAGGCCTGTTGTCTGAGGCCCCCACTCCTATCGGTGACGCTCCTGGTTTTTTTTTTGGTTCGGGAGAGGGGGGTCTGGCCCAGCAGGGACCCATGAGGGCTGGGGCCCACTGGGTTTTTTCCTGGTGTCCCGCTGGGCCAGTCCGACCCTGGGTTATAGGCTGGCCCGCACATCACTAATGCAAAGTGTAGATATGGCCAGATTCGCCCATCACTAATGTGAGTATTTTTAGCTGTTAAGGGTTAAAAATGTACAATGTGTGAAGCCTGCAAGAGCGGTTGCAGGTCCAGTAATATTGCTTTCTCTGCTCCCTATAGCAGGCTGATGCAGCTTTATTCCACACTACTGATTTCTCTCTATTTCTGCTTGTACAGCTGCTTTTAGTTGAGCACTTTAACAAGCTTTGCAAACTTGGGAGCAGGCTTCTTATTATTTCCCCAATAAATCAATTGCACAAAACTGCTCTTGGACACATTGTTAGGGCTCTTCCAGACGAGCGTCTGAAGCTGCGCTCCCCTGCGTCCTGGTTTTATACGTTCAGCTGCAGGGAAGTGCAGCAGTAGACGCCTGTAGGTGCCGAATGCAGGTTGAGATGCAACATTCTGCATTTTTCATGTGTTCGGCGCCTATATGCCCCTGTGTGAGCACAGCACCATTGAAAAAAATTGAATGCATCTACTGCTGCACTTGCTGAACGCATAAAGCGCAGCTTCAGACGCTCATCTGGAAGAGCCCTAAAGCTTCACTAAGTGGCAGATTTATCAAAATCCGAGTTTGTGAAAGAATGCAACAAAATATCCCACGTGAATTTTACCACGGAAAAAAGTCACGTGCCAGTGAGAATCTCATTGTCCCTTTTTCCATGAAAAAAACAGGGGAATATTTTCCTAAATAAACCAGCATTCAGGAAAAAAGTCATACTAGATTTGTCTGTGTTTTATTTTCCTCGTCCCCATTTTTCATTTCACAAACTCAGATTTTGATAAATCTGCCCCTAAGGAATCGTGGTTAGTGGCAAATGTATAGTTCAGGTATAGCATCTATTATCCAGAATGCATTGGACCAAAAGGTCTTTCTGTACAGGTATGGGATCCGTTATCTGGAAACCTCTTATCCAGAAAGCTCCAAATTACAGAATAGCTGTCTCCCATAGACTCCATTTTATCCAAAATATCCAAATTTTAAAATATGATTTCTCTTTTCTCTGTAATAATAAAACAGTAATTGTACTTGATCACAACTAAGATATAATTAATCCTTATTGGAAGCAAAACCAGCCGATTGGGTTTATTTCATTTTTATATGATTTTTTTTAATATGATAGACTTAAAGGGATACTGTCATGTGAAAAAAAATTCTGCACTGAAATCCATTTCTCAAAAGAGCAAACAGATTTTTTCATGTTCAAGTTTGAGATCTGAAATGGGGCTAGACCAGGGGTGTCCAACCTGTGGCCCAAGGGCTGCATGCGGCCCAGGATGGACATTGATGCAGCCCAGCTTGAAAGGCTTGGTTCCTGAGGAAACTTCATGTTGCAAAGGAGTAGGCAGGAGGGGGGACTCTGTCCAGTTAGTAGTAATAAACTTTTCTTTTTCCAATGTGGGCCAGGGAAGCCAAAAGGTTCAAGAACTCTTGTCTAGACATATTTTCAGTTTCCCAGCTGCCCCCAGTCATGTCACTTGTGCTCTTATAAACTTCAGTCGCTCTTTACTGTTGTACAGCAAGTTGGAGTGATATCACCCCCTCACTCCCAGCAGCCTAACAACAGAACAATTGGAAGGTAACCAGATAGAAGCTCCCCAACACAAGATAACAGCTGCCTCGTAGTTCTAAGAACAGCACTCAATAGTAAAAGCCAAGTCCCACTGAGACTGATTCAGTTACATTAAGTGGGAGAAATAACAACCTGCCAGAAAGTAGTTCCATCCTAAAGTGCAGGCACAAGTCACATGACTGGAGGCAGCTGGGAAACTGCCAATATGTCTAGCCCCATGTCACATTTCAAAACTGAATATTAAAAAATATGTCTGTTCTTTTGAGAACTGGATTTCAGTGCAGAAGTAGCTACCTTTTACTACTTCTTACCGACTGCCCGAGCAACAGGAAGTTCAGAAGCTGCTCTTGGTGCCAGGCACAGTGGTGATTGGCTGTAATTACTCATGTAACATATACAGTACCTAGCAATTTTTTTTTTTAGGTACAAGTTTGGGGGATTTGGGGCCCTCTAGTTGTTATGGGTACTTTGGTGGAAATGCTATTTGCAACATAATGTTGTTTGTTGTGCTTTCTGTGGAGCTGGAAGTCCAGTGGTGTAACTAACTATACAGCAGATCCCGTGGCCATGGAGTTGCCCTGATGCACCCAAGTTACCCCACTGTGAGTCCCACCTGCAGGCCCTGGCACCTCGTGTATTAGAGCCCACAGCAGGTTACACTGTGAGGCCACAAAAAATAATAACCCATTTTAACACCCTGCACTGGATTCTGCCAGCCAATGGCATAACGGTTTCCAACATGGAACTGAACATCTGAGAATACATGGAAAATCCAAAGTGATTCCCTGCAACTGAGCACACCCAAGCCTTCATCCCATGACATAGATAGAATATTCCCAGCCTGGGCCAGGACCAGAGGGGAACTCATACATTCTGGGACTAGGGTTGCCACCTTTTCTGGAGAAAAATACCGGCCTTCCTATATATTTCTCTTTTTCCCCTATTAATAACATTGGGATCAACCCACATTTTTACCAGCAAGGCCAGTAAAATACCGGCCAGGTGGCAACCCTATCTGTGACAGAACTATGGGTGAGTGTCTCTCTTTGAAATTAAAGCCTGTTAACTCGGGCCTGTCCACCCTCGTTTGCTCGCAGCAGTGTGGAACTACAAGGGTGTTATAGGGCCAGGGTCTGCACCCCCTCAGGGTCCCCCGGCAGTAGTGATGGGCGAAACTCCCGCGTTTCGCTTCGCCGAAAAATTCGCGAATTTCCAGAGAAATTCGCGAATTGGCAAAAAATTTGCGAAATGAGTCGCGCGTCACGAAAACGACGCGACACGATTGACGCGACGCGCGTCGGAAACGACGAGACGTGGGTCGCGTCAATCGTGTCGCGTCGTTTTCGGCGCACGTCGCGTAGTTTTTGGCGCGTCGCGTCAAAAACGACGTGCGACTCGTTTTTGTTGGTGAATTTTTCGGTGGCTGCCGTTTTGCGAATTTATTCGCCAGCGGCGAATCGCGGGAATTCGCCCCTGGCGAATAAATTCGCCCATCACTACCCGGCAGCTCACGCGCCGCTGAATCAGGCTGTATAATTCAGCAGCCGGAAGGGGGCCTGGCTGCATGTCCTGCACCAGCAGGCACAGACTGGCAATCTGTGGGTTCTGGCAAATGCCAGAGGGGCTGCTATAAGGTCCCATAGAAGTCAGTATTTAGTGGGCTGGTGGGGGCTGTCTGGGCCTCTGTGTACCTGAAATGCCAGGGCCTATTTTAATTCTCAGTGTGGACCTGCGCACCAGGGTTTGCCCCCCTCTAGTTACGTTGCTGACTTGCAGTTGGGGGCATCAGCTGCTTACATTTAATCAAAAGTGGCCAAACACTGCAATACCAAATGCAGTAACATTTGCCCAATGGCACAAAGCAAAAAAAAATTCCTGCTGCAAGTCCATACATTTTGGTGCTATGCTAATACACAACTGGGATGTAAAAATGTGCAAGCCACTTATACCCTTAATGGGACTACACTAGGCAAATCCATAATGGAAAAGAGCCAGGAGATGGAGCCCATGAGCACCGCTGTGCTTACTCTGCACTGATGTGTGAGTACTGTGTTAGGGCGCTTTCAGGGGTAATGAACTATATGGGGGAAGCAGGGATGGGGCACAATGATCATGCCTTCCAACATTTTGGAAATAAAAAGAGGGACATAAAAGTTGTAGCGCTTAGTGTGGCGGACATTCTTTGACCACACCCATTTTGTGGCCACACCCCCTAATTACTATGTTATTTTTACAAAATTTGGCAGGTTACGAAAGGTTGAACATATTTCTGTGTTTTTTTTTCAGTTATTACAGTTTTGCTAATGAATTTCCCTTTAAGCTCTGAGTCTAACTTTTCCCAATGGTCCTGTTTTCTAATACAATTACTTATTTGAAATTATTAGAAATTGTTACAAAAGTATCTTATCTGCTGCTATGGCTGTTCTGGGCTCTTCGCCAACAGCCAATTAAGTTAGTACAAATGAGGGACTGTGGGTTGAGCTGTCAAAAGAGGGACTGTTGGGAGGTATGCAATGTAGGGTAGTCGGTAAGGTCTTTTCTTATTGGGGGTTTAGTTCTCCTTTAAGATAGAAACTCTGAATAGCAAGAACATTTTCATCAAATACTTGTAATATGGTCAGCATTGCCCTGCAGCAGCAAATCCATATGATTGAGAATTTTCTTTTAGTTCTGCAGATACAATACTGAAAACAAATATATATTTGTGCCTCTCTTACTATATAAACCTAAAGGCTTTTTTTATATATCCCAAAGCTACAAAAGGTTAAATGCATAATGCTGGGTAACAACAGTGGCTCTCCAATGAATGGCAGATAATATTTCCAGTTCCAAAGAACTATTGTGGTATTGTGTTTATTTATCTGACCTCAGGTTGTAGGTATGAGACCAGTTAAGTACACAAGCCCTATTATCCATTCAGCTTCCAAGCCATTGTTTTTATTTGAGATTTGGATTATACATATTTATGATTCAAACCAAGGTCTGCAAAAAGAAGTGGCCAAAAAGCCAACTTCTAGCCCAGTGCTGTCACTAATGTGTGATCATGCTGCCTCTAGGTCAGATCCATTATCCAATAACCCATTATCCAGAAAGCTCTGAATTATGGGAAGGTTGTCTCCCATGGACTCCATTTTAAAGGGATCCTGTCATGGGAATTTTTTTTCTTTAAAAATGCATCAGTTAATAGTGCTGTTCCAGAAGAATTCTGCATTGAAATCCATTTCTCAAAAGAGCAAACAGATTTTTTTTTTCATTTTGAAATCTGACATGGGGCTAGACATTTTGTCAATTTCCCAGTTGCCCCAAGTCATGTGACTTGTGCTCTGATAAACTTCAATCACTCTTTACTGCTGTACTGCAAGTTGTAGTGATATCACCCCCTCCCTTTCCCCCACCCAGCAGCCTAACAACAGAACAATGGGAAAGTAACCAGATAACAGCTCCCTAACACAAGATAACTGCTGTCTGGTAGGTCTAAGAACAGCACTCAGTAGTAAAAACCCATGTCCCACTGCGTTCTATTCAGTTACATTGAGAAGGAAAAACAACAGCCTGCCAGAAAGCCGGTCGCTCCTAAAGTGCTGGCACAAGTCACATGACCAGGGGCAGCTGGGAAATTCACAAAATGTCTAGCCCCATGTCAGATTTCAAAACTGAATATTAATATTGCTCTTTTGAGTAATGGATTTCAGTGCAGAGGTCTACTGGAGCAGGACTATTAACTGATGTGTTTTTAAAAAAACATGTTTTCCCATGACAGTATCCCTTTAACTAAGTCATCCAAAATTTTTAAAAAACAGTGCCTTCTACTTGATCAAAGCACCCTTTGTGACTAATCATTTGTGCGTGTCTTGAAAAGGTTAAAGTTAAAGCAGAACCTGTGGGGAAAAAATACTGTACCCTCCACCCCAGGTAGACCCCCCTCCCTCTTCCCCCCAACTACCTCCCCGGGGAGATGTCCCATACTCCATACTTACCCCTCGCTGCAAGTTCTTCCAGCGGAGTTGCACGCAGCCATCTTCCATGTTCTCTGTAAGCTGTTGGAGCAGTTTGCCGGTTTTCGCACAGGCCCGGATATATGGAAAGGCCACCAAGGCCCGGGCCTATGGCAGCAGGATTTTAGGGGGGGCGGTATGCTGTTAGCCAATCAGGCAACTATCCTAATAGTTATAAAGGAACTGCTTACAGTAAGGAAAGGTTTGATCAGTAAAAAAAGTTGACACACTCATCCAGGGGGTATTTACAACTATTGCATCTCAAATGATATGTGCAATCTCCATAAACCAATAAGGATAGTGTTGTTATGATTACATGGAAATGGAATTTCCTGTATCTTGGAATGAGTTGTAGGGGCCCAAGGCAAACTTAAAGCGCAAGGTACTTTTGTGGCTGTGAGCATTGTGCTCTGTTAGATGTCTCTTTACAACAGTGGCTATGGGGGTTATGGCTAGCATACTCTACACTGTATAAATATAGCTTGTTCCTGCACCTGGCATTGGTGAGCCTTACATTGAATAAGATTAGCTGAAAGGTCTAAGAAGACTAAAGAAGAATATCTGAAAGGATTGGATGTATGTATTTAACAGTTAGATGAAGGCAGAGTACACTACAATCACTGGTACCCTCATTTGGTATACCTTAGCTCAGACCCATGTTGGACTCAACTGCCAGAAGGCCATGTGTTACATCTTCTCAATCAGGTGGGCCCTTGCTCTACTATTGGAGAAAAGAGTTAATCACTCCAATTCCACATTCAGAGCTTACTCACTTAAAGATCTTGGACATCAGTGGTTCTCTTAATAACAGATTATACTCTTTATGGCTGGATATTACACAAATTCTCTTTGGTGGGTGCTGATTCGGAGGGTTCAAGATCTAATCAGTAAATGCTTCAAATCATTTCTCAATAGTTATCCTTCAAACAATTAGAGATTGGGGACCGAAATTCAAGAAACGGCGAGAAAGTTGCGAAATGCTGCTGAGTCTCATTTTGGACGAGGGCGTCCATTTTTTCAAATTCCCGCGATTCACTGCTGGCGAATAAATTCACGAAAAGCCAGAAAAATATCGCCTGCTGAAAATTCGACAATGGATGCTGTCACCCAAAATAAGATGCCAGCGAATTTTTGGCAGACTAAATTTTTCTGTTGTTTCGCGAATGTATTCGCCTGCGGTGAATCTGCCCCAGGCAAATAAATTCGCCCATCACTAGAGATGTAGCATTCACAACATGCACAGGTAGCATTGCCTGCCTGGTGCACTATTCCCAGTGCTATGGGGGAGCTGAAAGTGGTCCCACACTGGAAGCATTGACAATCCAGTGTACTAACTCTAACCTCCTCGTTGGAGCCTTTGACTGCAATGCTAACTACCCTTAACCTGCCTTGTGCATTCATTTTTATAGAAATGAACAACTACAGAACTGCCAGGACAGTACTTTCCGTCTGTATTTAGAAACACAATTTAGGTGTTAACAACTTTTGGGGAATGCCCTCATCAGCTAGTCAGAATGTAGTCGTAGAAGTAGAAGTTTTTTTTTTTTGGAGTGATTGTTTTTGCATAGTCAGAATTTAGCTGGCTAAAACCGAATCCAGTACCTGCTCCTTGCAGAAATATGCTAAGCTATGGGCTGCCAGGAGCAATATGAGGAGCAGGCCAGTATACATAAAGGGGCTGAGAGGGGAGCATACCCACACACGTGCTGATATGGAGACCAGTACTACAGCATAGTATAGTATTTTGCACCCTGATTGGACTATCTCAATCAGTAAAAGAGGACGATTTTCAACAAAACCCTTCTGCTAGGCTTAGTCATTCAGTCTGAGAGCCACCACCATGTTAAAGGGGTGGTTCACCTCTAAGTTAACTTTTAGTATGTTATAGAATGGCCAGTTCTAATCAGCTTTTCAGTTGGTCTTCTTCATTTATTTGTTATAGTTTTTTTTATTATTTGTCTTCTTCTTCTGACTCTTTTAATCTTTCAAATGGGGGTCACTGCCCCCAACTAAAAACAAATGCTGTTAGGCTGCACATTTATTGTTATTGCTAGTTTTTATTATTTATGTTTGTGTTCAGGCCATCTCCTAATCACATGACAGTCTCTTATTCAAATCAGTGCATGGTTGCTAGGGCAATTAGGACACTAGCAACCAGATTGCCGAAATGAAAAACTTGAGAGCTGCTGAATATAAAGCTAAATAACAAAAAAACACAAATAATAATAATAAATGAAAATAAAATGCAAATAGTCTCCGAATACCACTCTGCATCATAACAAAGTTAACTCAACCCCTTTAAAGGGCAAGGAAAGTCTAAAATAGAATAAGGCTAGAAATGCTGTATTTTGTATACTAAACATAAACATGAACTTACTGCACCACAAGCCTAATCAAACAAATGTTTATGCTTTCAAAGTTGGGCATAGGGGGTCTTGTAACTTTGTTATACATCTTTGCAAGACCAAGACTGTGCACATGCTCAGTGTGATCTGGGCTGCTTAGAGATTGTCATAAATGATCAAAACAGGGACACAAACAAAGCTTCTTGAGTTCTGCATGGCTGGTAAGTAAGGCGGGGGCTCCCCCTGTTGTTCATAAGTATGATTGTTTCCCTGCACAGCAGTTAGGGACCGTTTGATAATTCCTATCCACAGCAGCAAATGAAGGGAGAATTTCACTGCATACAGTCAGGTTTCTTATAAAAATGGTACACATTTTTAATTAAATTAGGTTTCTTTTTTCATTAAAGAAAGTGAAAATGGGGTTTTATTGCCTTTCCTTGTCCTTTAAAGAAGCTGCTGCCAGTAATAGGCCTGGTACTGTGACAAGTTGCATAATGAGGTCAATACAGAAGAGTTAGGGAGGTTTTCTGTGTTTATTTTATAAAAGAATTCATACAGTACAGTGTCATTATAAGCCATCAGCAAATGATACAAACAACAAATTATCACCCAGCTCCAAGGTTAGAGGGATTCTGTATTACTGTCCCTTTCTCAAACTGCATTCCAACGTTACAAATAAATAAAGCAACAATGTCCAGGAATGTTTAAGGTTTCACTCAATATTGCGCCATTTCTACGGTGATTGGATTGACGTGGCCTTGGCTTGCTAATGTCTTCTTTCCGCTGTCGTTTATTTCTTCCTTTAATACGCTCAAGGTTTTCTCAGAGAACAAAGGCCTCAGTTTATGGCATGTGAAGAGCAATATGAGTCGCAAGAGACATGCAAAGGAACTCAGTCCGATAATCACCACTAAAGGGAAACAAAGGAGATTAGCATAAGAACTGACCAACACTAATATGTAGCACATCATTAAGGGAATCTGGTTCTATGAAAATAACATTATAGCTTTGTGTGCTGAATACACATATGGGACCTGTTATCCAGAATGCTTGGGTCCTGGGGTTTTCTGGATAACAGATCTTTCTGTAATTTGGATCTCTGTACTTTTTGGGCTAATTTGACCATCAAATTTGCTAAATTCGATCGAATTGAATGATTGGAATAAAACGTACAATTCAAATAAGAAAATCGTTCGACCATTTGATAGTGGAAGTACTTGCCCTTTAAAAATTTATTCGGCTGCCTACTTTGCCAGATTAAACCTACTGAGTTGCTATATTTGCCTATGGGAAGCTCCCATAGGCTTTTTCTAAGTTTTTTTTTATCAAATAGAAATCATCCGATTTTTCGAAAAATTGTACGATTTTTTCGTGAAGTCGGATGAATTTATACAATTCTTTGCGAGAAATCAGATGATCCTACGAATTCGATATTCGATTTAGTTGGATTTTAGTTTGTGAAAATTTTGAGGGTCGAATTCGAGGGTTTTTAACCCTCGAAATTCGACTCTTGATAAATCTGCCCCTGAGTCTACTAGAAATTCATATAAACATTAAATAAACCCAATAGGCTGGTTTTGCCTCCAATAAGAATTAATGATATCTTAGTTTGGAGCAAATACAATGTACTGTTTTATTACAGGTATAGGATCCGTTATCCTGAAACCCAATATCCAGAAAGCTCTGAATTACGGAAAGACTGTCTCCCATTATTATAAAATAATTCACATTTTTTAAAATGATTTCCTTTTTCTCTGTAATAATACAACAGTACCTTGTACTTGATCCCAACTAAGATATAAGTAAGTAAAACCAGCCTATTGAGTTTATTTAATGTTTACATGATTTTCTAGTAGATTTAAGGAATGAAGATCCAAATTACAGAAAGATCCGTTATCCGGAAAACCCCAGGTCCTGAGCATTCTGGATAATAGGTCCCATACAGGGTCGGACTGGGGGGCCCGGGGCCCACTGGTACTTGCTGCCTGCCTACTTCATGGAGGAGCAAGACGCGTGTGCGCTCTGGAATGCACCGCCAACACTGAAAAGAGGAACAGGAGAGGTCTGGCCCGTCGGGGCCCCACTGGGTTTTTTTCTGGTGTCCCGCCGGGCCAGTCCGACCCTGGTCTCATACCTGTATTACCGGAAAAAATAAAATGGAGTCTAAAGGAGATGAAAATAATTTGGAGCTTTCTGGAGAACATGTTTCCAGATAATATATCCCATACCTGTATTTATACTAGGAGTCTGACCGTGTTGTTCCCATGCCCCAATAATACAATAATCTTTTAATAAAAAAAAGATGTCCCACAATTCACTTTGTGCAACAGGGTGTAAAGAGCAACACGGTGGGTTCCCCAAACAATTATCAAGTAAAGTATCAGTGTTTTGACTTTTAATTAAAGGTGACATTGTTACCTTTGGGTTGGCGTTAGTTTGGATATGAAAAACAGAGAAAAGGAAATGTATGGCTTTCTCTGTTAACTCACCGTTAATCATGTTAACTGTTGACAGTTCAGATGAAGTCTCACTTCCAGTATATACTCCAACAGCAGCAACAGTCGCCACAGGATATATAGTAAACGTATAACGTACATATTTTTCAAAGACAAATGTTTCCATCATAAGCCTAGAAATACATATAGTGGTAAGCGTTAGGTATGTTGTGTCGGTACACTTATCCAGTGACTTTAATACGAGTTTGTGTGTAAGTACATTTTATTAGTATATTCCATCTTGTACAGCTATTATCATTATAACATAGCTTTTATCAGTTAAATATCTCACTACTGTCCCTGTAAGTGTCTCGGATTACAAAGCCAAGCTAATTGTAGTGCTAGTGCAAGACCACATGAGGGCAGTGTTTTCCATTCAGAATGAGAGACAAGCAGGACATTTTGCAAAGGCTATTTTTTCTATCTGACACAGTGGTTCTCAACCTTCCTAATGCTGCGACCCTTTAATACAGTTCCTCATGTTGTGGTGACCCCCAACCATAAAATATTAAAATATTTTCGTTGCCAGCCCAGAGCGTATTGTTAGGAAAGTACAGGAGACAGCGTGACTGCATAAAGGTTTGTTTTCCGTGCGTAGTGTAGCAAAACATTTTTGCCACACCCATTTTGTGGCCACACCCCAATTACCATGTTAATTTTACAAATTTTAAAAGGGCAGGGAGAGCTGTATGGCAGTCCCTACTAAGGGGATATAGAAAGTTGTAGTGCAACTGGCTTCCCTACACAGGTTACTGAACTACAACTTCCAGCACCAACACCCGGATAGCTACAACCTTGCCCCAGGGCTAGTGATGAGAGAGATGAACCTGCTCCTGGAACCCCTTAAGGGACCCCTGTGAAAGGGTTGTTCGACCCCCAGATTGAGAACCACTGATCTGACACATAGCAAGTGCAGCTGCTGCACAGAGCATCCACAAAGAACACAAGAAAGTGATATTCTGCAGTGCAGGGTAGTGATGGGCGAATTTATTCGCCTAGGTCGAATTCGCGGCGAATTCCCGCTGGCGAATAAATTCGCGAATCACCATCGAAATTTCGCCGAAAAACGAGCCGCGCGTCAGTCGCGACGCGACGAAAACGACGCAACGCGCGACGAAAACGACGCGACGCGTGACAAAGTTGGCGCGACAAAATCGTCCCGCGACTCGTTTCGCAAATTTTTCGCCGATTCGCGAATTTCTCTAGAAATTCGCAAATCTCTAGGCGATGCAAATCGCGGGAGATTCGCCCATCACCAGGCCCGGACTGGCAATCTGTGGGTTAGGGCAAATGCCAGATGGGCTGCTATAAGGTCCCATAGAAAGTCAGTATTTAGTGGGCTGGTGGGGACTGTTTGGGCCTCTATGTGAGCTGATTGGGCCTCTGTGTACCTGAAATGCCAGGGCCTATTTTGATTCTCAGTCCAGACCTGCCCATCACTAGTGCAGGGCAGGGTGCAAAGTCAAGGTTTTTGTACACTAGCACCTTGCACTGCACTTTACTGAACAGCCGCAGTTCTCTCTGATGCAAAATGAAGTTTAGGGTGAATGAAGCCCATCTAGGGCAGAAATGGGCGAGGCCCCCCCTTCCCCCTCAGGTACAGCTTGAGTAGTTTAGCCTCCCCCACCCCTTCCCAGCTAGCCCCCAGGTAAGAACAATGGAAGGAGGCTAGCAACAGTGGGGGAAAAGAGGGGCGGTCTGGGGGAGGAGATGGGGGGGGAGTTGTTGGCCAGGCAAGGTTTTTTAAGGGGAAAAAAAACCTTTGTCTTAGAGCTCAGACTTATTGGAAAAGGATAGGTGTCACCCCGCCCCTTTTTTCCATTGGTTGGCGTCAGTGCAGCTCAAGGAGTACCTATTGGTTACAGTGCAGGCCTACGTTTGGTGAGTCACGAGTGTGCATCAGACTGGGACTGCACGGTCTTATCTGAGGCATACAAGAGAATGGGTTAGCGCCATTCATGCACAATGAGGGAGCAGGGGGATGGGCAAAAAGGCGGTCACTGAGTGCGCCCAGCCCCATAATCCCTGCTTCCTGTTTTTGGGCATTGAGCCCACATTTTTTGAGATACCAATTTTTGGGCAGTGAGCCCACGTTTGGAGAATAAGAGCCGCAGCTGGGGTCAGGATTTAAACTGTTAAATAAAGCATGTGACCTCCACAGATTTTTACCATAATATGTCTCTGTGGTTTAATTGAATGGAAAAGGCATAACTTGGGGGGATAGGGGGGGGTCCTTGGCCTAACAGTTCTGTATTTCTGAGAGGTGGGCTGAGGTAGTCATTTAGGCCCAGCGTGTTAAAGAGCCACGTGGTGGTTCGAAAGTTGCAACAGTCCAGATCTTCAAAGCCGTGAAATACAAATAAAGGCTTTTTAAGGAAATCTTTGGATGGTGCTGTCTGTTACTATTTCTGGAAGTCATGTAGGCACCCCCAATCACCTACCTGTCCCCTAACATGTCCCATCCCCAAGGCTGTATTTACATAGCAGATCACTTTAAGCCCACTACCGTTCTTCACCCCCACACCTCCCCTTCATATGTGCATGGGGATTGCCATGTGGGAAATTTAAAAAAAATGTATCAAATCTCCTGCGCATCCCCAGTACTTCTCAACGACTGTGTATGCGGCTGGGCTGCTTGTCGCCCTCAAAATCCTTGCACCCTAGGCCTGGCCTTTCCATGAATCCAGATCTCATCCCCTTAACTTGCTCATTATTCAGACACAAATGTTAGGGAGAGCTAGTGGGGGTTCAGCCTGCCCTCAATATGCTCTGCACTTTGCACAGATTATTACTCCAGCACATAGGGTTGCTACCTGGTGCATATTTTACAGGCCTGGTCGGTATTTTTGATGGTTGACCCCAATGTTATTAATAGGAAAAAAAAGATAAATATATAGGAAGGCCGGTATTTTTTCCAAGAAAAGGTGGCAACCCTACCAGCACATGGCTTGAAGGAAACATGGACATGTCAAAAAAAAATCATAGTTAAGTAGAAAGTGATCCTACCAGAAGACCAGGGCCAGGAAGATGAGGCACAGTATGATATTGCTGACAGTCGGATCCTCTATTTTAACATAATATTTTAAGACAATTCCAAAGTTGAGGAATGTAGCAACTGATGTCCATGTAGCATATGTTGCTAATCCATTATGCACCTGAAAAATAACATCTAGAAATTATATTTAAATGAATATATATATATATATATATATATGTGTAAACAATGCAAACAAAGTTTTTTTGGGGGAAGAAATTAGAGATGCACCAATCCAGGATTCGGCCAGGATTCCTTGTGCATGGCCAAAACAAATCCAAATCCTAATTTGCATATGTAAATTAGGTGTGGGAAGGGACATCTCGTGACTTTTTGTGACAAAACAAGGATGTAAAAAACATTTTCCCCACCTTTTCCTTTCCCACCCCTAATTTGCATATTCGGATTCGGTTCGGTACATGGCCGAATCTTTCACGAAGGATTTGGGCCAAATCCTAAAAAGTGGATTCGGTGCAACCCTAGGAGAAATACACATGAACACTAATGCATATTATCCAATGCATATTATCTGTATAGGTGTGCGGCACTGTCGTTTGGTTTGTATTCTGTCTTATATTGCAGGCTGCAGAGATTACTGATTGCTGCAGAGAAAATATGTTTTATGTTCTTACAGTAGGTAGGGTTGCCACCTTTTTAAAATTTTTATACCGGCCGGCGGGGGGCGGGGCCAAAAGGGGGCGTGATGTGCCGTCAAAAGGGGCGTGGCGTGATGTCAAAGGGGGCGGAGCCACGCGAAGGATCGGCTGAAGACGCGAGAAAGGTAAGTTTTTATTAGATTTAGGCAAGGCAAGGGCCATTTTTAAGGGGTATTTCAAATTTACCGGCAGCTACATTGCCGGTAAATTTGTAATACCGGCCCCGGCCTTGGCTGGTGTTTTACCGGCTAGGCCGGTAAAATACCGGCTGGGTGGTAACCCTAACAGTAGGGGAGTAGGTAGTCATTACTGTCCGAAAATAGCATCAGAGGGTCCTGCTCACATTTGCCTGAAGTAAATGCCTGTACAGCTCCATGCCAACCAATGACTCAGCTTTATTTTTTTGCATTGGCTGATCAGTATTATGAACCATGAATCATATACAAGCTATAGTGATTGTCTTACAAGTACATAACTAGGGTTGCCACCTTTTCCTGTGGCAGAACCCGGACAGGGGGGCGGGCCCATGACGTCGGTGGGCGGGCCTGTGATGTCATGGGGCGGAGCTATGACGACGCGATCACCGATCGCTACGTCAATCAAGCTAATCCCGCCCGGTTTTCCTTATTTGGAAAACCGGGCAGGAAGTATTGACCCGGGCAGCCCTTCAAAATACCGGGCTGTCCAGGTCAAAACAGTTGGCAACCCTATACATAACCCTCAATAGGATGCATGATGGGAAAGTATTAGACCGCTGCCTACAGCTACAACTTCCTCCTTCTGGATCAATGAGCCCTATGTGATGTATATGTGTTTGCTTGGGGTTCTTTGTAAGCAATTAGCTGAATCAATTCTGTATTATAGAGGTGGCCACATATATATATATATATATATATATATATTGTTATTGCTACTTTCTATTACTCATCTATCCTTTCCTATCATATTCCAGTCTCTTATTCAAATCAATGCATGGTGGCTAGGGTCATTTGGACCCTAGCAACCAGATTGCTGAAACTGAAAACTGGAGAGCTGCCGAATAAAAATCTAAATCACTCAAAAACAACAAATAAATAGTGAAAAGCAATTGCAAATCGTCTACATCATAGTACAAGTTACTTTGAAGGTGGAGGGCTCCATTAATTTGAATGAACCGCATTATAGGGGCTTCCTCTTATATTTTCTTGTTACATAATAATCATAGAGGTTCTCTGAAGACCGGAGCAGCCTCTTGCTGTCTATTTTGTGTACAGGCCACACTGAATGCATTGCACAGTGCTGTGTGTGTGCGCAGGTATACATTATCCGGAAACCCGTTATCCAGAAAGTTCTGAATTAGGGAAAGGCCGTCTTCCATAGACTCCATTATAATAACTGAATCCAACGCTCTCTACTGCGCATGTGCCGAAAGTCACAAAATTTCAATCGGAAAACTTCATGACTTTCGCATGTACAGTAGAGCTAAACCGGAAAATGCCTCCTACTGCGCAAACGCTGATAAATCCAGGAAGAAGACTACACGAGAGAAGATTTTGCCTACAAACTTCATGGACAGGACCTGCGCTGAGGGGGTTATTAGCAAATTAGGGGCATTTGCCTGTGGGGGAGGGGGGGAAGTAAGCCGGGGGGGGACTTCTCCTTTAAAAATTATTTCCTTTTTATCTGTAATAATAACACAGTAACTTGTATTTGATCAAAACTAAGATATAATGAATCCTTATTGGAAGCAAAACCAGCCTATTGGGTTTATTTCAGGTTTACATTATTTTATATAAGACTTAAGGTATGAAGGTCCAGATTACAGAAAGATCCATTATCTGGAAACCCCAGGTCCAGAGCATTCTGAATAACAGTTTCCATACCTGTAATAAAGGCTAATTTTTATACCTTAACCGAAGGCTACAAGTTCATATTACTCACCAACATTCGTGTGCACCACAAGTCAGACGGGTTATTTTGAGACATCCAGGCGCCATACTTATAGCAGTTACGGTACGATATGGCAAGCATAATGTATAGTGAAATTGGCAGCAAAACCAAGAACGCATTAGCGAAAATCAGGATCCTAAGAGAGAAAACACAAAAACACGGTTCATTTGTGCATTTTGATATGAATCTCTAAATTACACTTTTTGTCCTTTTAGTAGTTTTTTTAGGCACCCTGTACTGTATGATCTGTTTATGGTGCGTATATTTCCCTGTTTCTGTCTGTATTAGGCAAACAGATCCCTGCATAACTGAATACTGATAGATGTAGTTCCACAATTAATGGAGCGTGCAGATATCTATATCAGCTGTCCTTTGTGATCAATTGGTTTCCTTTCCTATCTCTTTTTTTCTCTCATTGTTTTCAAGAGGATTTCACTGCTGTACTTTAGGTTGTTCACCTTTGAGTTCACTTTGAGGGGCAAATTCACTAAAGCGAGAAAATGCGCTAGCGTTGTCTTCACCGACGTTCGCCGCACTTCGCCTGGCGAATTTTCGCCAGAGCTACGCACATTCACTAAGATACGAATTTGCGCTCAGGGCGGCGAACATTAGCGAAGTTGTGCTACCGTTACTTCGCCAGGCAAAGCACATTTATGCTAGCGATGCCTAATTTGCATACGGCGCAAACGTAAGCGTTTAATAGAAGTATATGCTACAGCCACTACATATACTACACAAGCCCAGGAAACCTTTAATAAATTAAATAAAGTTGTCCTATTGCCCTAAACATGTGCCCCCTTGTGTTGCCATATGTTAGGAAATTTTTCACTCTTTTTCAGACTATCTCTCAACAAAAGAGAATAGACTCCATTGTTTTTTGGGACTTAGAAAAAATATCAAGTTTTTTTTTTCAAACTCCTATCTATTGTATTGAACTTGGCCAGGTCTGACCTGACGATGTAACGTCTAGCGTAAGAGGTAATGCTCACAAAAATTTTCATCTTAGTAAATTAGCGTAGTTACATCCCTTCTTAGTGCGCAACTTCGCCTGGCGTAAGGGTGTGAAGTTGCGCAAGTCGATCTCCTTTACTAGCGAATTTTCACCAGGGACACTGTTAGTGAATCGGCAAAGTTGCTAATTGACGTCACGCTGGCAAATTAGCGCTAGCGTTAGATGCTTTGCCCTTTAGTGAATTTGATGTAGAGAGTGATATTATATGACAAATATTTCTATTGGTTTTCATTTTCTAGTAATTTAGCTTTTTATTCAGTTTGTAATTTCAGCAATCTGGTTGCTACAGTCCACAATTACCCTACCAACCAGGTATTGATTCCAATACGAGACTGGAATATGAATAGGAGAGGACCTAAAAAGAAAGTTGAGTAATAACAATACATTTGTAGCCTTACAGAGCATTTGTTTTTTAGATGGGGTCAGTGCCCTCATTTAAAAACCTTAAAGAGTCAGTAGGCAAATACTAAACACACTCTAAGTAATAAATAATGAAGACCAATTGAAAAGTTGCTTAGAATTGGCTAAATGCTAACAGTTAACTCTAAAGGTGAACCATCCCTTTAATGGAACGACAGTATACGTCCTATTCTTTTCACTTGCATAGATTTCCCAGGGACCACAGAAAAGAATAAGACAACACCTTGGTGGCTCTATAGAAAAGTAGTTTAGTAAATATGTTCAATAACTTCCTCTGCAGGTGATTTACACCATGAAATCTGAAATGCTGTAAGAGATCTGATATCCCTGTGTGAGTGCATCATATAATCACGGCATGCCTCAGTTGACAGATTTACATCCTTTGCTCATAAACCCATAAAACTTTATTGTATATTGGTGTAGTGTAATAAGAAGGAATGTGTAGGCCCTTTCCCTAGTGGACTTATTTTCAATGTAATACAATATAAATACAATGAGGTTTAAGAACACAGTCAACGTATTATGCAAGAAAATAATATGCCATGTGATATTCTGGCTTTTTCTGGTTTCACTTATCCACTTCAGCATTTTTTAGTTATTAAAGACACTAAATATGACTGCCTATAGGTATTGTGGCTTAAAGATATTTATATTAATGGATCATAGAAACAAAAGAAGTCCTAACTTTAGATACAGAATGCTCTGGACCAGAGGTTTTCTGGATAAGGGTTCCTTCTGTAATTTGGAACTTCATACCTTAAAGGACAAGGAAAGGCAATAAAATAAAATCCCATTTTTACTTTCTTTAATGAAAAAGAAACCTATCTCCAATATACTTTAATTAAAAAATGTGTATAGTTTTTATAAGAAACCTGACTGTATGCAGTTAAATTCTCCCTTCATTTACTGCTGTGGATAGGAATTGTCAGACGGTCCCTAACTGCTGTGCAGTGAAACAATCATACTTATAAACAGCAGGGGGAGCCCCTGCCTTGCTTCCCAGCCATGCAGAACTCAAGAACCTTTGTGTGTGTCCCTGTTTTGATCATTTATGACGATCCCTAAGCAGCCCAGATCACACTGAGCATGTGCACAGTCTTGGTCTTGCAAAGATGTATAACAAAGTTACAAGATGGTGACCCCCTATGCCCAATTTTGAAAGCATAAATCATATGTTTATGTTTAGTATAGAAAATACAGCATTCATAGCCTTATTCTATTTTAGACTTTCCTTGCCCTTTAAGTTCCCTAAAAATCATTTAAACATTGCTTTAACCCAATAGGATTTTTTTTCCAGCAATAATTATTAATAATATTATAGTTGAGATCAAGGGCACATTACTGTTTTTCTATTACAGGTACGGTATCAGTTATCTGGAAACCCATTATCCAGAATGCTCAGAATTACGGAAAATCTGTCTCCCATTGACCCTATTTTATTCAAATAATCCAAATTTGTAAAAAACAATATTTCCTTTTTGTCTGTGATATCAAAACAGTAGCTTGTACTTGATCCAAACTAAGATATAATTAATCCCAATGGGAGGTAAAACCAGCCTATCCGCTTTATTTAATGTTTACATGATTTTCTAGTAGACTTAAGGTATGGAGATCCAAATTACAGAGATATCTGCTATCCAGAAACCCCCAGGTCCTGAGCATTCTGGATAACAGGTCCCATACCTGTACAGAGAAAAAGAAAATGTTTTAAGTGTTTATTCAGATAACAGGTTTCTGAATAACGGATCCCATACCTGTAATAAGGAAACTTTTGCCAGTGTTAATCCTGAACCCAGTGGATGAGTCGTATTAGTCCTGAGGCAAACCATCCCCTCTGTGTATATATATATATATATATATAATTAAGTAACATAGTACTGCACTCAACGAGAATGCTTATGAAAAATAAAATCAAGATTTACTGGAAAAATCTGACATTTTGAACACCACCTGTGCTCTTTCTCTAGGATAACAAACCAGACTGTGACCAACACAAACTTTTTCTTTTTCTTTCTACACGGCCAGGATATGTGCAAAGACAACATAGTACTGGACTATGTAATATCTACATCCTACCCCTTGCCAAGAAACTCCAAATGACAAAGCCAGAAGCCCCAAATCACCCCAATTAAATCTCTAAAAGATAATCCCACAGAATGTAAGGAATACTGTTGGTATTATTACCTTAATCCCACTATATCTGAAAAGGTACACTTGGTATATTTCTAGCTGTAATACAGTTTCTGTCAGGATAGAGACATCTAATTCTATAAAATGATTCTTTAGCAATGGTGAGAGAACTTACTCTTGGTCCCACAGGAAAAGCCAGCCGATGTTCACTATGTTGTTTACGATCCATATCACAAAAAATTCAGGCGGGTGCAGTCCAGGCGTTACATATATATAGCCCTCGGCATTTCTTAATTGGAAGAGAAATATCATGTTTAACATTTTAACACACATTAATAATCAGTTTACTAAGGGGCAGATTTACTAAATTCACATGCATTCACATGAAGGATTCGAATATTCGATTGAATTTTCAAAAAGATTCGAATTTCGAATATGCAAATTAGGCAAATTCGACCATCGAATATTCGAATTCGAATGATTCCAATATTCGAATTTAATTTTATTCGAATATTCGAAAATTCCACGGTCAAATACTTCCCCTTTAAATTTAAATTCGATCCCCTAGTTCGCCAGATTAAACCTATCGAAATGGGGATCATTCCCTAAGATCGAATAGGAAAAATTTCAATCGATCGTTTAAAAATCGTTCGAAAATTCGATTTGAATTCGAATCGAATTCGATCGAATTTCCCTATTTGCTCATTCGATCGATCGAATTGCGCTAAAAAAAATTCAAATTCGATTTGTTTTAATTCCCCACTATTCCCTGGTCGAATTTCGAATTTTTTTGCCATTCGAAATTCGACCCTTAGTAAATCTGCCCCTTAATGTTTATATTGTCTTTGTTAGAATAACTCAAACTGAAGCCTGGGATTCACCTCCTGAAAAGTGTAGAAACAACATAGACGATCCATGCCCCGTTCCAAATATAGATCACAGACCAGATAGAAAAGGTCCAGCCTGCAGGGGTGATATCCAGGGAGAATCTGCTGGAAATGTTGCCTGCAGTCGTTGCAAATACACCTGAGACGAAAGAGACAATTATATGAAGTTAGTTATATATAATATACAGTAAGTTATATATATAATATAATTCAGAGGAGAGAGGGACAAGACGTAAGCTTCCAAAAGAAATTCTGAGATGTCTCACCGCTAATGAATGGTGATAGACTTTACTTTTGTCTGCACAGGATTTGCCTGCCAGCCTATTATTTATCAGCTGTACCACCATATAGATTCTAACTATACTAATGGAGTGCTCAGACCACAAAGTCTGAGATCTCTCTGAAATGCAATATATATTGTGTAGTGTGAATTTCAGAGGAAAGTAATTCTCTTTCAGTTTTAAAATATGTATACAGTATATTAAATACAAATATATATATAGAGAGAGAGAGAGAGAGAGATACAAGAGGTCCTCTGCCCTCAACCCATTATCAATATATTAAGGACATTAAAGGGGTTGTTCACCTTCAGACAACTAGTTGTTTTCAGATAGATCACCAGAAATAACAACTTTTTTCAATGACTTTCTGTTTGTGACTGTTTTTCTAATATTGAAGTGTAAAGTGTAATTTTTCACCTTCTAAAGGAGCTCAGGGGCGGGGGCAACAACCCTGTAAACTGTTCTAAATTGATACATTTAATTACATTTTTTATCTTTGTCCCTGCTGAGCAGAATCTCTGGGTTTCATTACAGGCAGCTGTTAAATAGATGATGATACAATAGTTGCTAATACTCCAGAGATGCTGCTGAGAAATGTATCAACTAAATGTTGCAAAATTGTAACAGTTTAGAGTCTGCACCTGAATTACTGAGTTGCCAACCTCAAACACCAGAGACACCAACATTCAAATTTAAACTTTGATTTTGAAAAAACAGTAAAAAATAAATAATGGAAAGTATTAAAAAAAAAAAAAGTCGTTAATATTTCTGGGGACCAATCTGAAAATAACTGAACTGAAAATAGTGTTTGGAAAGTGAACAACAAAGATATTTGTTGCATTAAGCTACTAAAATGCCTTCCCCTTTAAACAAAACAGGGATTGTTTGTCCATATATTGCAGTATATTTAAGCTGGCCAAAGTCATCCCTGACTAGTCAACTACACTCAACAATATATATATTTCCATAAATCTCGGATTTTACTTACCGTTGTTTGATATTGCTGATAACGCGTTGAATACTACAGTGACAATATATGATACTGCCGTGAGGATGATAAGGGAAAACAGCAGCCAGTTGTGTTTAGCCATGGTCTCAGTTCAGGCAATTTCTAGACAGAGCAGGTTTTGCAGGTTATGCTCCGTATTGTTGCTTGAGGAGTAAATGCTGTGCACGAGGATGGCGCTTTTATGTACAATTCTGACAGACATGTGAATCTTATCTCTGAGACTTTGTGCTTAAGTAACAGCGACTTATGAAACAGGTACAGCACATGGCAGGTTAATCACTTTCAATTTATTGCTGTGGTTGAGGGCAGCTTGAGTTGAAATAACATCTCCATAAATTCCTTTATTTTGTAAATGAAAGGGTCACCCTGGGATATTTGCAGTATGTGCCGAGCCCAATGATATAATCTTTCTTGAACACACCTTCATATGAAAGTCTTCTGCTATTTGGTTTGAAGCGCTCCAGGGGTGACATAACCATAGATTACATCTTATAAAGGAAAATTGCAAAGACAAAAACACATGGGTAGGATTTAGCTTCTAAAAATTGACCATCTGTGATTTTCCATGATGCCCTTAATCACGTTACTTGTTGCAGTGATTCCTTTTAAAAACGAATATTGAAGCAACGCAAGAGGTTCTTCATGGTGAGGACAGTGAGGTTGTGGAATGCACTGCTGGGTGATGTTGATTCTGTTAATTCTTTTAAAGGGAAATTCAATCCTTAATTTAAAAAAAAACTCCTTACCCTACATAGACCCCCCTCCCTGCTTCCCCCAGCCTAGCTGTTACCCCTTACACTTTAGTTACCCCTCGGTGCAGATTCAGGGCATCGGAATTCATGGGCGACATCTTCTTCTCTTCGGTAATCTTCGGGAAGAGAGCGGCGTATCAGCACATGCGCAGTTGGAGAAATCTTCAGTTTTGCGACACAGAAATTGCCGAAGTGAAGGAAGAAGAGCCGAAGATGGCACCTGTGAAATCCAATTATAGAGTAAATTATACAGATTAGTCAAATAATTTACTATATTCATGGATTATGAAATTGATGGATTAGGAAGCGGATACAGGTATAGGACCCATTATCCGGAAACCCATTATCCAGAATGCTCCGAATTACAGAATGACCTTCTCCCATAGACTCCATTATAATGAAATAATCCAAATTTTTTAAAATTTCCATTTTCTCTGTAATAATAAAACAGTAGCTTGTACTTGATCCCAACTAAGATATAATGGATCCTTATTGGAAGCAGAACCAGCCCATTGGGTTTACTTAATGTATAAATGATTTTCTAGTAGACTTAAGGTATGAAGATCCAAAGTAGGGAAAGATCTGTTATCTGGAAAACCTCAGGTCCCAAGCATTCTGTATAACAGGTCCCATACCTGTACTAGTAAAAAAGATATTTATATACAATATAAGGATACTGTCATGGGAAAACATGTTTTTTTCAAAACGCATCAGCTAATAGTGCTACTCCAGTAGACTTCTGCACTGAAATCCATTTCTCAAAAGAGCAAACAGATTTTTTTATATTTAATTTTGAAATCTGGCATGGGGCTAGACATTTTGGCAATTTCCCAGCTGCCCCTGGTCATGTGACTTGTGCCAGCACTTTAGGAGGGAACTGCTTTCTGGCAGACTGTTGTTTTTCCTTCTCAATGTAACTGAATAGTACGCAGTGGGACATGGGTTTTACTATTGAGTGCTGTTCTTAGATCTACCAGGCAGCTGTTATCTTGTGTTAGGGAGCTGTTATCTGGTTACCTTCTCATTGTTCTGTTGTTAGGCTGTTGGGGTGGGGGAAGGAAGGGTGTGATATCACTCCAACTTGCAGTACAGCAGTAAAGAGCGACTGAAGTTTATCAGAGCACAAGTCACATGACTTAGGGCAGCTGGGAAATTTACAATATGTCTAGCCCCATGTCAGATTTCAAAATGAAATATATAAAGATCTGTTTGCTTTTTTAAGAAATGGATTTCAGTGCAGAATTCTGCTGGAGCAGCACTATTAACTGATGCATTTAAAAAAAAAATGGCTAACTGTACTAAACATCAATTTCAGAAGGGAATTTCTGGCATCTAAGAGAAATAAACTATTTAGTTGTGCCTTTGGACTATTCTAAAGGTGAACATTAAATAATGCGTGATGTTTCATTTCCATGCAAATTTCCATTGCTTGGCCCCCTGTGCTGCGCCAGGCTAATTAAACCATAGACATGTCCCTGTTGCAGCCGTTATATGTCGGAGTGGAGAATGAATGGCTAAAACCAGCTACTTTAACTGCTTCACAAATCCTACTTACTATTTTGTAAAAAGAAAGCTTGTTTTTTAAAATGCTTTTTCTAGTCACCATTAGTTACAGTTTGCGGTGTTGTAGATTATCTTCTAAAGTGAAATGTAGCATTTAGCATTGCTGCTCATTTGCATTTGGATATGTGCAGTGGCTGCTCATTGTAGCACTATAGGAAAAGAACTAAAACAGATTCAATGATCACATGTGCTATCACTTTGATGAATTGAGTAATAACCAGACATTTTTGCAGCAGCACATTCATTACACATCGACCTTTAATGTATAGAACCCATTAAGTCAAAATGCCACAGCATCCATTGTAAAATCTGATACTCGGAGGAACCCTTTATGTTCTTGATAGGGATGCACCGAATCCAGGATTCGGCCATTTTCAGCAGGATTAGGATTCGGCAGAACCCTTCTGCGCAGCAGAACAGAATCCAAACCCTTATTTGCATATGTAAATTAGGGAAATAGCATGACTTTTTGTCACAGAAAAGGAAGTAAAAAATGTTTCCCCTTCCCCCCTAATTTGCATATGCAAATTAAGGTTGGGAATTGGTTCGGTATTCGGCTGAATCTTTCTTGAAGGATTCAGGTGTTTTGTCGAATCCAAAATAGTGGATTCGGTGCATCCCTAGTTCTTGTAGCAGAAAACTCACCTTTGACTGTGTCCACAAATGTCCAACAGGTAATGGGATCTCTGAATAGATTTTTTTCCAGAAAACTGGTACAGGTATGAGATCTGTTTTCTGGACACTCATTATCCAGGAAGCTCTCCCATAGACTCCATTATATCCTAATAATCCAAATTATTTTTAAATGATTTCCTTTTTATCTGTAATGCTGTAATAAAACAGTACCTTGCAATTGATCCAAACTATGATATAGTTGGAAGCAGAACCAGCCTGTTGGGTTTATTTAAAGTTTACATGATTTTATAGTAGACTGAAGGTATGGAGATTCAAATTACAGAAAGATCTGTTATCTGAAAACAGCAAAATGATGCAAAAGAAGAATGTAAAAATAAAAGGATAAAATCCAACCAAAATCTGATCAATTATTTACAGTGTTGTAAAATTGCTAAAATTTTAATGTCATACACGTTGGAGAGGGCGTGATAGAAAAGGAGTAAAAAGGGTAGATGATCACACAAGTCTAGGGTGAAATGGACTGTATGGATAATAACAATCAGAATAAAAAATGTAACTGGCACATATGGGATCAACAAAGAGAATGTCCATAGGGAAGAAATGGAAACAAACATTGCACTGCACTAATGAGATACGTTTTGTCTAAAGCAGAACCTTTTCCTCTTCTCCCAGGTACTCTATGGCTGTCAGATCTCTAGTGGTATTGATGGTAGAAAACAGCAAAGAAAACTACAGAGTAAGGGTCAGTCCATACAAGCAGATTTGGAGCGACTAATCTCCTTTAAACCCCTCCCCCCATCTTGTGCCGGCTATAATGTAAAGTCGCCTGCGGCATGACACACACGGCACTTCGTTTTCCGACTTCGGAAAACAAACCTCTGTGTGTGTCATGCCAAAATAGTGGATTTGGTGCATCCCTAGTCGCCAGGCGACTAAATCTCCCCGGATCTGCTTGTGTGGACAGACACAAATACAAACAGGATTTGGGACATAAGGATATAGCATCCCTTATCCAGAAACCTGTTATCCAGAAAGTTCTGGTTTACAGAAAGACTCCATTTTATCCAAAATTTGTGATTTACTTTTTCTCTGTATTAATTAAACAGCTCCCTGTACTTGATCAAACTAACATATACTGTAATGAATGCTTATCAGAATCAAAACCAGACTATTTGGTTTATTTAATGATTTTCTAGTAGACGTAAGGTGTATAAATCCAAATTACGGAAATCCGAAAAACCCCAGGTACCGAGCATTCTGGATAACAGGTTCTGTACCTGTACCTCAAATTTTCAAACCATTAGGCGGGGGGTGCAATGAGGCTGTAACCACAAAATTCATATAGACAAGTCTAAGAGGCCTTAGTTTAAAGGGGGTTGTTCTAAACCCCTTCTAAACACTTTTTTTCTGTTCAGTTGTTTTCAGACTGAACACCAGAAATAAAGACTTTTCTCAATTACTTTCCTTCTTTTATTTTTTACTGTTTCTCCAAAATCTAAGTTTAAAATTTGGATTATTTCATTATAATGGAGTCTATGGGAGACGGCCATTCTGTAATTCGGAGCATTCTGGATAACGGGTTTCCGTATAATGGGTCCTATACTTGTATCCGCTTCCTGATCCATCAATTTCATAATCCATGAATATAGTAAATTATTTGATCCAGGTGCAGACTCTGAACCATTACAATTTGCTACATTAGTTGGTACATTTCTCAGCAGCATCTCTGGAGTATTAGCAACTATTGTATCGATTACAAGCAGTGTCGGACTGGCCCACCAGAATACCAGGAAAACTCCCGGTGGGCCAAGGTGTCAGTGGCCGTCATGCTGCTAAACTTTTGGCCTATTTCATTCCCTATTTCTATGAGAACAAATAGAGACTAAATAGATGGAATCATTGATTATTGTATGTAAAGAAAACAAACTAGGAGAATAGAGGTTGATTTAGGAGATGAAGAATATTAGTACTGAGAGTGGGCCCCTGGTCTGAGGGTTTTATGGTGGCCCCTGGTGTCCCAGTCTGACACTGATTATAACAACTGCCTGTAATGAAACCCAGGGATTCTGCTCAGCAGGGGCATAGATAAGAAATGCATCAACTAAATTCACCCATTTAGAACAGTTTAGATCAGCGGCCCCCAACATTTTTTGTCCCAGGGAATGGTGTAAAGCGCACATTTTTTTCAAGGACGGAGGGGGCGGCAACTGCTAGTGTCGTGCCAAATTTTGTGCATGCCACATCAAGTTCAGGCGCAACAGTGTCAAATTTGGTGTGTCCTTGTCAAGTTTGTTGCGTCAGTTTCAAATTCAATGCTTCTGCGTCAAATTTGATGCATCCATGTTAAAAGCGGACTCGGTTTGGCAGCCCAGTACAGGTATGTCCCCGGCCCGGTAGCGTTTGGGGACCCCTGGTTTAGAAGGTTGGTGACCCCCCCCCTCCCAGAGCTGCTTTTAGAAAGTGAAAAATTAGACTTTACACTTCAATATTTAAAGAAGGTGAGAAATAGAAAAAGATTGAGAAAAGTCTTTATTTCTGGTCAACTGAACTGAAAAATGTGTTGTAAGGGGAACAACCCCATTTAGGTCCAAACTGTTTCACTGTCTTTTATATATTGATAATTCCAAGAGGTCATCACGAGGATTCAGACAGCAGAAGAAAGCAAACAAGGACATCATAAAAAAAAAACCAAAGCATAGCCAAGAAAGGCACAACAATGAGCTGGCAGATGAAGGAGCTGAGACTAGGATCTAGCACAATAATGCAGCAATGCAGTGGAAGGAAAACCTGAACATGGCTGGAGGTTACCAGGGGAAACTAGTAAGCAGCTGAAAATACCAGTCACTGTTAGATAGATATGTAATGATCCAGAAACCTTCGTGTTGTTATAGTTTGTCCCTGGTGACATTGTTCACAAAGTATGAAATTGAAAAATGAAGGTTCGAAGGTGAGGAATTCATCACACGGAGTTCATTTTCTATAGATATTTCCCCTCTGTGCCATTTGCAGTTACATTCTACTAATAGGGAGAGGTATTACCAAGGTCAAATCTTTTATAACGTTAGACTGTGGGACAGAGACACAAGCCGCGTAAGGGTAAGTCCGTCTGCTTTGCTTTTATTTGTACAACGAGGAAGTGAAAATGCAAAATTAGTATTATATTGTATTATACATGTATAGGATCCGATGTCTGGAAATCTGTTATCCAGAAAGCTCTGAATTATGGGAAGGCTGGCTCCTATAGACTCCATTATAATGAAATAATCCAAATTTTTAACAACTATTACCCTTTCCTCTGTAATAATACAACAGTACCTTGTACTGGATCCAAACTAAGATATAATGAATCCATATTGGAAGCAAAACCAGCTTATTGGGTTTAATGTTTACATGATTTTCTAGTATGAAAATCCAAATTACAGAAACATCTGTTATCTGGAAAGCACCAGGCCCTGAGCATTCTGGATAACAGGTCTCATACCTGTATATATATTTCATATGTTTCTAATAATCCACTTATTGTTACTTATTAATGCAGTGAACCCTTGCTTGTTACTACTAATTTATTGTTGCTGTACAGTGCTTTGCCCTCAAGGAGTGCTGTACAAATAAAAAATATACATACATACATATATTATATAGTACAGATATGGGATCTATTAACCAGAATGCTCAGGACATGGGCTTTTCCAGATACAGGATCTTTCTGTAATTTGGATTTCCATACATGAAGCGTATTTATACACATTGATGAGAAACATGACCATATCCAGTGTTTTACATGATAAATAGTCCCTCAGGTGTGGTTGTTACATACTAGCAGCAATGAGGAGAGCTGACTGTAGTTTAGGACCTGAGATGATTGAAAATGAGTTGGGTGCTTTTCTGTGTTATAAGCAGAGGCCCAGAAATACTCACAGTAACCACCAAAGATGTAAATCTTTGAGCCGTGCAATGAGAAGTTCCTATCAGTAATGTAACTATTGCTGGCGGGGCCTGGGTACAGGACATACAGAACCCCCCCCCCCCCCCCCCCACGTTCAGACCCAATTCTCACCGTGGATTTGGGTGCTCACAAGGCTCCAGTGGGCCCCGAGGGGGTGCAGGCTTCCACCAATGGTTCCAATGAAAATGTCTCATGTGAAAAAAGTTGTTTATAAAAAAGCTTTTGAAACTAAGGCAATATTGTACAGGTGATTTTCAAGTATGTGTTATAGTTGTGTGTATATATATATATATATATATATATATATATATATATATTTAAATATTTCTTGCCCGTACAAACATATCATCTCTGCAAACAGTGTGAAAACTTGAGGTTGTTTTGAGTGTTATCACCGTTTTAGCACTGGGTTGTGGTTATTGCATAAATGAGTAGCCAGGTGATAAAAGACAATGGTTTTGTAACCAGTTTTATCATATATTACACAAGCAGCCAGCAACTTCAAAGAAGGAGTAAAATGCCCTGATGAACTGTTTGCGTAAGGGTTTGATGTGTGTAAAAGGAGGTAACAAGCGATGGACACATACCAGTACTCTGACTCATCCCCTTTACATAAGCAGGACATGATACAGTTAAATCAGGACTATCATACATTTTGAAAGAAACAAGGCAGGAATCGCCCGAAGTTTCCTCAAGAGGTATCTTCGGGCGATTCCGGGAATCGCCGCGCCGCGTCTGCACAGGCGCTGGCGCTTTGTCCCTTTTACGATCGGCAGACAGGGAGAAGGAAATTCGGGGAGATTGTCGCCTGCTAAAAACGCCAGGCAACAGAATCTCCCCGAATCTCCCTGTCTGTCCCTACCCTAAGGTTAGTGACACACGGGCAGATTCAGGGAGATTTAGTTGCCTGCCGACTAATCGCCTGTTCTTCTGGGCGATAATCTCCCTGAACTGCCTTCTTGTGTCTTCCCTTCCTGTATAATTTAGAGTCACCTTCGCCAAGCATACGCGGCGCTTCATTTTCCGAAGTTGCCTCACATGGAAACTTAGGCGACTTCGGAAAACGTGTGCTTAGCGCAGGTGACTCTTCATTATACAGGAAGGGAAGACACGAGAAGGCAGTTCGGGGAGATTGCCTAACAAAATAGCCAGAACACTACTTTCTGCTTTTCAGCTCTCTTGGTTTCCACTGATTGGTTACCAGGCAGTAACCAATCAGTGACTTGAGGGGGGAGGCACGTGGGACATTACTGTTGCTTTTGAATCTAAGCTGAATGCTGAGGATCAATTGCAAACTCACTGAACAGTTATGTCTCATGTGGCCCCCCCATATAGTCACTGGCTAACTCAGAGTTAGATAACTACAAAGCAGGAAGAAGTGTTCTGTTCTGTTACACATCCAGTCACTCCAGCCTTTATACATTACATTTTTGGCTAACTAACTATATTAGAAACATTTTTTATTTTGCACACCCTGTTTTTATTTATACTCTGACTTGTTCCTTTAAATAAAAGTTTTATTCTTTAAAACATATACAAACAAGCATAACCACCCTATACATTGCGTATGAAATACAAGTACACATAGAATAGTGTAACACTAAAAGCCTGGGGGGGGGGGATTAATTGGATACACCAAGAAGTAGTCTTTGTGTTCTAATATTTAGGTCGCCACGCTGGATCAGGAAATAGCATATTTGCATTATGTAGGGGTGTACACAGGCTACCCTACTTGTGAAACTGGATCAATATCACACCATGGCCCCCAGACCTTGTCAAATTTGATGGGTGAACCTCTAATTTCATATGAGAGTTTGAAGAGTAGGACAGTATTATTACCCAACTGCTTCCATGCTCTAAGGGAGGATGGAAAATTACCCTTCTAGTGCATTGCCACTGTTTTCTTTGCATAGAACAATAGGATACGTGACTGTAACCTGGCATATTTGGCAGATATTATAGCCTCTACAACCTCCAGGAAAAGGGGACATTTTAAAGATAATTAAATTTTTTAGGTAAAGTTAAACCAGTGCCAGACCATACAGTATTTGCTATAGCCTACAAGATTGGGGGAGTGGGGGGTGGGTTATCCTGTATGTCTCTGTTAAACTGTAATTCATTGAAAAGGTTATCTCAGTAAGTAATCTATGTCCCTCTACAGCAAATCAAAAAGTGGTAAAATATTAGCTGGAATTTGTAGCAATATTTTAGGTCTTCTGTTGCCTTTGACATTTCTGAAACACATGAAAGATCTGACGCAATTCCTTCTGCAATTACTGGCACGCTGTCCTGGCCTCATTTATAGGGTTTCCAGGTTTACAAATGTCATCGAAGCAGCTCTAGTAATAAGTTTAACGAATGGAAGACTCATAAAGAAGTCAAATCAATTATGACAAATGATCACACTTGCCAAAGCGGAAAATGATTTAATATCCATGCAAATCCATTGAAACACCTTTAATTCTTCTGTCAGCTCTTCCGATCTTTGGAATTGCAAAATAATTTAGAATAAATTTTTTTATCCTGTAAATGATCATAGTCCAGATCTCTACCCCTAAAGACGTTGGTGAAGTTGGTCTCCAACTGAGTGTTACAGGCAGAGCCACCATCAGAAATCAAAGAGCCCCGTACAACAACATTTTCAACTTTGGCTGCTTCGGCCCCTTTCAGTGGCTTCCCCGGCCCCTCTTAAAGGAAAACTAAACCCTAAAAATGAATGTGGCTGAAAATGCCATATTTTATATAATGAACATATTGCACCAGCTTTAAAGTTTCAGCTTGTCAATAGCAGCAATGATCCAGGACTTCAAACTTGTCACAGTGGGTCACCATTTTGGAAAGTGTCTGTGACACTCACATGCTCAGTGGGCTGTGAGCAGCTGTTGAGAAACTAAGCTTAGGGAAACTATCAAGCAGAAAATGAGGTGGTCCTAAGCTCAGTAAGTGGTACAGTAAGTAGTATAGACCATGTGCAGCAAAGCAACAGAAAAGAAGATGGGGAGCTACTGGGACATCTTTGGAGACACAGATCTTTTCTGGTAAAGGGCTGTGGTTGCCTTGAGCTGGTACAGAAACCCAAAACATAACATACAATATTTTTAGCTACTTCTTTAGTTAAGCTTTAGTTCTCCTTTAAAAGTAAACATAAAAATGCAATGTTTCAAGCAGAATTCCATTGTACGAGCAAGTCACACAACGTAAGGTGGCCATACGTAGGTCAATAAAAGCTGGCCAAACGAGTAGATCTTTACATGCCCAGCTTTCTAAAGTGACAAAGCAAATTAGCATCATATGTTCAAAATTGTGTAAAAATTTTAAAACTATTGCACGTGGCATTAAGTAGAATGTTAGCATGTGATCCAGTGGGTGCAATTTAGTAGTGTGAAGGCCATAAATGCTACGGTGGAATTAGCTTTCCTTAAGGCAAGTGTTAATTCCAGGGTTCCCTGGCATGGAGCAATATGCCATTACACTTGTGAATAGTGCTTAAGCAATTGCAAAATTGTACATATAATTTATAAATATAAAACTATTATTTTACGCAACATGGCTTGAAAGGAAACCATTTCCAACCCCTTCTTTAGCTCACACTGTAGTGCAACCCCTCCCTTACCTTATTCTATTGTGAAGGGATGGATTCTGGGATTTCTGGAAAGTCATTCTGCTTTCCACAGTGGAGCACAGAAGACTTCAAAGTCCCAAAATCCATCACTTCACAATGAAACAAGCTAAAGGATAGGGGAGGGATCAGTCTGTGAGCCTTTAGAATGTAAGCCCTTGCAGGCATAACCCTCACTATCTACTGAATTCATTTGTTTGTTGATTATGAACATTGTAGCTAAATATATCGGTGTTAATATAAATTATAAATACATGTTATGATAATAATCATTGGGAGGAGGAAGTGGTCCCTGTAGCACAGGCAGACTATCATGATTTCCTTTCAATTCATGGAATTCGGCATGTGTGTGTGTATAAAAATATACATTTATAATCATTTCTGATTCAGATTGTGTTTATGTTGGAGTGTATTTTTTTTTTTGCTAAAAATATAATTATTGCCGCTGAAACATATTAATAGAGTGCATCTAACACAAGTAACTCAAAACAACTGGAGGCCAATTGAACAGTTGTTTAGGATATAACATACTAAAAGTTAACTTAAAGGTGAACCACCCCTTTAAGAAGCCCATAACAGGACTATGTAAGTCTTTGGACACAACTATAAAAGCAGACAGAAGGTAGTTAACCAATTAAGTAACAACCTTGTCTATAAGGCAAGCTCTTACAGGCGAGTATAATTTTAAGACCAGGGGGCATGTTTACTAAGATTGGAGATAAATATCTGGATACATTTCTGGAGATGTTGCCCATAGCAACCAATCAGATCTTTGCTAACTTATAGGTGGCTGTTTAAATCTAATTGCTGATTGGTTGCTATGGGCAACATCTCCAGAAATCTCTCCAAATATTTATCTCCAATCTTAGTAAACATGCCCCCAAGTTGTCAAAACAGCCAAGTCGCGAAATGTCTGCCAGGAACTGATGGCTTCATAGCAAATGATCAGTGACACTAGCAGTAATTGCATTTAAATGTAGCATTTCTGCTGTGTGTGGCTGATAGAAAGGGACTGGCAAGCTCACGGGCAGCGCCGCTGAAATGCCACTGTCAATGAAACATGAGTCTTTGCTGAGTATTTGGATTACTTCATCATCCATTAGCCTTTCAACTCATAAAATCAGCTCTGAAGCTTATAAAACGCAAACTCTGAGAACACACTGATTAAAGGAGAAAAACACATTTCAAAACATCAAAGAGAATATTGTTATTAAAGGAAAACTATATCCCCAAAACAATGTAGATTTCTATAAAAAGATATTGCATAAAACAACTGTAATATTTAAAACCCTGCTTCATGTAAATAAACCATTTTCATCCTAATATACTTTTTTTAGTACATGTGCCATTGGGTAATCATAAATAGAAAATTGCCATTTTAAAAAATAAGGACAGCCTCCTGGGATCGTATGATTCAACAGTGCACACAAACATACCAAACAAACTATAAAGTTAGGTCACATGAGCCAATGAACAGACATAGTTGTGTCTTTTGCTTCCACACTTCTTCCTGTTACAGTTAGAGTTGAAATATTTCTGGTCAGGTGATCTCTGAGGCAGCACACAGACCATCACAAAATGGTGGTTCAAGGCAAGAGGTGTAAAAGGGCAATATTTACTTAAATATATATTCCAGTTTGATAAGATTCTTTAATATGTCACTTAATCTGATATAATCTGTTGCTCAAGTATTCATTTTCGGGGTATAGTTTTAATTTAAGTAAATATATAAAATATCATGACACATTTGAAGCTAATGTTTTCAATGCAGTGCCATCTGGTCTTCTCTGCAAAAAAAAACATGTTTTTTTCAAAACAGTAGACTTCTGCAATGAAATCCATTTCTCAAAAGAGCAAAAAGATTTTTTATATTCAGTTTTGAAATCTGACATGGGGCTAGACCTTTTGTCAATTTCCCAGCTGCCCCTGGTCATGTGACTTGTGCCAGCACATTAGGAGGGAACTGCTTTCTGGCAGGCTGTTGTTTTTCCTTCTCAATGTAACTTAATGGAATGCAGTGGGACATGGGTTTTTACTATTGAGTGCTGTTCTTAGATCTACCAGGCAGCTGCTATCGTGTGTTAGGGAGGTGTTACCTGTTTACCTCCCCATTGTTCTGTTGTTAGGCTGCAGGGGGTGATATCACTCCAACTTGCAGTACAGCAGTAAAGAGTGACTGAAGTTTTTTTAGAGCACAAGTCACATGATTTGGGGCAGCTGGGAAATTGACAAAATATCTAGCCCCGTGTCAGATTTCAAAACTGAATGAGCAGGCGCACGAGCAGTAAAATGAAATAGCCGGCTTTTTCGTTAAAGTCTTTTGGTTCCACTGCACATGCGTAGTAGCAAGAAGACTCGAAGAAGCAGGAAGAGGATTGCTCCATGGTGCTTGCTAGAACAACCCCGCATCATGCGGTTTCTGCTGATAGGATCACTGGCCTGGGGGGTCAGGTTAGCAAAAGTAATCACTTGGGGGTGCTTAACTTTTGGCACCCCCAAGTGTAAAATGGTATTCCTCCTCCTTTAAGCTGCTTACCCTATACACCCAAACTAGAGTCAATTTAATCAGAAGCCAAGCAACCTGCCAGTGAAGCTGCATGAAACAGCATTTACCGCCAGCCCTGCCCTGCTCTGTTCCTGCTCCACTATACAGTTAGAAGTTGCAAAGCAAAAGTTTAGACAGGTGGGCTACAAATTAGGCATGCACCAAATCCAGGATTCTGCCTTTTTCAGCAGGATTCAGCCAAATTCTTCTGTCCAGCCAAACCGAATCCTGATTATCATATGCAAATTTGGGTGGGGAGGGACTTGTTCACAAAACAAGGAAGTAAAAAAAGGTTCCCCTTCCCAGCCCTAATTTGCATATGCAATTTAACCTTGCTCCATGGATCTTATGACTTTAACTGTCCGTCATCTGCAGATGGCTATCCAACAGGTGCAGCAACAGATTTTACGTACCGAGAAATATCTAAGAAGAACCAGGCGGGGGTGGACATGGCAATATCTGGGATTGGGGTGGAGATTGCACAATATGAACGTGATAACTCATGTTAAATAAAGTCCGCAAAAAGCGCGACACACATGACTACACAAGTGAGCAGGTCTACACATGGAAATTTCAAAGACGGGAAAAGCAAGGTAGGTGGCGAAAGGAGCACAGTGGAGATCAATGTCTGATCAATGTCTAATTCACAGGCAGAGGGTTAATTTTTTAATCCAGCACCCCAGCTCCAAGCAAAACTATCAGAAGGTTTCTTTCATCTTTTGTTTCATTGTTTTTTTGGCAAAGCATAAAACCTACATGAAGTGCTGTCTTCTACCACATCTTGTGGTCTCTCCATAACCTTTGATGAGCTCACCAAATGCACCAATAACCTTTGAAAAGTTAAAGAGATGAATGTCAGCTTGGTCAGTTAATCAAATATTTTTTTGCAAGTACTGATTCAGCACTAACAATGGCGATGCTTTGCGCCCAATCGATGAGCTGACCGATATCCAAGCCTACTGCGGATATGGATCGTATGAAAATTTGTTTTGTACAAAATTATCGGTGAATCTATAGCCACCTTTACATTCATGCAACTGTTAGATGAATACATTTCAAAGGAATTAGCTGTAAACTTTGCAACTGTTTCTATGGTTTGGACCAGAGCTGACTCGTGATCAATAGTCTATGCGTAGGTTGCAACCAGACTGAAAAGGGGACAGGTTAGGGACAGTGGGCAGGGGCAACACTGGAAAGCAACCTAGTGCTTGAGGAACTGGCAGTAATAATAATAATAAATGTGCCAATACTCATTACTACATTAAAGGACAAGGAAAGCTACAGAAACAGTTTATTAGCCCCAATAGTGCAAGCTATAACACTATATTTATTCTGCAGAATGCTTCACCATACCTGAGTAAACAACTGTAGATGCTCTGTTTGTTTAGGATAGCAGCTGTGATGTTAGCTTGGTATGACATCACTTCCTGTCTCTCCCTGCTCCCTCATAGCTCTGGGCTCAGATTACAGCAGGGAGGGGGGAAAAGGGAGCAAACTGAGCATGCTCAAGCCCAAGACCTGGAGGTTTAAGCTGAAAACAGGAAGAGGACTCACAGCAGCTTTACTTTTAGGGTTTACTGGTGTATCTTTATAGACCTTTCTGATAAAGCTTACTTACTTTTAGCCTTTCCTTCTCTTTTAAGAACAGAACATGTTGCAACCAAGGAGAATTACATGAAAGATATAAAGTGGCTCAACACAACTTTCAATAATGATTTATTATAAGCTAAAATGTCCAACGTTTCAATCACAAATGGTGATCTTCAGGGAAAAGCAAAAGGTTTTTGTTTGAAATAAATCACTTTTGACAGCTCCTGTTGATTCCTGTAAGTTTTGCTATCCCTGCACCCAGGCAAGCTTAAGCACTTATATTGGTAGTGCTCACAGTATATAATCCTACAAAAGCCAATATGACTGAACTCTGTCTCACTGACTTGATTTGGAACGTAACAGTACCACACATGACATATTTATTGTGTATAGGAATGACAGAGGATTTTATAGGGAATTGGCTCATTCACTTGTACATAAATCATATCTGTAATTTAACTTATAAGGAATTTTTTAATTATGATTCAAGATTTTACAGAAATCACATCTCATTTGGATACTTCTTAAAGTCCATTTTCAATTAAAATAACAGTTCTGAGAGGGCTTCCTCTAAGCAGGGTGTCTAAAATCTGTGTCATTCATTTTATTATTGGTGTTATGTATAAGATTTGAGTTATGTGTATCCTATACTGCTCTGCTGTGAGGTATTTCTGAAATTAGAAAAATACAAGAGGTCCTCTGCACTCAACCCATTATCAATATATTTAAGATATTGAGACACTTTGTGCATAGAGCTACTAAAAGATGCCTTACCCTTTAAACAAAACAGGGATTGTTTGTCCATATATTGCAATATATTTAAGCTGGGCAACTACGTCAAAGTCATCCCATATCTGGCCAGTCCTACTCTCAATTTTCATCTGATTTATTAAGAATTCTATTGCTTCATTATACATTTTACAAAGGGACTAAGTTTTAGTAGTTGGCCAGCTTAAATGTATTGCATTTTTCAGTAGCTGTATGCATAACATGTCTCAATGTCTTTCCAATACTGGCGTCCTTTGGCAGATTTCAGCTTGCAAGTGCCCTGTGTGAATTGCCATAGTGCATTTTCCATTAGTTTCAGTGGTAGTGCAGTTTATGCAAATTTATGCCGGATGGAGCTTTGTTGTTTTTTTTTTTTGCATAGTAATGGCTTTCTTCTGGCAACTCCACCATGCAGCCCATCTTTCTTCAAGTGCCTCCTTATTGTGCATCTTTTAACTGCCACACCACATTATTTCAGGGAGTCCTGTATTTCCCCTGAAGGTATTTGTGGGTTTTTCCTTGCATGCCAAACTATTTTTCTGGCAATTGTGGCTGAAATGTTAGTTTTATTGGTTTGGTTTAAACAGAACCCCTAATTTTCTACTTCTTTATTAGAGTTTGAACACTGCTGATTGGCATTCTCAATTCCTTTCATATTTTTTATATACCTTTTCCAGCAGATCCTGACAATTCTTTTGCTTTCCCCATGACTTCGAATCCAAAAAACATCAGTGCTGCACTGGATGAAAGATGCAAGGGTCTGTCAGGAGTCCAGAAAGTCATTGACCTTTTATACACACCCACTAATTACAAGCAAACAGATCACAGTGAAGATGGTTACCTTTAATAGCCATTCTAAGTTGTGTGTATGTTATCAGGCCAAATCACCAGGGTATGTAAACTTTTGATCAGGATCAAAATAGTTTGTGTAGTGATTATGATTTAAAAAGAGTAAACACAGTTTTTTGACAATAAATGGCTTCAGCCAACCACTAACCATGAGTGAAAGAAAAGTTTTTGTGTTATCATTCATATTCTCTGAAAAATGGTTGAAGGACAAGGAAAGTGTAAAATAGAATAAGGCTAGAAATGCTGTATTTTATATACTAAACATAAAAATGAACTTACTGCACCGCAAAATCTAATCAAAGAAATTATTTCTGCTTTCAAAGATGGGCACAGGGGGTCACCATCTTGTAACTTTGTTAAATATCTTTGCAAGACCAAGACTGTGCACATGTCTAAAGGTGGCCATACACGGGCAGATAAAAGCTGCCGACAGACTGTGTCGGCAGCTTATCTGCCCGTGTGGGGGGCCCTCTGACGGGCTTTCCCGATCGATATCTGGCCGTAAATCGGCCAGATGTCGATCGGGCAGGATTAAAAATCCCGTCGGATCGCGGCCGCATCTGTTCGTTGATGCGGTCCAGCGATCCGACCGCCCGTACTGATCCGAACGTTGGGCCCTAGGGCCCACGATCGGATCAGCCCGATATCGCCCACCTCAAGGTGGGCATATCGGGGAGAGATCCGCTCGTTTGGCAACATCGCCAAACGAGCGGATCTCTTCGTGTATGGCCACCTTAAGTTTCCGGATTAAGGGATCCCATACCTCAAGTAAGTCACTGATCTGCTACCGAGAAACCTGAGAGCTGAGAAAACAACACCAATTCATTTTTAACACTTTAATCTCAGGAAAACTAAAAAAAATAATTATTTGTATAGGCTATTTGAAGAAAGTTTCAAAAAGTGAACCTTAAATTTTTTTTGCGTATTACATATATGCATTGCAAATAAAAAGGTACACACAAATGTACTAATAAAGCAATGCAAAAAAACAAAAAGGTTTGTTTTCAAGTGCTACATTTCTTTGAACAAATTGCAGAATACTGTAGATTTTAGCAATCAGTCCAACACTTGATTTAAGGCTTCTGACAACAACAAAAAATTTCACAAAAAAAGCACCTGAAAGCAACTCCATTAATCATTCTTTTCATGATGTGCCTACAGTAGAGAAATTGAGCTCTCTAAGGAAAATGTAAGATTTCTTCCAACAACTAATTCTGATCGACTCATTTTCTGGATGTGGTTCAAAACAATGCCTATGGGCATGCCAGCATCTACAGAAATAAAGTAAATAAAGTAATTCAGCACACACTCTCTACTTGGAGAGAATGTCCAACCTGAGAACTTAGCTCTTGAACCATCCATATCTGTTTCAGTGTTGTGTTGGAAAGAATGACATTTTTTATAAATTCACAAAAATATGTTCTTTATATAGGCCTAAAAAGTTGGGCTGGCCTTGTTTGGGGAAGGTGCAAAGAACTGGCCGGGGCCCATGATTATTTGTACATCAAAATATTCTTATTAGACTAATCTGAAAACTATAAGGGGTGGTCCACCGTTAAGTGAAAGGAGAAGGAAAGGCTAAAACTAAGTAAGCTTTATCAGAAAGGTCTATATAAATACACCAGTAAACCCTCAAGTAATGCTGCTCTGAGTCCTCTGTCAAAATAAACACCACATTTGTTTCCTTCAATTGCGTACACATGAGCGTCTGTATCAGATTTCATGTTTTCAGCATAAACCTCCAGGGCTAGGGCATGGGCATGCTCCGTTTGCTACTCTCTCCCTCTCCTCCATACTTTGCCACTCGCTCCTCCCCTCCCTGCTGTAATCTGAGCCCTGAGCCCAGAGCAATGAGCGAGCAGGGAAAGACTCAGGCAGGAAGTGATGTCACACCACACTAATATGGAAGCTGCTATCCTAAACAAACAGAGAGCTTTTAGAGCTGTTTACTCAGGTATGGTAAACCATTCTGTAAAGTAAATATAGGGTTATAGCTTGCACTATTGTGACTAATCTTTTGGCAATAAACTGCTTTGTAGCTTTCCTTATACAATAGATTGTTCTAAGCAACTTTCTAATTGACTTTTTTCATTCAATAAATCATTTTTTAATTATTTGCCTTCTTCTACTGACTCTTTCCAGCTTTCAAATGGGGGTTACTGACCCCACCTCTGTAAGTAGTGATGAGGAAATTTATTCGCCTGGCATGGATTTGCGGCAAATTCCCGTGATTTGCCACTGGCGAATAAATTCGCAAAACCCCAGGAAAAATTGGCCTGGTGAAAATGAGATGCCGGCAGCATTTTGTGAATTTTTCATTGTTTCGTGAATTTTTCATGAAATTGGTGAAAATTTTAGCGAAGCGAAACTCTCCAGATTTGCCCATCACTATCTGTAAGGCTACCAATTTATTGTTATTGGTACTTTTTATTATTGATCTTTCTAGTCAGGCCTCTCATATTCATATTTCAGTCTCTTATTAAAATCAATGCATAGTTCCAAATTGTCTCCGAATATTGATCTCTACATCACACTAAAAGTTAATTTAAAGATGAACAATGATGCCTTTAAAGGGGTGAAACAAGTTTATGTGAACTTAGTATGTTATAAAATGGTTACTGCCAATCATCTTTTCATTTGGCCTTCATTTTGTCTTTTTTTATAGTTTTTGAATTATTTTCATTCTTCTTCTTTCCAGCTTTCAAATGGGGGTTACTGACCCCATCTAAAAATAAATGCTCTGTAAGGCTACAGATTTATAGCTATGGCTAATTTTATTACTCTCTATTCAGGGGGTCTCTGCATTGCCCCATATCACTCTCTACTTCATACTAAAAGTTAATTTAAAGGAGAACAACCCCTTTAACTATAAAAGATTTGGGACAACCATTCATGTGTTTCCCTGAATACTGCCAGGACTAAAGGAGGATGACCGATGTGACAATATTTACACTTGTGTGTATGTAATATGTACATATCTGTACACTATAACTAATGATGTGTGGTTGGCTGGCCCGATATCCATGGGACTCGTGGCTTGGGGCTGACCTCCCAAACCCCTTTCCGGGTCGTGGGTGGGTCTGGGTTGAGCTCTTCTGACTGCTCTCCCCACCAGGGACCTTACAAATGCCGGCTTCCAACTTCCCGGTTTTAACTTTTTATAGAGGCACACCTGCTCGTCCCGCCCTTTTGTGACGTCACCGGCCAGGAACCCAGAAGTCGGCTTGGGTGGGGGGTTGCAGGTTGGGAAAAACCCAACCCGCACATCACTACCGTGAACCATTTGAAGACATTAATTACCTTCATGATGTTCAACTTTTTTTTCTGGAGGGTTTTGCCAGAAAACTCCATCAATTTGAGTTTGAAATTGCAAACTGAGGAGCTGCTGAATTAAAAACTAAAGAACTCAAAAACTACAAATAATTAAAAAATAACCAACTGAAATTGTCTCATAATATAACTCTGTGCATCATACTAAAAGTTCATTTAAAGGTGAACAATCACTTCAAGGTATGGAGATCCAAGTTACAGAAAGACCAGTCATTGGAAAACCCCCATTTTCCGAGCATTCTGGATAACAGGTCCCATAGCTGCATTTTCAATATATCAAATACCTTTGTGAGAAGCATTTTGTGGCGGTGTTCCATCACCTCTGTTTTGCACAGACATCACTTGTCATTCCCCTGTAGAGAGGTACAGCCCATGCTTATGAGCCGCTCGCTAAAGAACAGGGGTCGACTTGATGAAACAAAGTCATACCTCACAACATAGGTTGGTAGCTTGGTGAATGTTTAGACCACACCCAGTTCTGTGGCCACACCCCCTAATTAGTGCAAACAATTTACCTGTGCCCTTTACCTCTCCAGTCGATAATTACCCTGTGTAGGATGGAGGGGATCGGCCAGTGGCATAACTAGATCTTACTGGGCCCCACAGCAAATTATTTTTCAGGCCCCCAAAATGTCCAGTGGTTGACCTGTTTTACCAATATTTATTGTAATTGTATATAAATTAGGGCCTCATGGGGCCCCTATAGTTCCTGGGCCCCCCTGCAGCCGCAGGGTCTGCTTCCTCTATAGTTACGCCCCTGGGATCGGCACCTCTCCTAATCAGTCGCATAAGGGAAAGATCCAAACACTTTGGGTAAGTGATGCGGGGAAGCTCCCCTGCGGTTTATTCAAGTCACGTGAAGTAACGTTTCGGGGGCGTGCCCCATGTCTGACGAAGGGGCACGCCCCCGAAACGTTACATCACGTGACTTGAAGAAACCGCAGGGGAGCTTCCCCGCATCACTTACCTAAAGTGTTTGGATCTTTCCCTTATGCACACCCCCTAATTACCATGTTCATTTTACAAAATTTGATAGGTTATGAAAGTTTGAAAAGAAATCTTTTTTTCAGTTGTCACAGTTTGAAGGTGAATTGCCCTTTAAAGGAGAAGTCAACCTATAATGGGGTAAATGCCATGCGCCCCTCCCCCCGGCCTACTTCCCCATCCGGGCAAGGTCCTGACCATGGAATTTGCAGGCGCCATCTTCTCCGCAGCTGTCTTCTTCTTCCTGGATTCTTTGTCGCTTGGCGGCGCATGCGCAGTAGGAGCATTTTCCGAAGCTCGGAAAACGTTGTGACTTTCGGCAGATGCGCAGAAATTGCTCCAACTGCGCATGCGCCACCAAACACCGATGGATCCAGGAAGAAGACTGCTGTGGAGAAGATGGTGCCTGCAAACTCCACCTGCGCTGAGGGGTTAAGTAGCAACTTAAGTGCATTTGCCTGGGGGGGGGGTTGTAGGCCGGGGGATGGGGCTCACAGGCAATGGCGTTTACCCAATTATAGGTTGACTTTTAAGCTGAGAGTCTAACTTTTCCCAAAGGACCTCCTTATCTAAACTGTTACAATTACTTATTTTCTTATCTCAAAATTGTTACAAAGCATCTTATTTGCGCCTGTTAGCTGTTCTGGGCTCTCTGCCAAAAGCCAATTAAATTAGAAACTTTGTTTCTTTTTCTGGCTGTTGAGTGCAGAGAAAAGAGGGACTTTTCAGTACAAATGAGGGACTGCAGGTTGAGCTGTCAAAAGAGGAACTTTCCCTCTGACAAAGGGACAGTTGAGAGGTATGCAAAGGCCCCTTTGTGAAAAAGAACCAGACATGATTGGTTTCTAGAACAGGGTACAGACTTTAGGGTTGCCAACTGGCCGGTATTTTACCAGCCTGGCCGGTATTTTTGCTGGTTGATCCCAATGTTATTAATAGGAAAAAAACATAAATATATAGGAAGGCCGGTATTTTTTTCAAGAAAAGGTCAGTACAGTAATGATCCAGAAAGTGACCCCAGCACCCTACAACTGCACAGGACTGGTCTCCACAGCTCACAGTCTGTGCATTATTACGGTTTTGTATATCAATCATCCACCGACTTACAATGTAGCCCCTCACTCAGAGCCCAATGTATATAATGTATATAATGTATATAATGTATATACCCCTTGCTTAGCCAGCCCTCACTTGGGAGACCTCACCACTTCCTTGGTCACGCCCCTTGACACATCTCTCCAATAGAAAAGAAGCCGCGGTTGCTAGTGGGATTCAGAGTTCTACGAGGAGAACTTCCCCAATATGACATACTGAGGGAGGACTACAAGTCCCTGAATACCTTTTGCCTGAAACAGACTCGCACACCTGCTGACCTGCAGCAGAAGCCAAAAGAATAAATAAACGTAGTACTGCGATTTAATCCGTTCTGTCACGCGAGGTGAAAACTACTGTATACATTTAAACAGTCTTACTATGTATATTCCAGCAGGAGACATAAAACTGTGAATAACGCTTATTTTGTGACGCAGTTCAATGAATTGCCTCGCGAGCATCATGCTGATGTTGGTCGGATGCTAAAATTGTTTGGCTTGCTTTATTGCTGTGACTGACGCCTGACCCCTCCCCCGCCTTTTTTTTTATCTAGTCACGTGACCGAGGTTCGGTTTCCAAGAGTAACCAGTGTAGACAGAGCGGTGAGTGTGAGAGGAAAGTTGTTTGATGCATTACACAACATTAGTTGCTTAGTTATTATAACGTATGACCTCGAATTCACTTTTATGAGGGAAGTTACAGCGCTGGATTATTTTATACACCTTCCGAGGGCACAAACTTTTGCTCTTTTTCCCCACACGGACACGCAGGACAATTCTGCCTTCAATGTTACATTTTAGTTAAAGGGGACGCCACTCTGGTAAATGTCTCATTTGTTTTAGGGTCGCCGTGTGAAATTGGAGTTTATTTGGGAAGCCTGTGGTGGAGATGCTGCAAGGCCGAGTAACGCATTAAAGGCGAACTAAACCATGTACCTATAACTAGGAATCTTCAGGAGTTTAAAAGGATACTGTCATTGGAAAACTTTTTTATTTTTTTAAACGCATCAGCTAATAGTGCTACTCCAGCAGACTTCGTTCGGCACTGAAATCCATTTAGCAAAAGAGCAAACAGATTTTTTTTTATATTCAATTGTGAAATCTGACATGGGGCTAGACATTTTGTCACTTTTCCAGCTGCCCCTGGTCATGTGACTTGTGCCAGCACTTTAGGAGGGAACTGGTTTTTGGCAGGCTATTGTTTTTCCTTCTCAATGCAACTGAATATAACACAGTGGGACATGGGTTTTTACTATAGAGTGCTGTTCTTAGATCTACCAGGCAGCCATTAACTTGTGTTAGGGAGCTGTTATCTGGTTACCTTCCCATTGTTCTGTTGTTGGGCTGCTGGGGGAGGGGACGAAATCACTCCAACTTGCAGTACAGAAGTAAAGAGTGATTGAAGTTTATCAGATCACAGGTCACATGACTTGGGGCAGCTGGTAAATTGACAATATGTCTATCCCCATGGCAGATTTAAAAATGAAATATAAAAAAATCTGTTTGCTCTTTTGAGAAATGGATTTCAGTGCAGAATTCTGCTGGAGCAGCACTATTAACTGATGCATTTTGAAAAAAACATTTTTCCCATGACAGTATCTCTTTAAGGTTTTGTTAAAAGTAAAATGTTGAGAGAAGGAACAAATTAGTGTTGTAGTGCATTCAGTCGTGACCTGCCCCTGCTGTTATTCATCCTTCAACTTCCATAAAAAAATATTGAGGTCAAAACAAATTCTAATTTCTTATAATTTGTTTCTTAAAAGAAAGTTATAGTTGGCTTGCTGTCCGTAATCCTAGCAGCAGGTGTTTATCATATGGGTTCTCTTCTCCTACCATAGCCCCTTTCAATTCATGCTGCAACATCAAGATGTCCATGGAGTAGAAAACTGAGATTAAAACCACCCACATGCTGGGACAAATTGGCTTGATCGGCCCCTGAGCCAATGACCGTGTGCTGTGGGCAGGACCTGTCAGGAGAGGACAGCACCATTAGTTTAGCACTCGTCAAACTGGGTTTTTTTTTTTACTTGCTCAATAGATATTTGTACTTGAGGTTTCCTTGTAAGGCAACTTCGGACGACTACAGAAAACCAAGCAGTGATTTGCATTCTTGCTGGCGGGAAGGTATTTAGGGGAGATTAGTTGCCCAAAGAAGAAGAGATTTTTAGCTGGTTGGCTAATGTCCCCCAGTAGCCATGTCTGCCAGCACCCTAAAGGCCCCCATACATGGGCCGATAAAAGCCCTGCCCTGAACAGACTGAGTCGGCAGCTTATTGGCCGTGTGTGGAGCCATCCGACGGGCCTCCCTGATCGATATCTGGCTGAAAGTCGTCCAGATCTCGATTGGGCAGGTTAAAAAACCTAGTTTGATCGCAGGTGCATCTGTGCGTGTATGCGGTCCCGCAATCCGACGCCCATATCACCTACATTATGGTCCGATCGTTGGGCCCACCCACGCCAAACGAGCGGATCTCGCCGTCTATGGCCGCCTTAACAGATTTATCAAAAAAGCAGTAACACCAAAAAGTATTTTAAAGTAATGAAAATCTCATGTACTGTTGCGCTGCACTGGTAAGGGCTGGGACAGACAGGGAGATTCGGGGAGTTTCTGTCGCCTGGCGTTTAATCGCAGGCGACAATCTCCCCGAATTTCCTTCTCCCTGTCTGCCGATCGTAAAGGCACAAAGCGCCTCACGAGGTATCTTCGGGCGATTCCGGAAATCGCCGCGCCGCGTCTGCGCTGGCGCTTTGTGCCTTTACGATCGGCAGACAGGGAGAAGGAAATTCGGGGAGATTGTCGCCTGCTAAAAACGCCAGGCGACAAAATCTCCCCGAATCTCCCTGTCTGCCCCTACCCTTAAACTGATCTGTTTGCTTCAGAAACAGTACTATAGTTCATATAAACAAGCGGATAAGGACAGAGGATAACGGATAACATCTTTATTTTCTGCAGATCTTATCTGCTGTGTAACCTGAGCTTTCTCCCATTGCTACACAGCAGCTTATTTATATAAACGATGGTAGCGTTTCTGAAGTAGACACAGCAGTTTTACCAGTGCAGGGCAACACTGCATTATATTTTTATTACTTTTAAAACACAGAACACTTCCTCCTATGGCACGCACTCTCACAGATCCTCCAGACTCGGGTGTAGTCAAACATAAAAAACCTTTATTTCCACATGAAAAAACCTAGGATCTGTGAGAGTGCGTGCCATAGGAGGAAGTGTTCTGTGGATTAATCTCCCCTGGCTACGGGTTCGGGGCACAGCACCCGGACCACGGACATGAAGTGGTGAGTGCCTTGGAAACCTTTTAAAGAACCGAGTATTAAGCCTTAAGTTTAAGCGAAGGGTTCGGGGCATGGGCACCCGGACCATCGTAATTCTCGGGTGAGCATATTAAAGTAATGGGACGGAGCCCGTAGAGAAATAGCAAATTCTCACCTGAAATTGGAAAGAGTAATTAAGCTGGGAATTGGGAGCATCTGTTTATTTATTGTTGTATATTATTACTTTTAAAACACTTAAATTTTTTATGTTACTGTTCCTTTAAAGCCAGTATGCAACATGAAGATTTATGTATTATGCCTGTGTTTGGTCCATGCTTTACTTTATGTTGAAGCTTTGCTATCAGAGACCAATCGGCAGGCAGTGCACATACACCTTTGAACATATACATAATTTGTAATAGCTTCCTTAGAGTTGGCTTTATACAGATTTCACTGCTGGATTAAAGTGTCATGTCTTGTATTGGAGCACATGGGCAATGTAGAGTTTAATGAGAGAGAGAGAGTGAGTCTTTTTTTGTAGTACTGTACCTGACCATGGAGAAGGAACAAGCAAAGGCCAATTAAGAGTTGTATATCTTGCAGTTCACCTCTTGTTATCTGGGCCGTTTAGTCATTTATAAGGTGATTTAATAATTATGATACAATGCCATTTATTCTATATATACAATATATTCGTCATCCCAGATTAGTGTAGGACTGACCAGACCAAGGATGACTGACAAAGTTGGGCAGCTTGAGTATATTGCAATATATGGACAAACAATCCCTGTTTGTTTAGAGGGGAGGGTATTTTCTAGTAGCTTAATGGACAAAATATCTACAGTAAGTGTCCAAGATCTCTTGTGAGTGTAGAAGATCTCTTGTCTTTGTGTGAAAATGCTGTGTATCATTAATTTAGCAGAATATAATTTAGCTGGAATTACATATTGTAATGATATTCCTATCAAATATTCAGACACATTCACCATTTATTCTATTCTTATGGACAGATTTCTTTACACTAAAAAACTCTGTGTAAAAAGATATTTATGGTAAATGTTTTTATAAAGAAGATTAAAAAGCTCTGTCATTTATAAAGGTGCAGATTATTATTTACACCTTTTTTATGTATAATTTACCGCAGTTTGGTATGGATTTAATGTGGTTTGTATTCTAAAACCACTATTTTTTAACAAAGGTTTATAAATATGTCCCTAAAGATACAATGCTTTATACCAGTGGTTCTCAATCTGGGGGTCGAATGACCCTTTCACAGGGGTCCCTTAAGGGGTTCCAGGAGCAGGTTCATCTCTCTCCCCACTAGCCCTGGGGCAAGGTTGAAGCTCTCCGGGTGTTGGTGCTGGAAGTTGTAGTTCAGTAACCTGTGTAGGGAAGCCAGTTGCACTACAACTTTCTATATCCCCTTAGTTGGGACTGCCATACAGCTCCCCCTGTCCATTTAAAATTTGTAAAATTAACATGGTAATTGGGGTGTGACCAACAAATTTTGCCTCACTACGCACAGAAAACAAACCTTTATGCAGTCACGCTGTCTCCTGTACTTTCCTAACAATCCGCTCTGGGCTGGCAATGAAAATATTTTAATATTTTATGGTTGGGGGTCACCACAACATGAGGAACTGTATTAAAGGGTCGCAGCATTAGGAAGGTTGAGACCCACTGCTTTATACAATATGTATAAAGATACAATGCTTTGCTCTCAGCTCTGTCGCCCACAAAGCAAGATCATACAAGAGAATGGTGCATGCATGTACATTTAGATTTCTGTGATTTTGTCCAACATATCTTGAACAAATCGGTTCCAGAATATTTGAAGATGCTTGGACTGATTTTATGCATGTATACTTGTTTAGATATGCTGTGTGCAGTAATGTCTGTATCTCAAGTTATGTGTCCAGAAGTAATAAGCTATAGCAATTAACAATTAAAATAAATAAAAACTCTGTACATTTGTATTTTTTTTTTTTTTTTTTACTTGCTCCAGAAAAAAAAATGTCTGTCGTTCTTGGTGAATCCTGGTAAGAGAAATTGATTTTTGCGTTATGGCAACAGGACGTGGGTTATTTAACAAACAGATCAGTGATCAACTCAGAAAGCAGAAGCCTGACGAAACTATTGCTGTGTTGCCTCGATTTCCACTAGGTCAGACACGTGCAAAAGCAAAACAACAAAAGAGGTTAGAAACAGACAAAAAAATTCCATACTTTTAGATTAATTACAGAAATGCTGATCGTAACATAAGGCACAACTTATGCTTCCATATGTTGGATCAAAGTACAGCATACACCAGTTTGAAGGAGAAGGGAAGTCATCCTGCACTTGAGGGTGCCAAATTTTAGGCACTCCCAAGTGATTGTATTGACTTACCTGAAACCCCGGGACAGATGCTAACATTTGGCATCCCCAACTGCAGAATGATTTTCCTTCTCCTTTAAGTAAAATGTTAATGGGATTGGTTATCTGGAAACCCATTATCCAGAAATCTCCGAATTACGGAAAGGCCAACTCACATAGACTCCTTGTTTTGGAGGCAAAACCAGCCTATTGGGTTTATTTTATGTGTATATAATTTTCTAGTAGACTTATTATGGAGATCCAGATTACAGAAAGATCCATTATGTGAAAAAACCCCGGTCCCTAGCATTCTGGATAACAGGTCCCATACTTGTATATGCAAAAAAACCTGTGAGAACTGTAGTAACAAGATTTGTGCGAATATATGCTGCTCTGGTACTGTATGCGATTAGCCATTTTCTCTCAAAATAAATATTGACATCATTGTGATTATTCAGTGTGTGGACTTTTTAGTAAAGACAGTCTGTTTCTTTGATTCTAGTCATTGCTGATACTTTGTTTCATATCTAGACAAAAATACAGTGTTAAAGGGGTTTTTTCGCCTTTAAAATAACTTTTAGTATGATGTAGAGAGTGATATTCTGAGACAATATGCAACTGGTTTTAATTTTTTTTTTTATTTCAGCAATGTGGTTGCTAAGGTCTAAATGAGCCTAGCAACTATGCATTGATTTGAATAAGAAATTGAAATATTAATAGCAGAGGGCCTGAATAGAAAGATGTTTAATAAAAAATAGCAATAACAATACATTTGTAGCCTTACAGAGTGTTTGTATTTAGATGGGGTCATTGACCCGCATTTGAAAGCTGGAAAGAAGAAGAAGAAGAGAAAAAATTTTGAAAAAATCAGGGCCTATTTAAAAGTTGCTTAGAAATAGCCATCCTATAACATACTAAAAATTAATTAAAGGGGTTGTTCACCTTTGAGTTAACTTTTAGTATAATGTAGAGAGTGATATTCTGAGACAATGTGCAATTGGTTTTAATTTTTTATTGTTTGTCGTTTTATAGATATTTAGCTTTTTATTCAGCAGCTCTCTATTTTGCAGCGTCAGCAATTTGGTTTCTAGGGTAAAAATTACCCTAGCAACCCTGCATTGATTTGAATAATAGACTGGAATATGAATAGGGGATGGACTGAATAGAATGATAAGTCATAAAAAGTGGCAATAACAATACATTTGTAGCCTTACAGAGCATTTGTTTTTAGATGGTGTCAGTGACCCCCATTTGAAAGCTACAAAGAAACAGAAGAAAATTGCAAATCACTAAAAAACTATGAAAAATAAATAATGAAGACCAATTGAAAAGTTTCTTAGAATTTGCCCTTCTACAATCTACTAAAAGTTAACTTGAAGGTGAACCACCCCTTTAAAGGTGTACTACTCCTTTAACATGGGGCATGTGCCCACAAATGTTATCATACTGTAATAATGCAGTTACATTTGTAAAGCAAGTACAGGTATGGGATCTGTTATCCGGAAACCCATTATCCAGAAAATGTCTCCCATTGACTCAATTTAATCCAAATAATCCAGTTTTTAAAATCCATTCCATTTTTCTTTGCAATAACAAAACAGTACCTTGACTTGATCCCTAACTAAAATAAAATGAATCCTTATAGGAAGCATAATCATCCTATTTGGTTTGGTTTAAACTGATATTTCCATAATTTGGATCTTCTTACATAAAATTTACTAGAAAATCATGTAAATTAAGGAAATATCCGTTATCCATTCTGGATGTGTCTTATCCGTTATCCATTCTGGATAACAGGTTGCATACCTGTACTGAATGATGATTGTAGAAATGTTACTGTAACATTTTTAAAAGGAGTGAAGTGTTAAGGGGTGTTTAAATTAAGTTTAAATCTTCTACCCAGAGTTGTTGACCACATGCATTGTCTGATGCGATGCTTAGTTAAAAGAGATGTCCACCCTTTTTTAGTATCTAATTAGTATCTTAAGATAGTTGGGGACCAAGTTTGCCCATACTGATGTCAGTAGCTGCTGACTTGTACAAGAGGGGCTGATTTGGTAGACAAGGTCTAGGAATTTGGATTCTCCTTGCCAGCAACATTTCTATAGAATTATAGAATTTATACCAAATGCTATAACAGGGAAGCATATTGCAGTAAACTAGTGTAATTCTTGATATGGCATGTTCATCACTTTCAATCATAAACTGGATTAAATGCTAGGAAATATTTGTCTATAAGTGTTTTCTTTTATTTTGCAGCACAGATATTTCAACCATTTCTGTTCAAAGAAAAACCATTAAAGAGTTAAATAACACAAAATCTCATCACCGTTACAAATCATATACTGAAATGTAAGTAAACTTTAGTGGAAAGTTTTAACCAGTCTTTTTAGTTTATGTTAATTATCCTTTTTGAAAACTAGCAGATTTACATCACACAGTTAAATATCAAAAGCACAAAAATAATGGCATATTTGCTAACTGTTAAATCACAGATTGGTTATGCAGTTATAAAACTTATTTGGGGTAAACTGGGGAGATTTTTAATTTTGAATTGAAGATTTTTAATTTTGAATTGAATGTTTATATTAAAATATTATGCCTTTCTCCATATATCTCAAGAAATTGTGGATGCTTCTGTTAATAATAATAATAATAATAAAAATAATAATAATAGTAATCTAACATTTGTTTCTAGAAACACCAAGGAAATAGGACAACCCCCCCCCCCCAATTAAGGCTCAATTAAACTTCTCATCTTTATTAGTACTGTACTGTATCACAAAATAACAACTTACTAAATGTAAAATGTGAATTGTGGCGTCAGTATACATAAAATATTTGTACAGGTATGATATCCTTTATCCGGAAACCCATTCTCCAGAAAGATCCAATTTACGGGAAAGGCCATCTCCCATAGATTCCATTTTATCAAAATAATCCAAATTTTCAAAAATTATTTCTTTTTTCTCTGTAATAATAAAATAATACTTTGTACTTGATCCAAACTAAGATATCATGAATACTTATTGGAAGCAAAACCAGTCTCTTTGGTTTATTTAATGATTTTCTAGTAGACTTAAGGTATGAAGATCCAAATTACAGAAAGATCTATTATCTGGAAAACCCAGGTCTCAAGATTTCTGGATAACAGGTCCCATACCTGTATAAGCATAATGCTGGTGGCCCCTCACATGTATACTCAGGTACTCGCACATACACACTTTATTTACCAAGCATAACTCCACAGATGTGTGTTCTCAAAATCATTAAGACAGTCTATTATTTATAAATAATTATGTAACACATAAACATTAGTATGAAGTAGATTAAGCAGATCATGAACTGTGTGGTACCTTACACCTGTTAAAGGGCACCTGTTGGTTAAAAATGCTATCCCCAACCAAAGGTGCGGGCTGGTACAGCTCGAATTCCGGTTGGGGATAACATAAAGAAAACCTGCCTCGATTTGGGACCTCTTTTCATTATGCTCATGCGATTGAGTGGACATGGGGAGCTCCCTCCCTGTGCAAGTAGCATAGTTCTGGCTGGGGGCATTTAAAAAAACAAAAACTACTGTTATCTCCAACCGGAATGCCGGCTCTACCAGCCCGCACCTTTGTTTGGGGATAGCATTTTTAACCAATAGGTGAACTTTAAGAGAAGCCATTAGTCCAATGTATGCATGGATGAACTGGCACAGTTCTGGATTTTTGGCCCTTGTTCTGGAATTGGGGATAGCGTGTATCTGCATGGTTTTGTTGGGACTGATAAAAATGATCCCCAGTGGACTGAAACTCAAATATTTTTGCAGTGAATGTGATTAAATGGTTTTTCAAGGATCATGAGTTTTTGTTAATTTCTTCTGCAAATAAGGGGCAGGTTACCTTATTAAGTTTCTGCTCAGTGCATTTATTAGTGCTACTGTGGCATTGTACAGGGTTTGTTACGCACTGAAAAATAAAGATCAAACAATTTAATACAGTAATGAGTAAGATATCGGGCATTACATTAATTAGATTGACCGTTATTAAAATAATATGCAAGTTTAAAAACTATAACACATTATTTATTTCTTTTTATCCCCTTTAGAATCCCTCCTGAATTATGGCTCAAGATATTTTCACATTTAGACCCCGTCTCTCTGCTTTCAGTTGGAAGTGTCAATAGATATTTCTACAAGCTGTCCAAGGACAAGTAAGAGCACTCTAAGATGTAAAACAAGTATGACATATATTGAATAGTTCATAATATTTTCCCTTGTCATACGCTTTCGAATTAAAATCTTTTGATTGCAAATAATTAAAAAAAATTCTAAATTCGACCATGGGAATATTATGTAAAGTAAAATCCTTCGAATTTGAAGGATTTTACCGCAATTCAATTGGTGAAACGATCGAATAGGAAAAATTCAAGCGATCGATTAATTGTTCGGATCGATCGATTTTGTACGATTTTTTCGATCGATCGAATTTTTTTATTCGACCAAGAATAATGATACCCAATTCGGTAGCTTTGATCTGGCGAACTAGATGGTTGAATAAAAATTTAAAGGGAAAGTACTTCGACCATCGAATATTCGAATAAAATGAAATTTGAATATTCAAATTATTAGAATTCACCTTATTTGCATATTCGAAAATTCGTATTCAATTCTTTTTGAAATTCGATCGAACTTCGAATTCTTCATATGAATTTTGTAAATCTGCCCCTTAGTCTTAATTAATTGCATTACATTGCAGTCTAAGAGTAATTATTTGCAGGTATTAAGCTTGGTGTGGAAAAAATGCTGTGTAGTTAAGGAGCCCTGTAGCAACCAGATCATTCTGACTGTGCAACTGACCACAAACGTGCTTTTCCCACAGGCTCTGTTCATGCATGACGTAGGTATGTTAGGGCCGATTGCAAAATTTTAGCTAGCCTTCTTGTTGGCAATGTAAGGTGAATATTGGCACCTCTTGCTCTACCTCCACTGCAGTGGTAAGAAAGTTGTTACCCCCTTCCCATTGTTTTAATCTTTAGCTTTATTATGCCTTCCCAACTAAAATACTGATGTTAGTTTAATGTAAGAGAAGAATGTTTGCTGTTTATAGAAGTTGTCCATGGAGATTTTCATTCATAAAGATCATGGCACAGGTATGGGAAACTGTTATCCAGAATGCTCAGGACCTGAGTTTTCTTGGATAAGGGATCTTTATACCTTAAGTCTACTAGAAAATAATTTAAACATTATATAAACCCAATAGTTTGGGTTTGCTTCCAATAAGCATTCATATCCTAGTTTGGGTCATGTACAAGGTACTGTGATTTGGATTATTTGGGTTTAATGGAGTCTATGCGAGACATCCTTTCAATAATTCCGAGCTTTCTGGATAATGGGGTACCATACCTGTATACAGTATTTAGTAGAGTTAAGTCTAAAGCATGATACACCGTATCTAGTAGATCAGTTGCTTTAGATTTACATGTACAACTGGACTAGAAAGTCCAGTTACTTTAGACTTAATTTTACTAGATACTGTTTACAGAAGATGTTACCTTGTAACCCCAGTTTTCTTTTTAACATATCTCTGAATTCTAGAGTTGATGAAAACCTGACACCTTATTGTCAGGGTTCACCAAAATCAGGTATCTGTTGTTTATTATTGTTAAAAGTGTTATTATTTATATTTGTTCATTGGATGTCCTTTAACTCTAACTTTTTTGTTTGTTTGTGTCTATATGGCATTTTTTGGACCTTAAATTTAATAACATTAATCCATATTAAATTTCACTGGAGCTTGTTTTGTAATTTGCAGTTTAATTTGGTATGCCGTGTACTCCTCTTACACTCCTATGAGATCTTACAGCTGGAAACCTAAGACACTGTCTGCAGTCCAGTTAAAACTAAGCGATGCTGACTTAAAAGATAAGGACCCTGGATACTGGAAGAAAATACTTATGAGTGAAATGATCACACGCAGAAAAAGGAGGATACACCAGATTCTCAATGCTGCAAAAAGTTGTGCCGGTGTTCCAGCAAATCTAGAGAAAGCAGTCAAGTAACTAACTTTAACTTAACTTTATGTATATGTTCTTTGTCTGTACAATAAAGATTCATAGTGTTTTATATTTCTATGCAGGGATTTCTTAAAAGTAAATTCTCGGTGCTACAAAAGTAATAAAAAAAAATCTTCTTGAAATTAACATTAATTCAGATGGTCAAATGTACTTCCGTTGTACAATTTCCTTGAATTACTATGTATATTTTCTTGACCTAATTATGCCACATCGGATTGAGTTAGTGGCCTTTTAAGTTACGTCATCTGTATTTAGTAATAATACAGATAGTTTTACAAAAAATGTTATAACAAATCAACTAATCGAGAAATCACAGGTTACAAAATTCAAAGACTGCTACAAACTTATTCTGAGATACTGACAGAAATTAAACCATTTTTACATTTATCATAATATTGGCTTTGTGAGCCACTGATAATTTTGCCATAAAGTATTTGCTCAATGCTCTTACATTACCTGTCTGACTCCCCGTGTTTGTCTACGAGGGGGCTGCTGTATTTTTGTAGCAGGAGTCCGTTAGCATTAGAAACTTAACTGACAAGATGGGACAAGCCAGGTTGGCAAAACAATCAGGTTTAGGAACTTCAACTAACAATTATTTACAAAAACACCAAAATAAAAGGTGTTTCTCCACCTCTGTTTAACGATGTTCCATTATTATTATTTTACAGATTGTCTGGCCTGACGTGGGCACTTACCTTTAAAGATACAAGTGGGAAGGAAACTGTAATGAAACAAATGGATATCTGTTTTACTCACACATCTCTATCTGTTGTTTGGTGTGGTTTGTTATGGCCTTGTATAAAATCACTAACCACAGTGCAGGTTCATGGAGTCACACCAATGATATTTGATAAATGCATATGTCCTTCCAAAAAATGGTATGCTATACAAAATGGTTTGCAATACAATGCTTTACTTTTTTCATTTGTATCATTTTAAGTTATGTTGCACTGTAACATCTACTGTTTGCATAAAGATTTCCATGATTGTATGTTGCTTTATTGTATGTAAGATTAATTAAAATGCCTTCATAATCTGTTATTAGTAAATAGTTCAAACTTTGACATAATATTAACTTATTTTTTATAAGACATGTAATTGTATATTAAGTAATCCAGAGGAGTTTACATCTCAGATTAAAGTCAATGGGGGGAATTCACAAAAGTGTCGGTAAAATAAATAACCCAGAAGTGGCGGTCGACAAATTTGTAAAATGTCTTACTAACGGCAAATTCACAAAGGCAGATGTTACCATCTCTGAATGTCTCGTAAGTCCAACAATTTTCTAAAATGTCGTATATCTTTTCATCGTACAGACGACATTTTACACGACATTTTACACGACTTTTTAAAGACATTTTAAAAGACAATTTGACCGACATTTTCATTTTGGAGAGCCTAATGTGTCGGAAAAATTGTCTGGAAAAAAAATGAGTTTACGAGTAATTCATAAAAATTTCGGGGAAAGTGGTGCAGAAAAAACCACACCCACTTTTCACTACACTTTTTCAAAAGTGTCGTATATGTCGGAAAATTGGCGGGGAAATGCTCTGTGAATTTGTTGTCTGTTGCTACGACATTTTAAAGACCTTTTTTCCTTCCCGACACTTTTGTGAATTCCCCCCAATATGTTGTATGTTTTCTGAGAAGATTTTAAGCCTTGCATTTTAGAAATATAAAACTAAGTTATTTCCTGTCTGGTCCTTGCAAGGTAGATAATAGGATTACCAGTATACAACCCCCCCTTTATTCATCTTTGGCTCTAAAATGTGTGATTAAAACATAAATTCCCATAACATAAATATATGTTACGAGGCACTAAGTTTCCCCAGGAGCAGTAACCCATAGCAACTAATAAAGATTATTGCTTTTAAACAGGTCGCCCATAAATAGAATTGTAGACTATTCAATCTTTTTGCTAAACTGTAAAGAAGCATTACACTTTTTTTCTTTTGTGGTTCTTGTGATGAATTAGGCCCAATAGACTCTCCCTCATTGCTGAATATGACTTAAGGAGCTTCATGGAATCCTGTGAGTACATTGGTCAAGACAAATATGTAAAGCTTTTTCATCTTAAGCCAGGTCTTCTGATTGCCCTGTGGAAGGTACAGTTGATTTTCTCCTAGAATTTTTTTTATAAAGCTTTAATAACAGTTTGTATTACTTTGTTTTGGAAAAGTTGTAATTATATTAGGGTCAAACCAGTATCAAACTTAGAATGGTCGTAGTCTGATTTTGTCAGCTTATTGGCTCTTTGTGGGACCAACATTATACCCACTCTTGGCCAGATATTGATAATGCTGATTTCAAATGACATTGGAACAAGTACAGTGGTTATAAGTTTACATACCCTTGCAGAATTGGATATTCCTGCCTGCAAGTGAGAATCACTTCTCACTTGCAGGCAGGAATATCCGCTTTCTATTATCTTTAGCATCCATTTGTCTTGTCTGTGGTATTTATATAAGCTATGTGATTCATGTAAACATGATGTAATATTTTAAATGTACTTCCTAAACAGTGTGATCAAGTAAAAAAACTTTTTTGAATAAATACCACCTTGTTTAGTACTTTTTTGAGTGCAAACCCGTATGATATAAATTATAGTCTGTACCTTTGCCCCCAGTGGAGGCAAAATATTTTCTGGGTTATTTGCACCAAAATGAATTTTATTGAATGTGGAAAATATATGTGAATATTAGAGTGCCATCCAATTTTTCAAAGTAAAGGTTCAGTTATTGCACAGATATTAGTTCAGACGTGTCAGGTTTTCATCATTTTGTGTGAAGATGATTATGAAGGAAGTAAGATAGCTAGATAGTTTCAAACATATTGGATGTAAGTTACTTAGCTCATGATTCTGTGCAAATAAGATGTGATCTATTCAAATTGGAATCACTTAGGACTGACATTCTTCTTTGATGACAATAAGATGCAACATTGGCCACAACTTCTTTATAATTCCCATGCAACCCAGTCATCTTATAATGTTAAACTGCATGAGGTCTAGATTTATTAACAAAAATAAGGAAAGTGTTGAGTTGGACTCCCTAGTGTTCATTACTGAGTTTTTGTATTGACTTTACTTGCTGATACAGCCCATTGTGATACAATATTGATATTTACAGTGAACTGATTGAGGCTATTTTGCTTGCGTACCTAACCAATGTACACAAGTCATTGTGGAGTCATGGATTTTCTGTTACAGTTGTCCCTACATAGTGTTCAATGCCATTTCCATTGTTGTGTTTTCCTGCCAAATGTGCCTCACTGATTTCACTATAGTTTAACAGGTATAACTGCATATTGAAATGAAAATTAGAATACAGCACATATGTGATTAACAGTGTGTGTATTTGCCATTTCTGAACCGAATCATAAGGGTATTTTACCAATACATTTCAGCTTTCATTTTCATCCTACGCTCACCATAACCTTGTAAAATTATAGTCTGTAGTAAAATGCAAACAATAAAATGCAGGAGTAACGAAAGCTGGTGTGTATGTAGAATTTGGAAGTTTAAAACCTGAGTGTTTCTTATGATTTTCTCCCCCTCTGTGTAGAAGAGCTTTGAAATTGCATTTGTGATTGCAACGCTACATTATTACCAACTTCTTGAACTTAGCACACTGGGATCAGCTGATAAGTAAGTTCATGCTGAAAGATCTCTGACTACTAAAGGGCTAAACTGCATGGGAGATTTTGTAGGATGGTTTTGGATTGACAGATCACATCCTACAAGTCAGATGTGGTCATGTGGGTCAAAATATAATGGGACTGATCCAAAAATGTGATGTGTTAACTACATGTAATATTTTCAGTATGATGTGACACAACTGTCTGATGCGAATGCTGCGTCTTCATCTGATGAGGTAAAAGCGTCGTGCATGGCAAAAATTTGTTTTACTTTGTTTTGTGATGAAAATTCACATGATTTTTTGAAAATGGCCGAATACCGAACCGAAGCCTGGATTCGGTGCATCCCTAATAAAGTGGCATCAGATGTTGTAGGATTCTACAAATCTCGTGCTGTTGTGTAGCAAGATCCACAAATTCTGATCATAGTCTACCCATGGAGTTTAGCCCAAAATAGTAATCTTAATGCAATTTTGCCATTTTGTAATTTGTGAGATCATAGATTTTATTGATGTTTATATGTTTAACATTGTGGACATCAGTTGCTGAGCAGCATTAAAGGACAAGGAAAGTGTAAAATAGAATAAGTGTAGAAATGGTGTATTTTGTATACTAAACATAAACATGAACTTACTGCACCACAAGCCTAATCAAACAAATGATTTATGCTTTCAAAGTTGGCCACAGGGGGCTGTCATCTTGTAACTTTGTTATACATCTTTGTCTGACACTGGCACTGCACATGCTCAATATGGTCTGCTTGAGTTCTGCATGGCTGGTAAGTAAGGCAGGGGCTCCCCCTGCTGTTCATAAGTGATTGTTTCCCTGCCAGAAGCACTAAATGAAGGGAGAATTTCAATGCATACAGTCAGGTTTCTTCTAAAAACGGTACACATTTTAAAATTAAAGTATATTGGAGATAGATTTCTTTTTCATTAAACAAAGTAAAAATGGGATTTTGTTTCTTTGCCTTTCCTTGCCCTTTAAGAAATGTCAGCCTTATGGACATTTAATTTTTTTCCTGGAAAATACTTAATTTATTTGTTCAACATTGATGGATCTTATGTATATCCACAAATTAAAACCTACTTAATTTTTCAACATTAACCCTTTCGCTGCCAGCCATTTTGTCCAAAACGGAACATCTACTGCCAAGCAG
>CM044441.1:100156147-100186980 GCA_024363595.1 Xenopus borealis
CTGAGACTTTAACTGCCAGCACGTACTGGGTACGTGCTTGGCAGTTAAAGGGTTAAAGGATAGGGAAAAGTAAACTCACTGGGGGTAGCAGTTTTTCTAGGCACCGCCAGTGAATTTAATTACTGAGTAGGATGCAGTTTGTTAGGCACCCCCAGTGAATTTAATTGCTGATTTTTTTCTCTAAACAGCACTTTAGATATTTAATTCACTGAGGAGGGAGTGGGCTAACGAATTGGCAACCCCCAGGGAATTTGCCTGTCTTGACTTAATATCTTTTGTATTATCTCTACATACATGTATTAGTTTCTTGTGGCACTGGTTATTTCCTAAGTACCATTCTGTTTTCTTTAAAGCATGTACACATTTCCTCCACATGTCCCTGTCCTAGATGATATTGACCCCAACTATGGTCTTCATGGCTACCAATTACACATTGACATGCACAGTGGACTAAGGACCTACCTATGTGGAACATATCGTAGTTTGTTTTGCAGAAAAGGTAAAGAAACATAAAATCTTTTTGCTGAATTAAAGGGGTTGTTCACCTTTGGGACAATAAAGCTAGTTTAAAAGCCCATGTTTTAAAAAAGGTTTTTGTCATTTATATTTATTACCTAAAATGTTTGCTTTCAGAGATACATACCATAGAAGCTATGCATCATCTCTTTGTTCTCTTCTGTGTCTTGGGTTCGCCAACACTCTTTGGGGAAAAAAAACAGGTTGCCGTATAAGGAAGTTGACTCTGCACAGAGCATGCTATCTCTCTCTCTCCTGCTTCATTTGCATATCTTCAATTCCATTGGCTGGCAAGATTTATCATCAGATCACCAATATGCAAATGAAGCAGGAGAGAGCGATAGCAGGCTCTGTTCAGAGTCAATCCTCAACTTCCTTATATGGCAACCTGTTGTTTTTAAACAGAGCCTGTCCCACAATCTCGGATTCATAGGAGAGAGAACTGATAGATTTTGCAGAGATGATCAACTTCTATGTTACAAAAACGTTTTTTATGACCTGGGCTTTTAAACTAGCTTTATTGTCCCAAAGGTGAACAACCCCTTTAAGTTGTGATTCTGATTAGTGCTGGTTTAAATAAAGAAATATCTTCAGCAGCTAGATAAGTTACTGTAGCCTTCCAGGGGCTTCTGTAAACCACAACAGAAAGGCAATTTGGCACTTGCTCAATGCCATAAAGCACAATTTGTTTTAGCCATTAACTATATAGCTAAATATAACTATTACTTTGCATATTGAGGCACTGGCTGGCAGGATGAAACTATACCCCCCAACTTTTTAAAAGTAGATTAGTGAATCATAGTTAGGAAGTGGTTGTGTACTGCACCCCCAACTCTCAAGGAATGAAGTTCTCTATTTGGGGTTGCATCCAAAAGTAGGAGAATATCTGGCAAACATGGGAAGACTCTCACACATAAGGTACTAGAGGCTCTCACTCACTTATTCACAACTCTTATACTTTAATGAGCTAAGCATGTGGTTAAATTAACTTTGAATGTGACTCTGGCCTTGACCATATAACCAATGTACTATTCCTTTTCACCAATCTGTACTCCATGATATGGACATGCATAGCTCTTCTCCTTCTTGCTTGTTTGTATAAATAAAACCTTTAAAAAGTGTGTTTGATACTGATGACTGGAAAATTCATTAGTTAAGGTAAGTAATACAAATACGTATTTGAAGAAAACGATTTTTACCAACATGCAGCACCCCCACCCTGTAGCAGCAAACCCCCTAAACATCAACTGTCCGTTTTCAGTACATATCTTCAAACCCCCTGCTGCCCCAGAATATAATAAACCTGTGTGGCCACTTGGGACTGGTATCTAAAACTCCTGGTGTTGTTGGGATTATAGGCACTCTGGCCCCCTGCTGTCACACTACACACCCCTTGAGATTTCACAACCAAGAAGTATTAACATTCCTCATTCTCTTCTTCATCAAGCAGAGGGATCCAGGTTGTCCTGCTACATAGGATATCTGAAAGCATGGCAGCACTTCTCCAGCTCCTGCTTGCACAGCCACTCAGACTGAGTGACAGTAATTAGACTGCTTGTGTGACTCCTCGAAAGAAAATTATGCATACAGTACTTTAGAAATTAGATATTAAGAAAAGATTAGTCATTACATTAGGTAATTTCCAGTTTTCTGTGTTTAGGCTACAGGATCCTAAACTGTTAAAATGTATGTGTCAAATTATGTTACATATGTTAATGAACAACATTGTCTTTGTGTTCCCTTAGATTTGTAACTAAGGCAGGTGACTATCTGGCGTATATATTGCAAGTGTTGACACTGGCTCTAGATTTAGTACCAATCTTCAGCCTCTGAATCAAAGTATAGTAGTTCAAGAATTGCATCATTCATTGATGTCTTCTACCCACTGAAAAAAGAACAATGTGGTGCACTCGGTAAAATTGCATTCCTCCTTGTCATCTTGCAGAGTACATCAAAGATGGTTTTTTAAGACTATCTGTTATAGCATTAAACAACAGCAAACAACATGCCCCTCTTGTTGGAAATATATGCTTTCCGTGGAAGACACAGACATTTGAAGGTAACATACAGGTAAATGGAACCAGAAGTGAATAGTTATGGTCTGTGTATCATTGTATAGCGGAGCAGATTTCTTTTTAAACAATGGTATTTTGAAATTGCTACCTTTTGCAGGTAGAATTTCTAGAACATGTTAGAAGGAAAGTATCCCTAGGAAACATAATTTACATGACACAGACATTAGAAAATACCCTGCATTTGCTCTATAGGCAGGCACTTGTCCAATTCTCACGTTACTGAAAATGGTGCTCTCTGTGATATTTTTCAATTTCAAAGCAAAAAATTCAAAATAATTCCTCACCTCTACAGTTGTAAAGGACTAAGAAGCATGCCAAATAAAGTAATGCCAATGTATTTGGTATAAGGGTGCCAAAGATTATTGATTATCTCTGGGAGTATTTAAAAATAGAGGCACTCAAGCATAATCCAACTAACCTGAACAAGCTGGAGTAAATTTATGTGGAAAAGTGGCCCAGAAAAATTTCTGGAAAATGTTAAAATGGGATCATACATGAAAAGATGAATGTAGCAGCTATTTTAAAATACTAAAATATGATATTTGAGTACTTATGCAAACAGCATAATTTTTCATCCTTTTCTTTTTTTATTCACAATTTATTGATTTTAAAGAACATACAGCAAGGTCTAATACAAAGGAAATGTCTTGCATATTTTCAGTTGCTTAAAGACTTAATCTGGACACACACACACGTGTGGCTTGAAACCCAAGCGGCCAGTTTTGACCCAGACTGCCTGGGCAGGATTCCCTAAGACTGACAAGGTGATCAGCCAATTGACATGTCATAGCTCTGCCCCCACAAACCCACCTGGGCACTATCACCACCCGCCCACAAAATCGCTGCCCCATGGCATCGTCGCCCTCTAGCCCATAGTTCCCAGCTTGGAAATATGGCAGCCCTACCACCTGGACACTCCCACAACCTCTTTGTGCTGTGCCAATGGTTTGACTTCTCTTTTATTACCAGCAGACATAAAACATGGGGTTTATCAGTAAATCTGGGTATTTGTTTCCTGTAAGCACTGAGTCCAGCTCCCCACCACCTCCTACAGTTTGGTACTCTGCATCTTACAGGAACAGCAACATCAACAAATGAAAGTGGTTTCAAGTAATAAACATATAATAGTGTTGCTCTGCACTGGTACAACTGGTGTATTTGCTTCAGAAATGATACTATAGTTTGTTTACACATGTTGCTTTGTAGCCATGGGGTATCCATTCATAGTGGGAAATGGAGAAAAAGGCATTGGTATCCTGTGTGTCGTGTGCTTGAATGACTGCCCCTATGGCTACACAGCACCCTTATAGCCATTTAGCAGGTGCTTATTTTAAATCTGGGCAAAGTACCTTTCCCTATCACGGTTAAGACGTGAGGTAATTGTACGGAAAATAGGTTGCTTGAAAAATAGAGGAATACATTTAGGGACACATTTACTAAGGGTCAAATTGATTTGAAGTGAAAATTCAAATCAAATTCAAATTTCGAATTTAATTTTGGGCTTATTCAACTATCGAATAACCCAAAATTTGAATCGAATCGATCAATTCGATTGTCAAAGTACTGGCCCTTTAAAAAAAGTTCGATATAACAATTCGGCAGATTAAACCTACTGAATTGCTATATAACCCTATTGGAAGCTCCCATAGGATTCTTACAAGTTTTTTTGATCGAATAAAAAAATTGTTTGAATAGATCGACTCAAATGATTTTTAATATAATTCGATCGTTTGAAAAATCAAATTGCGTAAAAAATTTTTTTTCAAATTCAAGGGGTTTTAATTCGACCTAAATTCGAGGGTTAAAAAACCCTCGAAATTCGACCCTTAGTAAATTTGTGCCCCTTAGACTTATTATTCCAAGATCCCTTCCTGCCAACGATACATTTAACTTCCTTCAAACCTCTGTTTTTCTATTAAAGGAATTGTTCAGTATAAAAGTAAAAACTGGGTAAATAGATAGGCTGTGCAAAATAAAACATGTTTTCAATATAGTTAGTTAGGCAAAAATGTAATGTATAAAGGCTGGAGTGACTGTAAGTCTAACCTAGCTTTTCAGCTCTCTTTTGTTTACACTGACTGGTTACCCTGGTTACCAGGCAGTAACCAATCAATGACTTGAGGGAGGGCCACATGGGTCATAACTGTTGCTTTTGAATCTGAGCTGAATGCTGAGGATCAATTGCAAACTCACTGAACAGTTATGTCCCATGTGGCCCCCCTTCAAGTCGCTGACTTACTCAGATTTAGGGAGCTGAAAAGCAGGAAGTTGTGTTGTATTCTGTTATATGAGACATCCACTCACTCCAGCTTTTATATATTAAATTTTTGGCTAACTAACTATATTAGAAACATTTTTTATTTTGCACAGCCTATCTATTTACCCAGTTTTTATTTTTAACCTGAACTGTTCCTTTAAAGGGGTGTTTCACCTTCTAGTATATTGTAGAAGGGCCAATTCTAAGAAACTTTTCAATTGGTCTTCATATTTATTTTTCATAGTTTTTTTACTGACACTCCAAACTATAGAGCTGAACAACCCCTTTAAATATATATTATTGATTGTATGTTTTATATTATATAGCTGTGAGGATTTATAGTGATTTCAACTCCCAAGTAGGTGAACCTATTTACTATGAGCAGAAAGTGATTTATTGGGTTCCTTTTGCTGTTTTATATCAAATATACTGTACTTAGACCAATTTATCTGAAGGCCAAGGTACTATCCCATCTCATATATCACCACTGAAGCTTGTTTCAGGGATGTGGATTGAGGATGTTTGAGTGTCATATCGCCTGCTTAGAAAGCACTTTTCTGGTTTCTAAGAAACGTTTTTCACTAAAAATAACTTTTAAAAGTTAATATGATTATATTCTTTTTATTTTTTTTTTTAAATAAAACTATTGCAGATAACAAACTTTTTCAAGTAAGATTTTGGTAACATGGCAATGCTCTTTTAGGGTTAATACTACAGGTATGGGACCTGTTATCCTGAATTCACGAGACCTGGGGTTTTCTGGATAAGTTAAATCAAATAGGATGGTTTTGTCTCCTATTAGTATTAATGATATCTTCGTTTGGATCAAGTGCAAGGTATTGTTTAATTTCTACAGAGAAAATGGAAATGTTTAAAATTTTGAAATGAATTGTGTATATGGGAGATGGCCCTCCTTAAATTCAGAGCTTTCTGGATAACGGACCCCATAACTGTATAATCATGTTATACAGGTTTGGTATCTGTTCTTAGGGTCTGATATTTTTTCTGGATAATTCTGGGAAATAGCAATAGCTGTAATTTGTCCTTTCTGGATACAGGTTGTACATATAATAGATTGAATATCTTCATTGTCATGTCTAATACACAATAGAGCAAACTGTCTATTTAGAAATCCAACCCACAATTTGCTAAATATCAATGTACCATATGATTATTATACAGTTAAGGGACCCAGAAAGCTCTGAATTACAGAAAGTCCGTCTCCCATAGACTCCATTTTATCTAAAAAAAATCTAAAAATGATTTCCTTTTTCTCTGTAGAAATAAAACAATACCTTGTACATGATCCAAACTAATATAATTACTCCTTATTGGAAGCAAAACCAGCCTTTTGGGTTTATTTAATATTTACATGATTTTCTAGTAGACTGATATGAAGATCCAAATAATGGAAAGATCACTTATCCTGAATCCCCAAGTCCTGAGCATTCTGGATAAAAGGTCCCATACCTGTATATGATAATCACAGCTACACAGCAACCATGGGGAAATAAATGCCTTCCCAGGTATTTAATCTACAGCATTGTTACAGAGCATGCAGGGGAGTACTTTTTAGGAGAACTGAACCGCAAAAAAAGAAAATTTATAGAAGATTAGTTTATATAACTTGTTGCACTAATGCAGATCTGATTTCAAAGTTGTCCACAGTTGTTCCTCATCTTCTGAATGTCAGTGACACTGCACATGTACTGCTGCATATTTAGCAGCATAAATCTTCACTGCTAAAAGGCTGTGGTGGAACTGGCCTGATACAGAAGTCCAAAACATTATTTAGAAAACTGCCCATCTATTTCTCTGTTGAAATGAATACTGTGTTGTATCTGATATGTAAGCCAGATAAAAACATAAACTGTGTATCTGTTGATAACTATTGATAACTATTTTACATTGAAATGAATCTGCAATTCTCTTTCCTCCACAGAACAGCTTTATCGTGGATGCATTGGTTTTGGATGAAACAGAAAAGCCATTTTGGTGTTTCAGTGCACCAGTTAGCTTGCACACTTCCAAAGCTTCAGAAACACTTTATGACTTTATGGGAGAACGCTTTTTTATTAGATATCAAGACTCCATAGGAAGAATTAACATTGAACTAGTGTTGGCAAAAGAATCGGAGCAATATTACATAGTCAACATGGTCCTATTCTTAAGCACAGAAAAAGTAAACCGCTGGTTTGGAACAAGCTACTAAGTAAGGAATGCTTTATATGATGGTAAGTTGATTCATTTATCAATATTCAGTTTAGATTCACACAGCATACAGTATATAAAGGGTTGTTAGCATGTAGGTTAACTTTTAGTATGATATAGAGAGTGATTTTCTGAGACAATTTGCAGCTGGTTTTCATTTTTAATTATTTGTGTTTTTCGAGTTATTTAGCTTTTTATTCAGAAGCAGCAATCTGGTTGCTAGTGTCTAAATTACTCTAGCAACCATGCATAGATTTTAAATAAGAGACTGAAATGAATAGGAGAAACCTGAATAGAAAGATGAGTAATAAAGAGTAGCAATATCCTTAAATCTGTAGCCTTACAGAGCATTTGTTTTTAGATGGGTCAGTGAACCCCTTTTGAAAGCTGGAAAATGTCCGAAGAAAATACAAATAATTAAAAAAGAAAAACTATTTAAAAAAAAATGGCTTGGCGTTTGCCATTCTATAACACAGGGGACCCCAATCGCCGGGCCCCAGACAGTCCTGAACTGGGCCGTCGAAATAAATACGAATTGGATGCCGGCGACCCGAACTGGATGCAGGCTCCCCCAAACTGGACTCTGGCGACCAGAATTGAACTCCAACCTCCCGGTCCTTGCAAAAATTTTTCTGCTACACTGGTCCCCTGACCAAAAAAAGTATGGGGACCCCTGTAATAACATACTAAAAATTAACATAAAAGTGGTCCATCCTTTCAATAGTTGTTACAAAATGCCTCATGTAGGGTTATATCTTAAAGAGATACTGACACCTGAAATTAAACTCTTTTTAACATCTATTATAATAACTGGCTTTGAAAGCTACTTCTAAATTTGCCATAAAGTATTTGCATGATGCTTTTACATTATCTGTCTGATCCCCCATGTTCCTGTATGAGGGGGCTGCCATATTTGTGCAGCAGGCATCTGTTATTAGAAACTGTAACTAACAGACTGACATGGGACTGTTAGGTTGGCAAAGTCAGAGTGTCAGAGAGTCAGGCTTAGGAAATTCAACAAACAATTATATACAAAAACAAACCTCTCAGCAAAAAATGATCACCATGACCTATAAGTAACGTGTAATGTACATTCATGTTAAAAATCATTTTTAGTGTCCGAATCACTTTAAAAACACACTGGCCCAGGGTTCCATGCTAGTGAGCACAAAGGGTTAATCACTAGAGGGTTCCAATTTATTAGGCTCCTCCAGTGATTAGAATTACTTACCTCAGATCCTGCTCCTGTTTTCTTAAAAACACTGCTAGTGAGCACAATGCTACTATTGTCTCATCTCTACCAGGGATGGTCTCAGCTGTATGTAGTAGAATAAAATTGGAATTTTAACTTGAAAAACTGTACCTTTATTCTGATGTGTATGCCCACAGCAAAGATCCAGGGGTAGGGAAAGTGCAAGCTTTATTAAATTTCTTTATTTGTAGGTAAAAAGTTGGCTTCTTACATGGTTTTGTTGAATTACTTTGTTTTCTAAGCCAACTAAAGTAGAGTTTTCCAATTTGGGGGGCTGGCCTTCCCTGGGGGACATAGAGTAGTGGATTTGGTGGGCAGTACTCAACCTGAAGTCTAGTGTCTACAATGTATTTGCTTTCCAATATATACCTAAAAGCTGAGCTTGAAGGTCAGTTAGGATGAGATTTAGGTTGACTTATTTTCTATCCTAGATCTGTCTTTGGAACTGTGCTTAAAATAACCGATGCACTAATATTTTCCTATATCTATAACCTTGCTATACAGTAAGTGGGGCCCTCACCAAATGCTTTACTTCTAATGGGAAATTGACATGAAAAAGACCAAAAACCACTGATCTAAAGGATTTGTTGTTCAGAATTTATGGTGTTAAACACTTTGTGGTCTATGTCCTCTCAACAATTTCCCTCTTTCATACAAGTCAGATTTTGATTGACACCATAAATGCAGTACATTAGTATGTGCTTCTTTTGGAGTATATCGGAGCTAATTGTTCCAGAATAACCAACTCTACATGAATATACTCAAATTGCAGAGAAGGGGGATACTTTCAAAAACTGTGCTGAATTTTTTAACTGTTTATTTGTAGAAAGTTCTTTATTTCCATGCTATAAAGCATATATTAAACTTTTTTTTTTTTGCAATCGTTCCCCTTTAGCTAGTTGTCAAGTACCCAGTTGGTGTGGAATTCATTCTCAACTGTTTTTTTTTTATCTCATAGATTTGTTCTTATTAAGTTTATCCAGTTGATTTAATCAAATTCTATTTTACATGGACTTAATATAGCTGCATGAATAAATTGATGCCTGTCTTTTAAGCATAATGCTCTCTGTACTGCTCTATGGTTTTAGTTTTTCATAACATAACAGAATGGAGAAATTAATTTTTTTTATTATAGCCAAAATTTTATATTTACACATAATATAGTTTTTCCAGGGATAAACCCACAAGGCTTAGATGCTTTACTCAATGCTTCCACCTAGTGGAAAAAAAACACATCTTGTTTGAATAACCCCCCTTAATGTAATGTAATGTTATTTCAATTTAGTTAGCTACAAGTATCACTAGTACTTTTTATGCAATTGTTGCTAAGGTGTGTCAACCAGTGAAAGCAGTGTTTCCCACGGAAGCCTTTCTTGAATGCTGAATGTGTTGACCAAGAGTGAATATCCTTCCCAATATTGCTTGAAGAATTCATCCCTGCTATTGTTGCCCTTCAGCTTCCAGAATGCAAATGTTTAGCTGTTGGAGTTGTAGTCCAGCCACATTTGAGTAAGCCATGGTAAAGCAACTCTATGTGGGCTTGAATGCAGAAACATCAACCTTCGCTTTTTCCAGATCCTTGCCACAACATTTAAACTGCTGCCTCAGATAGGGACTAGATTTAAGCTTTTTCCTTCCAAAAAAAGGTTGTGTGTTTCTTTTCCCCCCAAGATAAATAAAGGTTTATTTTCTGTAGGAAATAAATATGATTGTAAGCACTTAATTGAAATTGTTTTCTATTAGGGGCAGATTGTGTGATTGCAAGTATAAAAGCACAGGGGATTAGACAAGTAATAGACCAAGTAATAGGCCCATTTTCTGAAAGGTGTGTTTTGCTTGGGAGACTCACTTATTTAATATAAAGGGAGACATCGTTCATATGACTTTTGACTTGGAAAAATTAGTTTCTATAGAAATACTGGCACCTGATCAATGTCTCATTTTTACTTTGGCTGCTCTGTACGTATATGTATATATATATATATATATATATATATATATATATATATATATATATATATATATATATATATACATACACATGAAGATTCAAAATGGACCTGCACTTCAGTTTCCTCAAAATGTGCAAAAAAACTTTTATTGTTACAACATAGTTACTTGGTTAAATTGGGTTGAAAAAAGACAAAGTTCATCAACCCCTTCAAATTAAAACCCAGCATACACACACCCCTCCACTCTTTCACACAAACAATATAAGCCATATATAGCTATACTAACTGTAGAGTTCAGTATCAAAATAGCCTTTGATATTATGTCTGTCCAAATAATCATCCAAGCCCCTTTTGAAAGCATCAACAGAATCAGACATCACATCACCTGGCAGTGCATTCCACAACCTCACTGTCCTCACTGTGAAGAACCACCTGCCTGAAGGGGGGCCCTCTGGTGCGATGATCCTCTTTATGGGTAAAAAGGTCCCCTGATATTTGTCTATAATGTCCTCTAATGTATTTGTAAAGTGTAATCATGTCCCCTCGCAAGCGCCTTTTTTCCAGAGAAAACAACCCCAACCTGGACAGTCTCCCCTCATAATTTAAGTCTTCCATCCCTCTAACCAGTTTAGTGGCACTTTAGTTGCCTTTATTAAGGCATGGGCTCTAGAAAGAAACTCTTGATTGGTGCTGTCTACAAAATATAGAGATTTATTCTTCATGGATTGGAGTTGGAAGCTGTTTGACGTGCACCGAGTTTCAGCAATTTGAAGGTTATTGGTGCTGATTAAAAAACGTCTCTGTCATATGTGCAAATTCCTATATGGTTCTGTGCATTATACATATTAAAAATGCTCTTAAAACATTCCTAATCTATGTAAAACAATGTTACTTAAGTGTACATCAAGTCCATCTTCATGTGATTAAAAAGATAAAACAATAAAGATACATCGCTTACTTAGTTTCCAGAAACATAGTTACATATTTAAATTGGGTTGAAAAAAAGACAGTCCATCAAGTTCAACCCTTCCAAATTAAAACCCAGCATACACACACCCCTCCAGTCTTTCACACAAACCATATATGCCCATAGCTATACTAACTGTAGAGTTTAGTATCAAAATAACTTTTGATATTATGTCTGTCCAAATAATCATCCAAGCCCCTTTTAAAAGAATCACCAGAATCAACTATCACAACATCACCTCACTGTAAAGAACCACCTACACTGCTTCAAATGAAAGTCATTTTCTTCTAGTCTGAAGGTGTGGCCTCTAGTGCAGTGATCCTCTTTATGGGTAAAAAGGTCCCCTTGTATTTGTCTATAATGTCCTCTAATGTATTTGTAAAGTGTAATCATGTCCCCTCGCAAGTGCCTTTTTTACAGAGAAAACAACCCCAACCTGGCTAGTCTACCCTCATAATTTGTCTTCCATCCCTCTAACCAGTTTAGTTGCACGTCTCTTCACTCTCTCCAGCTCATTTATATCCCTCTTAAGGACTGGAGTCCAAAACTGTGCTTCATACTCCAGATGAGGTCTTACTAGGGATCTATAAAGAGGCATAATTATGTTTTCATCCCTTGAGTTTATGCCCTTTTTTATGCAAGACATAACTTTATTTGCTTAAGTAGCTACAGAATGACACTGCCCAGAATTAGACAATGGTTATATATAAAAAACCCAAAATCCTTCTCACTTAAGGAAACTCCCAACACACTGCCATTTAGTGTATAACTTGCATTTATATTATTTTTGCCAAAGTGCATAACCTTGCATTTATCAACATTGAACCTCATTTTCCAGTTTGCTGCCCAGTTTCCCAACTTAGACAAATCACTCTGCAAAGTGGCAGTATCCTGCATGGAAGCTATAGCTCTGCACAATTTAGTATCATCTGCAAAAATAGAAACCGTACTTTCAATGCCCACATTCAGGTCATTAATAAACAAGTTGAAAAGCAAGGGACCCAGTACGGAGCCCTGCGGTACTCCACTAACAACACTGGTCCAATTAGACTACAAAGAGTGGTGCTAAATGGAATATTTTCTATCTTTTAGCCAGTTCTCTATCCAGGTACAAATGCTATGTTCCTTAAAGGAGTTGTTCACCTTTGGGACAATACAGCTAGTTTAAAAGCCCATGTCATAAAAAAACATTTTTGTAATGTATCTTTATTACTTAAAATGATTGATTTCAGAGATACATACCATAGAATCTGATCATCTCTGCCACATCTATCAGTTCTCTCTCCTATGAATCCAAGATTGTGGGACAGGCTCTGTGTAAAACATACAGGTTGCCAAATAAGGAGGTTGAGGATTGACTCTGCACAGAGTATGCTATGGCTCTCTCCTGCTTCATTTGCATATTGTTTATCCGATTGGCTGAATCTTGCCAGCCAATGGAATTGAAGATATGCAAATGAAGCAGGAGAGTGAGATTGCATGCTCTGTGCAGAGTCAACTTCCTTATATGGCAACCTGTTTTTTGCCGAGTGTCGGCGAACCCAAGACACAGAAGAGAACAGAGAGAGATTTGGCAGAGATGATCCATAGCTTCTGTAGTATGTGTCTCTGAAAGCAAACATTTTAGGTGATAAAGATAAATTACAAAAACGTTTTTTTATGACATGGGTGAACAACCCCTTTAATTTAACCAGTAACATTGTGTGGCACTGTATCAAATGCTTTAGCAAAGTCTAAGTAAATCACATCCACTGCCATCCCAGAATCAAGGTCCCTGCTTACCTTCTCATAAAAAGTAATTAAGTTAGTCTGGCAAGATATATTATGCATTAAACCATGCTGGCACAAACTCATAGTATTGTTATTTGCTATGAAGTCCAGTATCCTATCCTTTATTAATCCTTTGAAAAGCTTTCCTACCACCGACGTCAGACTAACTAGCCTATAGTTTTGAGACTGAGAACGGGATACCTTTTTGAATAGCGGCATCACATTAGCAATTTGCCAGTCTCTCAGCACCAGACCTCAATCCTGAAAAATTAAGTAGAGAGGTCACAGAGCTAAGCTCACTAAGTACCCTGGAATGAATCCCATCTGGCCCTGGACCTTTATCTTAACATGTTCTAGTCTCTTTTGAATTGCATCATGTGTGAACCATGCATCATTAGATGTATCATTAGAATTGGGACTAGTAATAAGGAAACCTTCATTATCTGGATCCTCATTTGTGTAGACAGACTAAAAGCATGGATTCAGAATCTGAGCTTTTTGCTTGTTCTCATCAACTAATTGACCCCCCTGTGATAATAAAGGTCCTACCTCTTTCTATTTTAATTTTTTTACTATTAACATATTTTAAAAAATAATTTTGGATTCTTTTTACTGCTTACTGCAATATCCTTTTCCATATAGATTTTAGCTTGCCTGATAGCTTTTTTGCATGATTTATTGGCCTCCTTTTTCCTTATAAATGATTCAGCTGTCCCAGCTTACATGAAAGCCTTAAAAGCACGTCTTTTCTTACCCACCTCAACACCAACACTTCTATTGAAACAAAAAGATTTTCTTTGCAACAACATTCCTTACTTACAGGCGGAATATATTGACATGTATATTTATTAAGCAGCATTTTAAAGACTTCCCATTTTTGTTCTGTGTTTAACCCTGTGAAAAACATTTGCCACTTAATATGTTGCAGAGATACCCTTATACTTTCCAAGTTTGCACACCTGAAATTCAATTATAGAATATCTTCTGCAACAGAATCTCAAAGGAGACCATGTTATGATCACTATTGCCTAAATGCTCACCCACACAAATGCTAGAGATGAATTCATTATTATTAGTTATTACAAGATCCAAAAGAGAGTTATTATTAGTAGGTTCTTGAATGAGCTGGGATATAAAGTAATTTAGCATATTTACAAACCTACTAGCTTTATCTGCCTGGGAACCCCATTACCCCAGTCAATGTCTGGATAATTGAAGTCACCCATAATAATAACTTGACCTAGTTGTGAATCCGCTTCTATTTGTAAAAGTAGCTGGGCTTCCTACACGTCAATTGTATGAGGTGGTTTATAGCATACACCAATGAAAATTTTCTTTGTAACCTTTTGCCCAGTCAAAATGTCTACCCAGAGGGATTCCATACCCTCACCAAGTGCCAGCAATGGTTATTTCTTTAGTGCATGGCTTTAATTCAGGCTTTACATACAAACACACTCCTCCCCCCTTTTTAATCCCCCTGTCCCTCAAAAAAGGGTGTTACAATTTAAATTCACAGTCCAGTCATGTGTTTCATCCCACCAGGTCTCAGTGATACCAATTATATCATAATTTTAGAGCATGCAATTAGTTCTAGGTCTCCCATTTTACCTGACAAACTTTGTGCATTTGCCAGCATACAGCAGAGATTACTACTTTTACTTTTTAAATATGCATTACTTTGAGGGGAATTATATAAGTTAGTATGAGTCTGTTTTCCTTGTAAGCACAATAGCACACCAAACTTTACTATTTAGCACCAAATACAGGAAACAAATATATAAAAAATTAAACCACAGTATTTAAATATACCACCTTACTATAACATAACAATAACAAATACTTATCCTAGCTGGCCATTCAATCCTTTAGGTGTCACACAATCCAACTCGTGCATCCAACTGGCTTCCCTTCTCAAGAGAATTTTCTCATAATTGCCACCTCTAGCCCTAATGGAAACCTGTTCAATCAGCATGTAAATGAGTTTATAAAACCTTGCACTTTCACTAGCACTTTATCTTTGATAAAAGCCTTAATGGGGGCCGAAATGTTGGATGCACGAGTGATTTTATAACAATAAAAGTTTTGCACACTTTGAAGGAACTGGAGTGTGGGTAAATTTTGAATCTTCAAATAAATTATTTGACTGAGCAATATATATATATATATATATATATATATATATATATATATATATATATATATATATATATATATATATATATATAATGTCTGCTGTGCCTGCACATCTGGTTCTGCCTCGAGTCGGAGGTGCTGGACCAAAATAAAGTTACAAGGAAGAAGTAGGATCCGCACACTCCTTATTCAAAGTGCTCAATGGTGTTTATTGTTAGAATTCACATCCATAGGATATACATATATACATAATGCATGGATTCATGTAACAAATACAGGTATGTGACCTGTTATTCAGACTGCTTGGGACCTGGAGTTTTCTGAATAAGGGATCTTTCTGTAATTTGGATCTTCATACCTTGTCTAGTAGTAAATAAAACCCAATAGGCTGGTTTTGCTTTCAATAAGTATTAATTATATCTTGGTTTGGATCAAGTACAAGCTACGGTTTTATTTTTACAGGTAAAGGAAATCATTTAAAAAATGTGGACTAAATGTGTCTATGGGAGACATCCTTTCCATAAATCTGCGCTTTCTGGATAACTGGTTTCCAGATAACAGATCCTATACCTGTACAAAGAACATTCATTTGACTTTACTTACAAAATCATAGCAGTTACATTTTTTTCCATTATAATCTATCTGAGGTCTGTGATACATAGACCGCCATGGTGCTTAAGCGAAGAAAACAGGAAGTCAGAAAATGCATATGGCAGACGGTAGTAGTAAGAGGTGGCCTCTGCTCATTAACACTAAAACTTTATTTGTTGCTTAGAATTAGGGGCTGCTACTTTTCCAAGCAATTCTCCACTGATATTTGAGTGCTATAAAAACGAATAGGGGGTGATTCTGAGCATTTTGTTCCTGCCTCCCAAACTGCTAATCCGTGTGAGCCACATTAGAAGCCTACATTAGTGCCCTACAGCTAACAGGTACTCCTTTTAAAATGACATGTGCATGCATCTAATCTGACACATAGGGACAGATTTACTAAGGGTCGAAGTAAAAATTCGAATTAAAAAACAATTTTTGGTTACTTAGACTATCGACCAAAAATTCGACCATTTGAAAATCTTTGAGACAACCCTTTGCCAGCTTAAACATGCCAAATGGCTATTTTAGCCTATGGGGGACCTCTTGCATATGCAAATTAGGGGCAGGGAGAGAAATTGCATGATTTTTTGTCACAAAACAAGGAAGTAAAAAATGTTTTCCCCTTCCCGCAAATTAAGTTCGGATTTGGTTCGGTATTTGGCTGAGTCTTTCTCGAAGGATTCGGGGGTTCGGTGGAATCCAAAATAGTGGATTTGGTGCATCTCTAATGAAAAGAAAGATGAGTCATTAAAAGTAGCAATAGCAATACATTTGTAGTTTTACAGAGCATCAGTGACCCCCCCCTCTGAAAGCTGTAAAGTGTCAGTAGAAAAGGGTAAATAATTAAAAAAATATAAAAAATAGATCATGAAAACCAGTTGTAAAGTTGTTTAGAATTGGCCATTCTATCACATACTAAAACTTAACGGTGAACCAGCCTTTTAAGGCATTCTGTGTGTGCTCTGAGCTTCAACATTTCTGAAATGTATTTTTAAATTGTGCACATTTTTATATCTTGTTATTGAGTTACATTTTTTATTTTCAACACGAGTAATTTAATTAAGTGGCTTCTTATTTTTAGGTTTCCTGGACTTACAACTTCAGCTCACTGTTCAACTGACTTTTCAACAGAGTTGAAGAAAATTCAGATGCCGAGAGATGATTACAAATAAAGGATCCATAATACATTGTATATGGTTAATGGTGTTTGTTGGTGTTCCCTTTTACCTTCTAACATGCTCCTGATTTGTTACAAAATGTTTGTTCTGAGTGAGAACAATTTGAAAATGGTACGAATTACTTTGGCTAGAGAGAAAAATGATCATAATTAAGATGGCCATACACAGGCAGATTAAGCTGCCAATATTGGTAGTTTAGACAGATTTGACAGCTATCTCCCCATGTATGGGGGCTTCTGACAGGTCTTCCCGGCCGATATCTGGCCATAATATTGATCGGGAAGGTTGGATTTTCTTCCAACCGACCCGTCTGAAGTCCATTACGCTTCTCGTAATCCAGTTACTGGCATATCGGGGAAAGATCCGCTCGTTTGGCAATGTCACCAAACGAGCGGATCTTTGCATCTATGCCCAGCTTAAGCCTTTGTTTGAAGATGTGGTAAGACATTCAGACAAGCTGGATTTTCAAAATGCCCATTAAAAACTCAAATGTATTTTCTACTTCAAAATCGCTAGTCTCTACCAGTCAGTATGCCAGTTTGTTGCATATGCAGTTTGTTCCCTGTGTTGGTTCATGAATCAATCGGGGGAGTCTTCACTATTGGTGAATAGGTGTCACCCTGCTGGGTTCATTTGTTCACCCCTATCTCATGCTAATACTCAGAAATGGCAGTAGCCAGTGATTTTTTTTTTCTTTTTAGTTAGGGAAAAAAGTGGGCAAGACCATATATAAGTATTCAACCAAATATCCCATTTCTTGCAGATTTGTGACCAAGCTCAAGGCTGAATGTACAATGTGATGTAAACGACATGCGGTATTATTTTGTTCTGCTGCCAATCTCCCACAATCCCTTAACTTTGTGGCTTCTATTGGGTACAGATTTTACCTGATGGAAAGATTTTGTCCTTTCACTAATAATTATCTCTTTATAGTAATGTAACTGCTGTAAGTGTTTTTGTTTCATGCTATACTATACATGTCATTCTTTCATTGTATAACTACAGTTGCTTGCTTTGTTCACCTGTGAATAACTTGTCCACAGAATAAATAACCCTGTAAAATGCACACTCAGTGTATTCAAGTTATCTAGCTATGGATGTTCATAGTTTATATACATGCATACCCCGTGAAGCAGGCATACAAGCTTTAAGAGAACGTATTAGTGGAAATCCCATGTATTCAGGCCCCCAACTGAGTTTTTGGTGTCCCTCTTGGAGTTTATTCTGTACAAGAATGCTTTCAAATTTGAGAACAATTTCTTTTTGCAATGTAGCACCCGCATATGCCAATATTTATATGCATTGGTATGAAACTCATCATATATACTTTCATCCACTATTTCATAAATATGGTGGAGATTACAGGCGTTTCAACTACAACCTGTTTTTTCTTCGGTATGGCCCGGATGAGAGCCTGGTTGAATTTGTTGGGGACTAAAATAATGCTACTTCACCCATTGGGTTTACCATGCTCAGGGATATGCATCATATTGACTTCCTGGAATTGGAGCCTTATCGGCTGCATAAGAAGGTTTATTGCAAACCCACATACAGGAATTCTCTCCTTCATTATTCTAGCAGTCGCCCCCGTCATCGCTTGAACTCCTTACCTAGATCGCAAATGATCAGGGTGGTACATATCACCAGTAAGGAGGAGGAAAGGATTTGGGCACTTGAGATGATGGACAAACAATTCCTGGAAAGGGACACTGGCCAAGATATTCCATCAAATATAGACTCACATGTATCTCTAAAAATGTGGTATAGTCCACACGGGAAGATTCAGGGATATTTGTCGCCTGCGACTAATCGCCGCTTCTTTGGGACTACTATTATCCCTGCCTCACAAGGCAATTTCCAGTGACTTAGGAAAACGCAGCACCGTGTGTGAATGGGCGCAGGTGACATTTCCTTTTAGCGTTGAAACGTTGATTAGTTGCCAGGCAACAAATCTCCCTGAATCTTCCCGTGTGGACTAGCCCTAAGTGCCCTTGTGGTTTGATTAAGGCTTAGGCCAGACGGGGAGATCCGGGGGCGATCCGTCGCCTGGCGACTTCTCGCCGCGACGGATCGCCCCCGAATCTCCCCAAATAGCTAGGCACCTCTGCGTACCCGCGAGACTTAGTCGCCTGCGCTTGTTCACACGGAGCGGAGCGATTATTAAAGTCGCTCAAAATTGCCTGGCGAGGCAATTTTGAGCGACTTTAAAAATCGCGCCGCTCCGTGTGAACAAATGCAGGCGACTTTAAGCCTCGCCGATGCGGGGAGATTCGGGGGCGAGAAGTCGCCAAGCGACAGATCTCCCCCGAATCTCCCCGTCTGGCCTTAGCCACTTGTAGGCAACTAAGGGAGAGAGTTAGTGTGCACTGCAACCATAAGGGCAGCACTTGAGCCAAAACCAAAAAAGGAGGGCAAACAGGATCTCTCTAAACAACCTGTGGCACATCATTGGCTGCAGGCCAAACACCCAGCCTCCTCGTTAAATGTATGCTTAGTGATTGTGTTTCAGACTCACCAAGGGGTGGGGATACGGACCGGATATTGTTACAGAGGGAAGCATTTTGGACATATGAATTGAACTGCATGGCCATCAGAGGCGTAAATAGCGCTCTATCCGTGAACTGTTTCCTGTGAAGATTTTTCAGTTGATTATTATTTTTTAACTATTTTTTGTGAATTGGTTTGTGCAATGCGGCAGTATATTGTCAAACAAATTTAAAAAATGGGGAAATTGATACTTGTTCCAGTTTGAAAAGTTGAACTCTATGGGGCAAATTCACTAAAGTGCTAGCACTTATTCGCCAGCATGACGTAATTTCACAACTTTGCCAATTTACTAACCGTGTCCCTGGCGAAAATTCGCTAGCGAAGTAGATAGACTAGAGCAACTTAGCACCCTTACATCAGGGAAGTTGCGCACTGACGAAGGGACGTAACTACGCTAGACTTTACTTCGCCAGGTCAGACCTGGTGAAGTTCAATACAATAGATGAGTTTAAAAAAAAAACTTAAAATTTTTTCTAAGTACCAAAAAATGCTACTTTTTTAGGGTGATAGCCTGAAAAATAGCTTAATTTTTTGGGGGGTTACCCTCCTTCCCCCCTACATTTCCTAACATATGGTCAACTATACAGTGAGCACATGTTTAGGCCAATAGGACAACTTTATTTTATTTATTAAAGGTTTCCTGGGCTTGTGTAGTGTAATGTAGTGACTGTAAAATATATGTTTAACTTCGCGCTGTATGCAAATTAGGTATCACTAGCGTAAATGCGATTTGCCTGGAGAAGTAACGGTAGCGCAGCTTTGTTACCGTTCGCCTCTCTGAGCGCAACTTAAAATTTTAGTGAGTTAGCGGGCGCTGGTGAAAATTCGCCTGGCGAAGCCAACACTAGCGCATTTTCGCCGCTTAGTGAATTTGCCACAAATGCCACATATGTTGGTAAACCTACACACATTGAGCATCAAACTGTTCATTTAACCTCTGGCATATTTAGGGTGTTTTGTCTGGTTACCAAATGACCTTTAGAAGATAAGATTCTGCAAAGTGTGCACCCATTTTGTATTTGGGGAATGCGCACTTTCCAAAAATATGTGGCTTTCTGGGGTGAACGATTATTCTCTGCTACATTACAATATAGCTCTATCTGATTAATTGTGCTGATATAAATAAAATTATGATTCAAATCCCAGCTCATTTTTTTTAAATTGTGTTTTTGTTTTGGGACCAGGGACGAACTAGGGGTAGGCTAGGGTGCCTAGGGTGCAACTGGGTGGTGGATGCAACCTATTTGGGGGGAATGGGAAGAGGCAGTTTGAAAAAAAGAACTGCTCTACTTCATTTGTCATGAGAATGTGGGTCCCCACTCTGAAAATAAGGTTGATAAAATGGTCATGTTTCTATTCATGTTAAATCCATTCGTAATTACATTAGTAATGCATTTCTGCAGGGACTGCTTGTCTCTCATACATGTGTTGAATTATTCCTGCACCACATAACGTATGTTCTAGTGAACTTTTCCAATGTTTATGACTCTGTGGGCCATGTTGGTTTAAACATTGCCTGAGGTTAGATAGGCAGTTCACTGTCTCTTAACCTTAGACTTCCAACAGTTTCTGGGCTATGCCTTGCAGGTTTCAAGTTCTTCATTATTTAGTAATTTTGTAATGAAGGAGGTTGCACAAAGCATTTCACCCACAGCTAGAAGCTAAAAGTCAATAAATTCAAGTTGAGAACATAAAAATAACAAATATCTAGCACTGCTCGCAATGTAAAATCATCCACTGGTGAATATTACATCTTGGTTGCAAAGTTCACAGTGGTGTTTTTGCGAACGTTCTTTTGTTCTAATTAAAGTTACATTCCTCGCATAAATACAGTTTTTGTCTGAAAGAAGAAAGTAGTTTTTTGATTTTTTTTGTTAGTCACCCGTTTTCAGTAAAAATGCAACCAGGCCAGGACCTGCAATCTGTGGGTTTTGGCAAATGGCAGAAGGGCTGCTGTAAGATCCTAAAGACAATCACTATTTAGTGGGCTGGTGGGGGCTGTTTGGTCTTCTGTGTACCTGAAATGCCAGGGCCAATTTGAATTTCAGACCAGACCTGAATACAGTTGTGCTTGCATTCTGAGTTACAGATTTCCTTCAGATGTTCCAGACAACTGTTTGATTGTGCACCACTACTGCAGTACTTGAAAGGATACAGTCATGGGAAAACAATATTTTCAAAATGCATCAGTTAATAGTGCTGCTCCAGCAGAATTCTGCACTGAAATCCATTTCTCAAATAAGCAAACAGATTGTTTTATATTTCATTTTGAGATTTGACATGGGGCTAGATATATTGTCAGTTTCCCAGCTGCCCCTAGTCATGTGACTTGTGCTCTGACAAATTTCAGTCACTCTTTGCTGCACTGCAAGTTGGAGTGATTTCACCCCCCCCTTTCCCCTGAGCAGCCTAATAAAAGAATATTGGGAGGGTAACAAGAAAGCAGCTCCCTAACACAAGATAACAGCAGCCTGGTACATCTAATAACAGCACTGAATGGTAAAATCCAGGTCCCACTGAGATGCATTCAGTTACATTGAGTAGGAGAAACAGCCTGCCAGAAAGCAGTTCCATCCTAAAGTGCTGACTCTTTCTAAAAGCACATGCCCAGTCGAAATGAACTGAGATGGCTGCCTACACAGCAATATTACAACTAAAAAAATACACTTGCTGGTTCAGGAATTACATTTTATATTGTACAGTGAATTCTTTGCAGTGTAAATAGTGTAATTTAGAAATAAAAACTACACCATAAAAGTCATGACATAATGTCTTTGAAGGAGAACTAAACCCCTCTTAATAGCCCTGTGTTTTTGTCTATGACAAGAAAAGCCAACTAAAGACAATGGGGGTCATTTATAAACTTCGTGCAGGGCAGATTGGTTCGCAGAGTGAATATATTTGCCTTGCGCCTGGTTATATTTATAAAGCTGAAAATGTTTTTCACATTGTGAATATCTATAGGAGCTTTTTAAATATGGCAAAGATCCCAAATTGCGAACACTCTGCGTCACAACTTTGGTGGTGGAGAAAATATTCGCAAAACTGTTTTGCAAATTGCAAATTTAGGTTACTTTTAACGCTATTTTCGTGCAAAACAACCTCGCAAAGTGCCTGCACTCACGCAAAGACCTGTCTTGTTTGCGAAAATTAATTCACAATGCGAATTCGCAAAAACTGGAAAGACGGGCACAGTAGTGCAATATTGTAGCGTTCAGGAAAAAGCATGGGCAAAACTACCATTTGCGAACAATTATGCGCTGCGCAAACTTTATAAGTGACCCCCAATGGCATGTTACCCTGTCTGACCCTCATATACCTCAGCAATAGCCTTCTGTCCACTTCTGCAAAAGGTGCTTTTCAATGACCTGTGGTGCTGAGGAGCCATTCTCCCCCTTCCCTCTCTTGCTTGAAGTGCCAGTAAGAACATGCGTGGTAGAGCCTTTCATGAAGCATTGGACTGGGACCTGAGAATGAAATTTTATGCATGCGCAGAGTGTGTATTGAAGAGCAGGTGGAAGGGCTGGAAAACAGAAGTACCAAACCAAGATGATGGCCATGAAGATGACACACAGTGGTGTAACAAAGAAAAGGATCAGGTGTGTGCCAAACTGAATTAGCGACTCAGCTGGAGCCCTCAATGACAATACACAGGGTGAGTGAAATGATTATTTGTGGAGGGTTGAATTCTCCTTTAAGTGACTGGCGAACCTTCTATTTCCATAAAAGAACATCCATACTGCTAACATCAGGATGCTGTAAAAATCTTAAATAAACATATTAAACGTTATGTCAGATGTTAAGTGACTATAAAACCTCTTCCCCAAGGTTATCAAAAGGCAATAAAGATAACAACAATAGGAAGTCCAGTATTGTTTCCATTAAAGGTGGTAAGCATGATTAGTATCCTGGGGCAAATCTGTGTTTATAGCCACCCCTCTTGGACTGAACATCCACTCATAAATGAATAAGCTGATAAAGCAATTTCCTGTGTAAGGAGACACTTCCAGTTAATTGGAAAGCATCTCTCTTGATATAATCTATAAAACAAATACCAGGCATTCCGAGAAACCAATCCAAAGCTGGTAGGCCTCAATATTTCTAGTTTGGTTGTTACTGCACCAAGGAATCGATTTCTGTTTTGTACACGGCACCCCGGCATACTAGAAACTGTCTGTCATTTGCTTTTTTATTACCTTGTCTACTCTTTTGGTTGTGGATTATTTCAAGAGATGTTTTCATGAAAGAAAGGCGATTTCCTGTCTTTGCTATGATACAGCTATGCTCTCCAGCTTATCTTAAACCTTGCACACCGAAAGGAAAGAACCCGTGTTCTATAAACTGTATGGGGCAGATTTACTAAAGCGTGAAGCGTCTAACACTAGCGTGACGTCAATTTGTAACTTCGCAAATTCACTAACTGGTGAATTTTCGCTAGTGAAGTAGACAGACTAGTGCAACTTCGCACCCTAACGCCAGGCGAAGTTGCGCACTGACGAAGGATCGTAATTACGCTAATTTACTAAAATGAATATTTTACTGAATATTAGCACTTACGCTAGACGTTACTGGCGAAGTTCAATACAATAGATAGGAGTTTGAAAAAGAGCGAAAATTTTTTGGGGGTTACCCTCCTTTCCCCCTACATTTCCTAACATATGGCAACTCAGCTATGCAGGGGGCACATGTAGGGCAATAGGACAACTTTATTTTATTTATTAAAGGTTTCCTGGGCTTGTGTAGTGGAATGTAGTGGCTGTAACATATACTTCTATTATACTTTGAAATTCTCGTTGTATGCAAATTAGGCATCGCTAGCGTAAATGCTCTTTGCCTGGCGAAGTAACAGTAGCGCAACTACACTATCGTTCGCCGACCTGAGCGTTACTGCGCACTTTAGTGAATTTGCGTAGCGCTGGCAAAAAAACGACTGGCGAACGTTAGCGAAGGCAACGCTAGCGCATTTTCGCCACTTAGTGAATTTGCCCCTATGGTCCACTGGAAAAAACACCAGAAATGGGAATGTACAGGCTTATCTAAGTAGTCAATATTCAATCAGGGCATAAACATGTTGGCAGAATTGCTCTTTTATGAAAGGGTATTTAGGTGCTGTGACATAGGACAGGTGAACTTGGGTGTTTATTAGTGCTATTGTGCAGGTGTTGCTTGTCACTGTAATGTTTGCCTGAAGGAGTTGCTGGTAGGCTTTATTTATCACCATAAATCTTTCAGTCATTATTGCGACTTGCCCATATGAATAGTTTGATATTAGAAGCCATGGCCAATTATATTTTCCCATAGGAGAAAGTTTTCCAGATAGTAGCCTGCATTACACATGTCCTCAAATCTGCCCAAAGATTCACCCGACTTTTGCACAGTCATACAACATCACAGTTATATTACTAAATAGATGGGAATTGAACAACCCACTGACTGATCTACTTGTGGATGGCATGGTAAAACTGATCAATGCATCTGCCCAATGCTGGTGTGAAGAGCTCATGAAGTGCAGAAATGTACTGCCACAGCAGCTCTTCATGTGCTTCTCAAGTCATACTCATGTGCGCAGGTGTGCAGCACAGGAAACTTCATTCCAAAGTTAAAGCATTCATTCAATATACTTCTGCTGCTGCAACCATGTAGCACAAATAGATTGTAAGCTTTGTTGGCCGAAACATGGTTACTTGGTACTGTAAAGCAAAGCACAATTAAACTAGGACCAACTTTTCTAGGGAGTGATTGCTGAGCTACACTTTTCTTGCTGCAATTAATCAGGATAATGGACACCAGAGGTTCTTAACTTTAAACACAGGTTCATGTAACACTCAGAAATATTACACATGCAGTACAGTGTTAACATACAGGTGCATGGGTTGCAGTAGTAATCATTTACAGAGCAGAACACACTATCAAGACCAGGCCTGCACTGGGGTCCAAATAGGCACTTGCATTTCAAGTACATATATGCCCAACCAGCCCAACACATACTTATTGTCTATGGCAGCTTACAACAGCCCTTGTGGCATTAGCCAGAATCCACAGATTGCCAGACAGACTAGGCAGGTCTCCAGTTCATCCACAGGTAGGAGCTTCCCTTCCAAACTGTGGTCCCCTGGGAGAACAGGTGGAGTCCAAAGCTTTGTGGTCCCATCTATTATATCAAGCATAGAACGATAGATAGTAATGAACTTCCTGAGCCAACGTCCACCCCACCCAGAGGCACAGGTTACATACTTTGGGACATCCCCCACCCAAACAGAATTTTGTAGGATTTACATTCATACAACTGCATGCCAGGCATCAGTCTAGATATGCAACTTTTATACATGTATTAATACCTACATCCCCCCTATTTAGCCAAGGCAGCCCCAGTCTCAAAAAAAAGAGAGTAAGAAATGGAGAAACCTTGGGTTCCACTTTGACTCATGAGGGAGGCAGCTAATGAACTCCAATGAAAGGAGATCACTAAAATAATTTAAATGATGTCAACGGTTTCACAACCAGTGCAATAGGGAACATCACATGGCTGCAGTGCAGATGCAAGATCAGCAGTAAGGAGAACTGCAAGCTTTTACGTACTGCTGAGTACACAGTTTACTCTGCTATCCATCTCTGAGTGCCAGCAGATACTAGAGTTTTACAACCATCAGCAACGTCTCCTGTTTTAGTATAAGGTTAGATCTGGATGTAAAAAAAAAAAAGTAGTTTGAGACATGGCATTATGAAAGTGTTATTGCATTAGTGGGTATGTCTTCTAGTATTTCAGTACTGTGTGATATAATGGATCACTTTTGCTAGAGAACTGGCAGATCATGTTTAATGCGTATTTAGAGAGAGGGGAGAACATTACTTCCCATATTCAGTTGTAAAGAATGAATTGTGTTACTTGGATTCAAACTAATGGCTATGCATATCTGAGTATGGGATCTGTTATCTAGATTATTCAGGATTTGGGGTTTTCCAGATAAGGGGTCTTTCCTGTAATTTGGACCTCCATATAGTAAATCTACTAAAATATGATTTAAACATGAAATAAACTCAATAGGGTTGTTTTGCCTCCAATAAGGATTGAGTATATGTTAGGATGAAGTACAAGCTCCTGTTTCAATTGCAAAGAAAAAGCTAATGATTTAAAAAAAAAAAAAAATTGAATTCTTTGAAATATTTAAATGGAGTCTACTAAAGCTTTATTTATAACATTTCTGGATAACGGATCCCATGCCGTATATTATAGAGAATCTTAGGGGAATATTTATTAATTTGACATTTGAACCTTAACTGTGAATTAAACTGATTTGACATTCTGTTCAGAGTGCTAAGTATATTTAGTTCTCTTGATTTTTACCATGTAAGAACAAATTATTAAGTTTTCTTTGCCTTGTGCTGCTACTGGCAAACTATGTGTCGCACTCTTTTACGTGTGGCAGTGCAATGAGGCTGCAAGATTTTCTAAAGTGCAAAAAGGAAAGGTTGAGGGAGCACTCCATGACTAAATACTAAAATACAATGGAAGTGCTACTGAAGTGGCCAAATTAACTACAGACATAGAGAAAAAGAGGAGAGATTGATCAATGCACATTCCCTGGTCCCCTGTCATATAAGTAATCTATGCAGATGCATGTATACAAAGACAGGGGTTTTTTAGTTACAAAATTATGATCATAAGATTGTTAAGCCACCACACCACGTCAAGGTAAAACCCATATGGTGGTCCCTAAATATTTACCTCTAGTCATAATATCAAATGCTAAAGCCTCCTGGCATAAAAGTATTACCTGAAATAAAGGTCTCTCTGGGCATTGGTTTCATCCATAGGTCTTAGTCCTCCCCCGCCATTAGCTTCTAAAGGTGAGAGATAACATAGACCACAGCATTGGTTCCATGAGATAAATCCTTCCTCATCTGTGGCTTTTAAAGTGGACCCGTCATCCCAAAAAAATATTCAAAATCCTATTTTATCACATTAGTCAAGCAAAATGAACATTAATTCCACTATATAAATTATTTTAATCTTGTTTTCTTCAGTCTGGGAATTCATAATTTTAGCAAGCAGGCAGGAGCCATTTTGTGGACACTGTTATTAAGGCAAGCCTTATATCATATCAGAATCTTGTTTGTGCACCAGAATGGGGCACCCGATGTCTATCCCCATGTCCTGGCTACACAATTAAATGGTTAAGAGAACTGGGGGAATGTGTGGGGAGCAGTGGCATCTAGGAAGTGCTGAATGGAAAGTGAAAGTAATTGTCTGCCCCGCCTCTGTGCCTAATGCATAGAGGAGTGGCAGACAATATTTGATTGACAGCTGAGAATTTTAAATGAGCTTAAAACAGCTATGAATGCTTTAATAAACAATTTGAAATTGGATTTCATGTTTACTTTGAAAAGGACTTTTATTATACAGATTTTTGTGTCTGGGTGACGGGTCCACTTTAAGAGAAAGAGAGACTGCCCAGACTAGATTTTCTAAAGAATTGTGTACTGTTAGTCCAAGGGGCGAATTTTTGAAAGTGAAATGACTTTGCCACTAGTGATGGGCAAATTGACGGTGTTTAGCTTTGCCAAATTTTTGTAGAAATCCGTGAAACAGCGGGAAAATTCACTGCGTCTTGTTTTGGTCATGGGCGTTCATTGCCAGTGTCCGTTTTTGGACACTGACGTCCAAAACGTTTTGAACGCGGGTGACAGTTTTTGGATGTTTTTGCCGGCATAGAAAAAACGGACGCTGGCGTCCAAAATGAGACGCCGGTGAATTTTCACCAGGCAAAACTTTGCTGGCATTTTGTGAATTTATTCGCCCATCACTATTCACCATACTTCTCAAAGTTGCATCCTTGTAGCTGAACGGTGGCTACTTTTTGCTACTGATCATTTATCACGCAAGCATTTCATAGCAAACTTTTACTAGCATTCGTTTCTGCCTAACGAAACTTCGTTAGTACTCTTACGCTTAGGTCAATTTGAATAAGGTGGGCACATATAGGTCATATAGACCTCACACCTAGAGATGGTGCAAATGCTTGCAGTGGCCACTTATTACTACAAATAAAGCAAAATAAAGTCAGAAGAGATCCTCTAATGCCCTAGACATGAGCCCACCCTAAAACAAATGTGGCCCCTCAAATTGGTTAAAGGGATCCTGTCATTTCAAAATGCATCAGTTAATAGTGCTGTCCAAGAAGAATTCTGCACTGAAATCCATTTCTCAAAAGAGCAAACAGATTTTTTTATATTTCATTTTGAAATCTAACATGGGGCTAGACATTTTGACAATTTCCCAGCTGCCCCCAGTCATGTGACTTGTGCTTTGATAAACTTCAATCACTCTTAACTGCTGTACTGCAAGTTGGAGAGATATCACCCCCTCCCTTTCCCCCACCCAGCAGCCTAACAAAAGAACAATGGGAAGGTAACCAGATAACAGCTCCCTAACACAAGATAACAGCTGCCTGGTAGATCTAAGAACAGCACTGAATAGTAAAACCCATGTCCCACTGCGTACTATTCAGTTACATTGAGAAGGAAAAAAAACAGCCTGCCAGAAAGCAGTTCCCTCCTAAAGTGCTGGCACAAGTCACATGACCAGGGGCAGCTGAGAAATTGACAAAATGTCTAGCCCCATGTCAGATTTCAAAAAATCCTTTTGAGAAATGGATTTCAGTGCAGAAGCCTATTGGAGCAGCACTATTAACTGATGCATTTAAAATAAAAAGGTTTCCCTTTATCCTCATTTGGCACAAAAGAGCCTCTGGTATATCAGTGTTGACTTCTCATTTGCCATCGATCCAAAAGAAAGGAGATAGAGGACAATTTATTTGCACTCTCACACTACCTAAAATAAAAATACTGCTTCAGAATAAAATGAACATTACTCCGGCAGATCCTCGTTATTAGTACAGGGAATTTTCATTAAATTGGCACGTGTATATTTAGTTCTTACATGCATGTAAGGTTGAGTCTAGAAGTTAATGTCCTCACCATCGCCGACTCTAGTGCTGCAGCAGTGAAGCTATTGTAGAATCCGTTCCTTAAAAACTCTCTGGAGACATCTCCATATTCAGTAGATGCAGATGACTATGGGACATTTGAAGTGTCCTATGTTCAACAGTCCTTCCTAAGCAGCCATTAGTGTTTTGGAAATTAACTATAAGAAACAACACCAATTTATTGGAATTATTCCTGACTTAGAAACAGCGCTAATTACCATCAACACGTAGACTAAACTTTACTAAATCCAAAGAAGTATTTTTTTCCCTTCCCTGCCTTTTCACGGTTGATTTATAACCTTTGCTATCCTTTGAGATTACAAAGCTTAAATATATTAGATTTGAAAATGCTGGCCGTTTGCTTCACCTTGACATGCTATTCCAGTCAAGTCATGATGAAGCACCACTGTAGCTAAGGAGCAGCAAATACTTAAACAAATAGATGTTTTCCTTAAAGAAAGCTCTTTTTTTATACCACAAACCTGCCTTTGAAGAGATCAGTGAAGCTATAACCTTGGCTCTGTTGGGTATAACATACAAAGTGCACTTTGGAAATACATTGCTTTTTATTTTTCTTTATTTTAATGTGCTAACCAACAAATACTGATACCCCCCACATCAGGTCATCTCCTCCATGAGAAAACACCCTGGAAATGTTTTATTGTTCAATCAATTTCAACAGATACCCATTGGAAATAGTCTTCATTTACATGATTGTGATAAATACATCTTGAGAGAATTATGCTTTAGCCTTATCAATATGATAGGAATACAAATGAGTTACACACCAGTGAGAAGAGGATGATAAATTACGGCCATTTAGCAAATCAGACACCACGTGATTCACATCTAGAGGACTGCACTAGAGAATAACACCTTCACATGGACTTGCCCTGCAACATGGAATTCAGAAACTGGTGTAATAATTGCTAGATGGAAGATTTTTGCCTGTGTATAGCATTGGTGTGTGTGTTTTGTCCCTTTGTTAGCTCTTTTACATTAGGCAACTGGGTTACAAGGTAACTAGGATAGCCACTGTTATATATGGTATCTTTTATACAAGGATAGAATTACAATGCATATTTAAGGCTAATGGTAGATGGGTCATGTTCTCCACTGTTGAGTGAATGTGTGTGCACTGACGGGCAGTGTGTCACTTGCTTTGTGACGTATCTCTTTTCTGAGTTGACCATTGACCCCTTAAAGGGCCAGTAACAAAAAAAAATGAAAGTTTTAAAGTAATAAAAATATAATGCAGTGTTGCCCTGCACTGGTAAAACTGCAGTGTATGCCTCAGAAACACTTCTTTTGTTTTTTATAAATAAGCTGCTATTCAGCCATGGGGGCAGCCATTCAAAGGAGAAATGGCTCAAGTTACACAGCAGATAAGCTCTG
>CM044441.1:100189261-100203091 GCA_024363595.1 Xenopus borealis
TATATATATATATATATTGAATTTTTGGAGAATTAATTATTTTTAATCTGTAGTATATCAATATGTTTGCTTTTTTTGCACTGTATAAATTGAATGTCAGCTTTTCATTTCATATGCCTTCACCTGATTACCATTTTCTGCAATATCAAAATCAATCTTTAGAGAAGGGATTTCATTACTTATTAAATGTTTGACCCAGTGACCAAGAACAATGACTGTGACCTTGGACTACCTTATAACTGCAAGCCAGAAAATCATAAGTGGCATGGCTTCTGCTTGAGAAAGTGTCACTTTGATGACATTAAATTCTTATTTAGCACTGACTGTGCTTGTCATCTGACTCGTTACCTAGTGCTTTAGTGACATACAGAGGAGTATAAGGACAAACAAATCACTGCAGTGCTGTCTATGAATAAACTTTTCTCTATTTATCCAGTACTGCATACACTGATCTATTTCATTTTTATTCCAGCATTTCACCAACCTGTAGTCAAAGGCCTTCACTCTACTAGTGGTTTCTCATCTTCATTAGAAATTTATTTACAACAGTTTTGTGATGTAAGAACTGTGGCAAACGTTGCACCTTATATTACATAACGTCCTATGTGTAGTAACAGCTTCTTATCTAATATTGTTACCTCTTTTCTGTTGCATTCACGGGGACCAGTGATCCCCAACCAGTGGCTCCTCAGCAACGTGTTTCCCACCAACCCCTTGGATGTTACGCCCATTGGCCTCAAAGCAGGTACTTATTTTTGAATTCCTGATTTGGAGGCAGGTTGTTGTTACCCAGGAACATTTTTCATGCATGAATTGCTCCCCAACTCTTTACATGTGAATTTTGCTCAGGGGTAAAAAAAAGTTGTGACCCCTAGATTAGACCTAAGTTATTGTTACTTGCATCTACTCATGCACAAGTTCATAATAGAAATTATAAATACTTTGAAGGAATCTTTATTTGTCCCAAAGGTAATAGAGTTATGAGTTAGCTACAGTTGTGCTCATAAGTTTACATACCCTGGCAGAATTTAGGAATATGAATGATAACACAAAAACATTTCTTTCACTCATGGTTAGTGGTTGGCTGAAACCATTTATTGTCAAACAACTGTGTTTACTCTTTTTAATCATAATCACTTCACAAGCTACCCAAATGACCCCAGTTCTTAATACCGTGTAATGCCCCCTTTAACATCAATAACAGCTTGAAGTCTTTTGTGGTAGTTGTGGATGAGGCTCTTTATCTTCTCAGATGGTAAAGCTGCCCTTTCTTCCTGGCAAAAAGCCTCCAGTTCCTGTAAATTCTTGGGCTGTGTTGCATGAACTGCACGTTTGAGGTCCCTCCAGAGTAGCTCAATGATATTGAGGTCAGGAGACTGAGATGGCCACTCCAGACCATCACTTTATTTTGCTGTAGCCAATGACAGGTTGACTTGGCCTTGTCCCCTAATTTTCCATTCTTTATTAGAGTTTGAACACTGCTGATTGACATTCTCAATTCCTTTGATATTTTCTTATATCCCTTTCCTGTTTTATAGAGTTCAACTACCTTTTCCCACAGATCAGTTGACAATTATTTTGCTTTCCCCATCACTTAGAACCCTAAAAACATCAGTGCAGCACTGGATGAAAGATGCAAAGGTCTGTCAGGAGTCCAGAAAGTCACTTACCTTTAATAAACACCCACTAATTACAATCAAACAGATCACAGGTGAAGATGGTTACCTTTAATAGCCATTCTAACCTTTTGTGTCAAGTTGTGTGCATGTTATCAGGCCAAATCACCAGGGTATGTAAACTTGTGATCAGGGTCATTTGGGTAGTTTGTGTAGTGATTATGATATAAAAAGAGTAAACACAATTGTTTGACAATAAATGGCGTCAGCCAACCACTAACCATGAGTGAAAGAAAAGTTTTTGTGTTATACCTATTCTATGAAAAATGGTTAAGAAATAATACATTTTGCCTGGGTATGTAAATGTATGAGCAAAACTGTATATTGGTAGAGTCAACTCAGTGCAGTATTGTTGGTATTTTGTATGACAGAGTGGCTTACAGGTTAAAGGGGTTGTTCACCTTTGAGTTAACTTTTAGTATAATGTAGAGAGTGATATTCTGAGACAATTTGCAATTGGTTTTCATTTTTTATTGTTTGTGGTTTTATAGTTATTTAGCTTTATTCGTCAGCTCTCTATTTTGCAGTGTCAGCAATTTGGTTTCTAGGGTGCAAATTACCATAGCAACCCTGCATTGATTTGAATAAGAGACTGGAATATGAATAGGGGATGGATGGAATAGAAGGATCAGTAATAAAAAGTGACAATAACAATACATTTGTAGCCTTACAGAGCATTTGTTTTCAGATGGTGTCAGTGACTCCCATTTGAAAGCTGCAAAGAAACAGAAGAAAATTGCAAAAAATGTAAAAACTATGAAAAATAAATAATGAAGACCAATTGAAAAGTTTCTTCGAATTGGCCCTTATACAGTATACTAAAAGTTAACTTGAAGGTGAACCACCCCTTTAATGCCTGATCTTAAAGTCGGCTCGTTATTTGGTGTAATGAGCTGTAAATTGAGAACTGTGTAAAAAAAACCCTTCTGGGGCCCCGGATCCTTCAGCTACAGGATCAACAGGGAACCTGAGATAATGCAAAGAGGATTCTGAAATTGTGATACCAGCAAGGATTAGATAAGAGGTGGATTCAAAACAGGCAATGGGTCAGGGCAGGCAGCAAGAAGTGTAGTCAGGAAGTGGCATAACCAGGCAAGAAAACATGAATGCAAAGCGTAGGCAGGGGAAGGAGAAGGGACTCTTATTCACAAATTTCCTGGCAGATGTCATCCTGGCATCACAGGGAAGCATCAAATTGGCATGACACCTGTCAGAATGGCACCAGGCCCTAAAACACATGCGCAGACACCACTGGGCATCAGCATGTCGACAGGTTGGAATTTGTTCCGGCCTGGATTTGATACAAAGCTGGGAAGCATGTCGCTCCATATTTATTTTCTATTCCTGTAATTGATTCCTGTAGTTGACAGGGTAAGATTTCATCATCAACATTGTCATAATTTATTTATATAGGGCCAACAAGTTATGCAGCCTTTACATTGATTTATAATAAACTTACAATAATTTAAAGGGATCCTGTCATGGGAAAACATTTTTTTTTCAAAATGCATCAGTTAATAGTGCTGTTCCAGAAGAATTCTGCATTGAAATCCATTTCTCAGAAGAGGAAACAGATTTTTTTATATTTCACTTTGAAATCTGACATGGGGCTAGACATATTGTCAATTTCCCAGCTGCCCCATGTCATGTGACTTGTACTCTGATAAACTTCAATCACTCTTTACTGCTGTACTGCAAGTTGGAGTGATATCACTCCCTCCCTTTCACCCACCCAGCAGCCTAACAAAAGAACAATGAGGTAAGGTAACCAGATAACAGCTCCCTAACACAAGATAACAGCTGCCTTTTAGATCTAAGAACAGCACTCAATAGAAAAACCCGTGTCCCACTGCGTACTATTCAGTTACCTTGAGAAGGAAAAACAATAGCCTGCCAGAAAGCAGTTCCCTCCTAAAGTGCAGGCACAAGTCACATGACGGGGGCAGCTGGGAAATTGGCAAAATGGCTAGCCCCATGTCAGATTTCAAAACTGAATATAAAAAAATCTGTTTGCTCTTTTGAGAAATGGATTTCAGTGCAGAAGTCTACTGGAGCAGCGCTATTAACTGATGCATTTTGAAAAAAACATGTTTTCCCATGACAGTTTCCCTTTAACAAACAAGAGTACCAAATAGAATCAGAGGGCCCTACTCACAATTCCAAAAGAACCAGCGATCCCACTTTTATGTTCAAGAGCCTACATCAACCACTAACATCAACTAGAACATAAATTATGGAAATATATTATTCTATAATTATTCTAACGTTCGATTGGTAAAATGTTTTGTCTGTGATCTTATAAACCGTAATTATAAATATGTAAGACATTCACTAAATAGCATTTTAAAAGACAGTGCCGCACTATCATAAAAACCTTTTTGGATGTATGAAATCCCATTACCTTACATGTACTGGGCATTTTTTTTTAAATGTTATACTCTTTCAAAGACTGCTATCGTGCTTTATTTTAGGAAATGGCAGTTCTGTTTAGAATGTCATAAAATTACAGAAAAAGCATTCCCGGCTTTGCCTTTTTAACATAACTCACCCACTGTTGAGCAGAAAGGTCACAGCAAGTAGTCATCAGTTTTTCTAGCTATTTTGGAAGATTTCGAGAACAGATCTTATGGATAAAAGGGGAAGGAAACCAAGAAAAGATACGATGGACCACTAACCTGTAGCAGCACTGTACAGAACAGTAAGAGGTGAAAGTAAGATAAGATATACTGTACAGTGTTTGTCGGAATGAATTCTGACAAGAATTAAAATGTCTAAAATGCATTTGTTAATCAGGAATATTGGCAGGTTCTATACACAGAAAGTGCACACGACCAGTTCTATAGCATTGTTTATTATCCTTCTTGGAATGTACAGAAGTAACAGACTTAAAGGAGAAGTAAACCCCCCCCCCAATAAGAAAAGCCCTTATCTACCACCCTAGATAGTTCCCCTTATGCCTCCCCCATCTGTATTTTTATTTACCCCTGAAAGTGCCCCTAACACTGTACTCGCACATCTGTGCAAAGTAAGCACAACTGAGATCATGGGCGCTATCTTCTGGCTTTTCTGTATTTTTCTGTTTGTTTTCCTTCCCTTATGCAATTTCCTCCACTTCTGATGCATGCACAGTTGCTACGAACCGGAGGACTGCGCCAACTGCACATGCACAAATACGTTGTTCACTTAAAGAGCTACTGACACCTGAAATTAAACTCTTTTTTTACATCTATTATAATAACTGGCTTTGAAAGCTACTTCTAAATTTGCCATAAAGTATTTGCATGATGCTTTTACATTACCTGTCTGATCCCCCATGTTCCTGTATGAGGGGGCTGCCATATTTGTGCAGCAGGCATCTGTTGTCATTAGAAACTGTAACTAACAGACTGAGATGGGACTGTTAGGTTGGCAAAGTCAGAGTGTCAGAGAGTCAGGCTTAGGAAATCCAACTAACAATTATATACAAAAACAAACCTCTCAGCAAAAAATTATCAGCATGACCTATAGGTAACATTTAATGTACATTCATATGTTAAAATTATTTTTTTAGTGTCAGAATCACTTTAAGGGAAAAAAAAATAACAGCTGGAAGATGGCGTCCATGATCTCTGCTGTGCTTACTCTGCACTGATACGTGAGTACTGTGGAGGGGCACTTTCTACGGTAATCATAATATGCGGGGGTAACAGGAGGTTGTATTCACTGACCTGATACCCAAGGCCAGTGCTCTTGTTAGCAGAAAACTACACAGGTTTGGGGTGTTTCGCATGGATCACTATTCTTTTTCATCATTGCACTTAATGGGATGCCCAGTAGAGTTAAAATATGTATGATTCAGCTGTTTCACTTTACAGTGCACCGGCCCAAGGGTTCCTCTCAGTGTGCATCATGGATTAATCTTTTACCACTAAATCAATCAGTGTGGGATGCCTAACTTTTGACACCCCTTCATGAGTTCCCATTTCCTTCCCCTTTATAGTGTTTTTCCTTACTACTAAATAGCTTACTGCATTGTTAAGCAAAAACAGCAGTGGGTTGTTGTCAAATTATTAAAAACTGGAGATTTTTTTAAAGTATCCTTACAATACATTGAAAATAGTGCCCTTTCACCCTCTCCCTATTGAGAGCGATACGCTTTTGTTTCAATTGTATTGCGGTTCCTTTGATTTACATTTCATACGTTTTTCAGTCAAGAGACACTTTCTTGTATCTTCTCAGATAGTCTACATTATAATTTGGATGTTTACTTAAAAACAGATAAAAAAAAAGATTTACCTTACAAAAATGTCTTTACTACACTTCCACTGTAGCTGTTGCTCCACAACAAAATAAATTAAGGGCTAAAGTAGCAGTTTGCGCTTTTACATTTGATTTATCTGCACTTGCCTAATCTAGTGGGCATTTTGAGGGAAAGCATAATAAATCATTCATGATATTGTCTAGACTGTAATTAAAAACTGCAATGAAGGATAGTGGTTGCTGTTGTTGTTGCATTATAGAGATAACACCACAATGGACCTATTGGTGTGACAGCTCTACAGGTACGATTTATACCACTCTTTTTATTCATGAGGAATAACACAAGCTTTTTAAACAAAAACCATATTTGAATGACTTATCTCAAGCACTCTCTCTAATGGCGCTCACTTCATTGGTGCATCATGGCACACCAGCATCGTCTCTTACCATTCATGTACTGTGGAGCTTACAATCTTAGGTCCCTATTAACACAGGCTAGGATAAGTGAATCAGGAGTTGATTAACCTTCTTACTTGGGCGGGAAGAAACTGGAGTACTAGAAAGAAACACATTGAGGCACAGAATACCGTAGACCGTAAGCCGTAGATACCTGTTTGGAGATTGTGCCCAAGCTGAAATCAAACTCAGGACACCAGCGCCAGATGGCAGTAGCCTGGCACAGCGTAAACTACCTGCCTGCATTCCCAGCCACCTGCCCTCCCTTTTGTTTCACTGGCTGTCCATCACATGTGATGTGCAATAGCAATAGAGGAATCAGGCCCAATGTCCTGGGCCCCCCTGTTCCCCTCCCCCACCCCGACTGTGGGGTCTACTACATCTATAGTTATGCCTCTGCCCAGCACTGAAAGTTTTCTGTCTCTGACCTCTCCTAGTTCATCATAAAGTATTTATTGTTTATGATAAGGCATCTTTCAGCTGTTGATGGCAATTACCAACTTTAGATCCTATCAGGTTATTTAACTGTCATTCTGCAGTATTCTTTACATGTCATTTATACACAGAATGCATTACTATCTGAAAAGGTCTGCTCCAGCAACAATCCTCTTAGACCTACCTGTTGTTCCTTTTTGGTTCTGTCAAATATATTCCCTCCTGATATGCCCCTTCCATATCAATGCCATGGCCTATTTGTGTTGCATTTACCACTTTCACCTTTCATATAAAGAATGTATCCCTCCAAGTGAGGGCTCCTTAACTTGCTGTTTTTCTACAAGTCAGCCTCCAAATACTCTCCTCTCCATCTCATTTTAACTTACATAAATCTAGCACCTGCATTGGCACTATCCCTCTTTATGCTGATTATTATAATAATTTTATTCTTTTTCTCCTCACTGTTCATTCAGTATCCACTTTTGTATGACTCACTCTCTATTCTCAGATTTACGGTTTTCCTTTTCCCCTTGTAGATTTATACCTATCCCCCTCCCCAACAAAAACACTGCTCTTTTATCCATTTTTTTCTCCATTTATGTTCTCACATTTTCTTGTTCCACTCTATATATGTATTTGGACTTTGTCTCCATAGTAGACCCTTATGCAAATTAGATTCATGTCAAAAGGAAAACAACCCCACAACCATGGTTTGCAATGTAGCACAAGCGCATGTACCAGCATTGGTGTGTGTTTACATCATCCAACAATATTAGTTTTAGGTCAGTTTCAATGCTGCCATTCTTCAGATGAACTAGAAACAAACAAATCCATGTGCATACATAAATACCCAGCCCATATCAGCCCATTGCTAAAGCTGCCATTTCTTCTATACCCCCCCTCAAAACCAGTTTCCTACAATATATTACAAACTGAAGATTTTATGATTCCGATCTTAATGCCCTTGAACTTTGGTTGCCATGACAGCCCAATGCCTCCCTCTCAGCTCCCCCCCCCCACAAAAGTATCTCCAATATACTCCCTTGCCCATCTCATCTCTATATATAGAAAAGATCATCTGAGTGACCCAGCACATCTCCCCCGTATGTATGGGCAATATGGGCAGAGTGTAAGACTTTAATGGGCTTTGCCAGGTAGAGAGAAGAGTAAAACAAATTACATTATCTTAGGGTCTTGTATAAAAAAACATATAGGGTACTTGTTTGTCAGTTATTATGTACAGAACTATGGAATATCTTGTCACTTTACAAATAAATGTAAGAATAACACTAAGGGGCAGATTTACTAAGGGTCGAATTCGAGGGTTAAAAAAACCCTCAAATTCGACCAGGGAATTTTAATAGAATTAAAATCCTTCGAATTTCAAGTTCGAAGGATTTTAACGCTATTTGACCAATCGACCGATTGAATAGTAAAAATTCGATCGAATGATTTTAACCATTCGATCAAATTCGGTAGGTTTAATCTAGCGAACTAGGCAACCAAATAAAAAATTAAAGGTCAAGTAATTCGACCATCGAATGATCGAATAGATTTTTTTTTGTTAGTCGAAATGGCCACAAAAATTATTCGAAAATTCGATCAAATTTCGAATCATTCACATGAATTTAGTAAATCTGCCCCTAACTGTGTAGGTCCCAGAATGAAGGGACTTGACATTTATTATACATTTTAGAGGATTAACAAATCAATTGAAAATAAAAATGTTATATTAGAGTACATTACAGACACATAGCTGGACATCTTTTTTCCCATAGATCAGAGAACAGAGAACACCCCTTAAAGGAGAAGGAAAGCTACCAAGGCAATTTATTACCAATAGATTAGCCACAATAGCACGAGCTAGAATGCTTTATTTATTCTGTAGAATGCTTTACCATAAACCAGTACACAGCTCTATAAGCTCTCTCTATTTGTTTAGGTTAGCAGTTGCCATATTCGATTACTGTGACATCACTTCCTGCCACTTCTGAGTCCCTCCATGCTCACTCATAGCTTTGGGCTCAGATTACAACAGGGAGGGGAGGTAGAGTCCTGCAAAGGGTTGGTTTACCCTTGTGTTACCAGCAAAAACCAACGGTACCCTGCGGTTTGCAGGTAGAAGTTTCGGGAGAGGGTATAGACACGGGTTGGCGGTTCTCCAGTTTTTCGGGTCGGGGGTCTTACGGGGGCGAGTTTTACTCTTTTTTTCTTTCTTTTTCTGATCATGCTTACATCCAATGATGTCATTTCCGGTTTACAATGACAGCATTTCCTGATTCTTGATGGTCAACGGGTTGCAGATAAGGTATTTGCGGGTTGGGTCGGGTAGTGGGCCCAAGCAGGTAAGAATGCGGATTGCGGGTATAGGTTGGGTACAGTTTTTGAAAAATGGACCCGCGCAGGACTCTAAGGGGAGGGGGGAGAAGGAAGGGGAGAGGAAGAGAGGAGCAAACTGAGCATGCCCAAGCCCTGGAGGTGTAGGCTGAAAGCAGGAAGTCTGATACAGAAACCCATGTGTACACAATAGAAGGAAAGAAATGTGGTGTTTCTTTTGACAGAGCAGCATGATTGTTTATTGGTGTATTTATATAGACCAGGGATCCCCAACCTTTTGAACCCGGGAGCAACATTTAGAAGTAAAAGGAGTTGGGGAGCAACACAAGCATGAATAACGTTCTTGGGGTGCCAAATAAGTGCTGTGATTGGCCATTTGGTAGCCCCTATGTGGATTGTCAACCTTCATTGAGGCTCTGTTTGGCAGGACACTTGGTTTTTATACAACCAAAACTTGCCTCCAAGCCTGGAATTCAAAACTAAGCACCTGCTTTGAGGCCACCGGGAGCAACATCCAAGGGGTTGGAGAGCAACATGTTGCTCACGAGCTACTGGTTGGGGATCACTGATATAGACATTTCTGATACATCCTCTCCTTTAAGGCGTGAGGATCTTCTGACACCTTTAAGAGAGACTGATTTCTTGAACAACCGTAATATCCAAGGCTATTGTGATGTTAAAGCTGTATAGTTAGTTTAGTGTATAGTATGTAGCTTATATATGTGGCTGACAGGTCTGTAGTATAGGTGTTTGTATTTATATATGTGTGTGTATGCACTGGGTATAATTTGGGGTTGAACTTGACTTAACCCAAGTTAACTATGTTCCACTGCATTTCGTCAGGTCAGGGAGATGTGTAAGTAGTTGAGAAACCTGTAGATGAATGCTCTCTTTATTTTAATACTAGTCTCTGGAAAGGAATTGCTCTTTCTTGGAAAACACATTCCAACATAATTAATTATGATTATAGTGAATATACTGTATATATATATTTGACAAACTCTGCTATTCTCTAATAGCCAAATTCTCATGCAATTTATTATTGACCCAAAAAAATCTATGTATATATTTATATATATATATATATATATATATATTTATTTTTTTTAAAGGGATCCTGTCATGGGAAAACATGTTTTTTTTCAAAACACATCAGTTAATAGTGCTCCAGTAGACTTCTGCATTGAAATCCATTTCTCAAAAGAGAAAACAGATATTTTAATATTCAGTTTTGAAATCTGACATGGGGCTAGACATATTGTCAATTTCCCAGCTGCCCCGGTCATGTGACTTGTGCCAGCACTTTAGGAGGGAACTGCTTTCTGGCAGGCTGTTGTTTTTCCTTCTCAATGTAACTGAAGGAGTCACAGTGGGACATGGGTTTTTACTATTTAGTGTTGTTCTTAGATCTACCAGGCAGCTGTTATCTTGTGTAAGGGAGCTGTTATCTTGTCACCTTCCCATTGTTCTGTTGTTAGGCCGCTGGGTGGGGGAAAAGGAGGGGGTGATATCACTCCAACTTGCAGTACAGCGTTAAAGAGTGATTGAAGTTTATCAGAGCACAAGTCACATGACTTGGGGCAGTTGGGAAATTGACAATATGTCTAGCCCCGTGTCAGATTTCAAAATGAAATATAAAAAAATCTGTTTGCTCTTTTGAGAAATGGATTTCAATGCAGAATTCTGCTGGAGCAGCACTATTAAATGATGAATTTTGAAAAACACATTTTGGTTGATCATTTTTAACTTAATATATCAGCAAGGGTTCTTTTCCAGCCAAAACTCACAACTATTGTATAAAAACACATTATATAATTACCTTTGAATTTACAACGGCAGCCGCATAATCATAGTAATTACATAAATCATTTTTCTGCTTGATAATATATAATAACCATGTGTGACTTTTTACAAGGAATTTGAATTTGTTAATTTAAAATATTTAGTAGTAAAATTACTGTTGCACTGCCTGTTCATTTCCAAACCATTAATTCTTCCTCCGTTGTCTCTCTGCAGGATGTTTTTGATTGATGATCCAATAATGAATGAATTCCTTCCTTGGTTTTCGTCTTGCAAAGCTTTTTTACACAAAATCATAATTAATTAAACCATTATTCGGGATTCTATGGGGGCAATTCACAAAACTGGTGATATTGAGACAAAATAAAAGTGGAAATAGATTTGTTGGATTTCCCATCTTAATTACAAACTTCAATCTCCACTTCTTCTTTTTTTTAATAACATTTTAAAAGACACTTTTTCTGCATTTGTCTTTAGTTCTTCCTATAACTGTAAGTCAACCATCAGGTGAGTCTCAGCTATACCTGTGCCTTGATCTTATGATTTAGCCTTGCAGAGAAGAGATTCCCTGCCTCTTTTAAAGGCAGATGGAGATGATTTATCACCTAAAATTCCTCATCTTTCAGTTGCGGAATGCAGCACCACATGAGTTATATTTAGTACATGTCTCATGTTAAAGGAGAAATAAAACCTTCTGCCAGTTTCTTAGTTATAATGTATTACACACATTCTTTATATTCCCTCCTCAACCACATCAATTAAACATGCCCTAACTTATGTTGGGCCAATTGCACATCCAGAACTGCAGAGTTACATCACCATCTTTGGCCATGCAACTTCCATTCATATCATGGATCTCAGCTGGGAACATGTTAGCCCAAGATCACAGTTTGGCTTCCACTGTACATGTGCTGCTTGCTGGTCAGAAAATGTATGTTGGGAAAAGAAGTGAAACAGCTAAAAGTGGTGGCCAACACTGCTAAACAGCTCTGCAGTTCTGGACACGCCATGGAGGCTATGCAGCTCTGCAGTTCTGGACACGCCATGGAGGCTATGCAGCTCTGCAGTTCTGGACACGCCATGGAGGCTATGCAGCTCTGCAGTTCTGGACACGCCATGGAGGCTATGCAGCTCTGCAGTTCTGGACACGCCATGGAGGCTATGCAGCTCTGCAGTTCTGGACACGCCATGGAGGCTATGCAGCTCTGCAGTTCTGGACACGCCATGGAGGCTATGCAGCTCTGCAGTTCTGGACACGCCATGGAGGCTATGCAGCTCTGCAGTTCTGGACACGCCATGGAGGCTATGCAGCTCTGCAGTTCTGGACATGCTATGAGGGCTGAGCATCTCAATATAATGACTCAAAATGCTAAAATAGTGCTTCAAGAAAAAAAACTAGCAAAATAATGCAAATGTGAGGTAAAACATGTTTTTGTCACCTATGTGTAATATACAATTTTTTTTTACTTGTTAAAAGGCTAATAAGGTGTTTTTACTCATCCAAAGGTGTGTGTGACCCATTCTGGCTTTATTGTGCAAACATAGCTTGGGTGGCAATGTAAAGTGCATGCAGTCTACGTGTTTCGTGCCCTAACTCGTGGCACTTCCTCAGGACTAAGTTAAAAACACGTGTTTAAAGCATTAAATAAGGTGTAGCAAGTGTATGCAAAACACATAATTAAGTTCTCCCTTAAAGGGATATTCTGTTAAAGGGATATTGTGTTAAAGGGATTGTTTTTACACCTTGGTTAGAAAAAAAAGGCTTAAAATATGGTGCTAATCCCTATGAAAATGCTAATGAGCAGCAATACTTTCACTGAAAGTAGGGTGAATGGAAATTGGAGTAAGGAATGTAGATCTGATACTGGGGAAAGAGTTACACTAAACTTTACTCCTTTTCTAAGGGCTGGTGCAGACTAGGAGATTCGGGGAGATTCTGTCGCCTGACAATTAATCGAGGCGACAAACTCCCCCCGAACTGCCTTCTCCCTGTCCGCCGCCTGTTTAAATCAAAAAGTGCCAGCGCCAATGCACACGCGGAGCAGCGATTTCCGGAATCGGCCGAAGTTTCCTCACGAAGCAACTTTGTGCAATTCCGGAAATCGCTGCCCCGCGTGTGCGTTGGTGCTGGTGCTTTTTGACTTAAACAGGCGGCAGACAGGGAGAAGGCAATTAGGGGAGATTGTCGCCTCGCAGAATCGCCAGGCGACAGAAACTCCCAGAATCTCCCTGTCTGTACCAGCCCTAAAATATCAGGGGGGGAAATGTTGGTCTCCATTGTTTTTTATCTTTAACAACTTATTTAAAAAAGTGTCTGTAAATTGTCTCTATTCCTCCAAAAAAAAAAAAAAGAAAAGTGATGGTTGAGTTAGTTCTGTTTGGAAATATGGAAAATGTATTTACACCAGTTTGCTCTACCACTGTCTATCCACAGCTGGTGAAATGCATGTCACCAATCAGGTGTGTGTTGACAGACACTGGTACAGGTATGGGACTTGTTATGCAGAATTCTCATGACCTGGGGTTTTCTGGATAAGGGGTCTTTCTGTAATTTGGATCTCCATAACTTAAGTCTACTAAAACATAATTTAAACATTAAATACATTAAACTTAAATAGGATTGGTTCCCCCCTCCATAAGGATTAATTATCCTAAGTACAAGGTATTGTTTTATTATTACAGAGAAAAAAGGAATAAAAAAAAAAACAAATTGTAATTATTTGATTAAAATGGGAGCCTATGGGAGATGGCCTTCCAGTAATTCTAAGATTTCTGGATAATAATTTATGTAAATGCACCAAGTGGGGGGGCGGGCTGAGTGAAACGTAATTTCCATATTAGTACAAGTACTGAGAGAGTGCACACAGAGGCAGAACTTGCTGCTAAG
>CM044441.1:100206123-100368694 GCA_024363595.1 Xenopus borealis
ACCCCTAGCTCTTACTTGGTTTACATAGTCCTTTACTCCACTAGGTAGTGCTCTATTCATTTCCTTGATTTTCTTTTATGTCTTCGCTTCTGCTGTTAATAAATAAACCTTGTTATAAACAAAAATCTTTAAAGTTACTTTATCTATCCCCCCAATCACATGTTTCAGTCTCCGCATTCATTCTGACCCGTTTCCCAGTGGGAGAGAGACTCTTAATCTCCTAATAGAGATTTTATGCAAACCAACTACACCTGCGGCAGATTAATCAAAGTGTGAAGTTACAACTCACCATCGAAAAATTCACCCACTATCTATCCATTCGTATGGGATTTTTAGAAGTGTATTTGTCAAACTTTCACCCGCTGATAAATACGCTTCTAAAAATCCCATAGTAATGAATAGATAGAGGGTGAATTTTCTGCAGTGAGCTTTAATTTCCCATTTTGATCAATCTGCCCTAAATCTTAGGCATACAGTACATGCAATATATATTTTAAAATTATTAGGTTTAAGTATTAAAGGTCAAGGAAAGGCAATAAAATAAAATCCCAATTTTGCTTACTTTAATGAAAAAGAAACCTATCGACCAATATATTTTAATTCAAAAATGTCTACCGTTTTTATAAGAAACCTGACTGTATGCAGTGAAATTCTCCCTTCATTTACTGCTGTGGATAGAAATTGTCAGACGGTCCCTTAATGCTGTGCATGGAAACAATCATACTTATGAACAGCAGGGGGAGCCCCCACCTTACTTCCCAGCCATGCAGAACTCAAGAAGCTTTGTTTGTGTCCTTGTTTTGATAATTTATGACAATCCCTAAGCAGCCCAGATCAAACTGAACATGTGCACAGTCTTGGACTTGCAAAGTTGTATACAAAAGTTACAAGATGGTGACCCCCATGCCCAACTTTGAAAGCATAAATTATTTGTTTGATTAGGCTTGTGGTGCAGTAAGTTCATGCTTATGTTTAGTATACAAAATACAGCATTTCTAGGTCTAGCCTTATTTTATTTTAGACTTTCATTCAACTATGCTTGACAGCATCATGTCGATTACATTTTTATATAGTTCCAGAATGCAGGACCATGTGTAGTGGTTTTCCTGGCAGCATTTTACAACAGTATGCTGCATCAGCTATAAAATACAAGGTTTAGTGCACTTTATGAACTGTCAAAATAAGATTGCAGAGCACTTTAAAAATATTTTCCATTTCACTTATATTAGAAGTTGGTGCAATTAAAATGTGATCAGGGCACATAGACATTTGTGTTGAGGTGAGGCTGATTTTCAGTTCAGTACAGCAGCCTTTCATTCCCTGCTCTGAAAATGAGCCATAACCCTGTCTCTTGTTAAATGGAAACAAAATAGGCTGTTAAACTTACAACATGCTTATTTGCCCTCTACGCAAATTGAAACTTCATTTTCAAGCATATTCAACACTTCGCTTGCATTTTGTCATCCTGACCCGAAGTGGCTAACGAATTTAACCCCGTGGGTGCAGTTTTTTTTTTTTTATGGTTGGACTTTATTGATTTGTTCTTCCTTGAGGCAAAAGGCATTTTTATCCCAGAGGCAGCAATAACTCAAGTGGTATAAAATTATGCAAGCAATTATGGTGTTTGTAACCGGTGAATTCATCAAGCATGACTGTATCACTCACATTTATATGTGTCCACTGTCTCATTCACACACAGGGAAATGAAAAGGGGGAAAAAATCCTGTTCCTAATTATAAAAACAAATGAAATAACGGAAACAAAAACAGATTTCAAGCACTTGGGTTGCCTACTAAAGAACTAGACATATGTATATAAATGCATCTCATAAGCATATCTATAGTAATAAACTGGACTTGCTGTATTTTTTCGTTTTCCTTGAAGACGTCCGTTATCTGACTGGCTTTCTAAATTCATAATAAGATTTTTTTTATGTTCCTTTGTCACCGATTGCCCAAAACTTGGTAAAATCAATTAACTAGGCACTTCTCAAAAATAAATCATTGAAGGGGTTAGCTCCTACAGTAGGGATAGGTCAGGGTCATGGTTATACTATCCACAAAACATTGCAAACACTTACATCCTTATGGAAGGTGCCTAGTAACCATATTTAGAATTTACTTATGCCATTTGTGTACCCCCTGCTTTTAAGTAAAAGAATATAAAAATTCACCTTGGAGTTTTATGACCAATATAAAAGCACTTGTCTTGTGGTCTTGTGCCTTTTTATGGTAGTGGTACTCCTCTGTGACTTCTAATATCTATGTAATTTATGATAGGAGTTACCTATATTCATTTCAGCAGTATATATAAAATCCTTGATTATTTTCTCTATGGAAATCTGATTTCAGATAGTTAATGCAGCCTTCTGTAGCAGGCACCTGGAAACCCAAGAAAGCTGACCACTCCTGAGTTCTTCTAAGATGAATAATATTCCAGTATATCTGACATAGATAGTCTTGATAAAGTTGTTTTACTTCCTGTGCATAGAAAAAAATGGTTATTATAAAAGGTAACCTGGTACATATATTTAATAATAATAAAAGAGATAATAGTTATGTGTTGGGTTAATGGGACTTCCGGCATTGTAAAAGCATTGTAAATGAAAGACCTTCATCGATACCAGCAGAAGCAGAAATACTGCCTGTGAACCATAGAGCGTTTAATACTTAATAAAATATTATTTCCCTGATCATATACATGATATAGAACCACACCAGATGCTACTTGATATAAAAGAAATACATAATGTAGACTAAGAGCTTGTTTATGTGGATTTTCTAGACAGAGAAATAAATGTGTCAGCACTGTATATAGGAGCTGTTAATAAATAAATGCATTTAACAGAATATATAGCCTCAAAAACGAAATGGTATACAGGTAAATGCTTCAGCAGTATTCTCCATCAATATAATGTTCTAATACACTACATTAGCACAGACTCTGAATGAAAAAGTGCCCGCATTTCCACTGTAAATCTTGAAGACTCATAAATATTATTTCTATTTTCAGAAATAGGAGTGTGATTAAACAAGCACAATGCCACCCCCAAGCTGTTTGAGGAAACGGATTAAGGAGAGAAGTAAGAGAAGGTTAGGAGATGTTTATGGTTACAATGGAGATTATATGCAAGGGGAAATTCCTCCATTTACATGATGAAGCTGAAAACTCTCCCAGTCATTTGGCCCAGTAGGTTCAGCTGTTATCCCCTATGTTTACTGTAAAATGCATAAACATCATTTTAATAAAGCATGTTTAACTGAAACAATTCGGTAAAGGCTGTATTTAGGCAGGTTGAAAAGTTGAACTTGACGGACGTGTTTCTTTTTTTCAACCTAACTAACTTACTATTTATTATTATAAAATCCTGGTAGAACATTTGCAACGAGAAGGACTTTTGCTTAACTCCACATTGGACTTACTTACCAACTGTCAGTGATATATAACTTGTTGGTCTATTGTTTGTACAGGCAGCTATACAGATTGCAGCTGGGGAGGAGGAAGAGAGAAAATCGGTAACAGCAGACCAAAGAGAGACCAGACTGGGTTCAGACACAAGCAATTTACTTACAAAGAGATGCAAACCGTGAACAATGAATGCCAGATGTTCCAGCAAAACAGCACATCTATAATATCTATTTGAATAATGACAAAGAATATGTGAGCAATCAACATTCTCATCCTGCTGAACACAGAGAAGAGGTAACTTCCACATATATACTGCCTGTGGGTAGTGGTGCATGATCCTTTAGGCTGGTGGCAGACAGGGACATTAGTCGTCCAATGACAAATTTCCCCTAATTTAGATGACTAACCTCCCTAAAATGTGGTTCGTATTCTTTCCAGTGGGATGGCATACATTTACGATGTCACCCAAAGTTGCCTCAAGAGTAAACTTTGGGCAACTTGAGAAAATATAAGTGATTTGCCTGTGGGTAGGCATTTTGGGTAGATAAGTCACCCAAAGTAGAGAATATTTATCGCTGGGAGACCAGTCTCCCTATCTGCCACTACCCTTAAGCTCCCCATAGACACAAAGATCTTTTTCTGCCCAACAACCGATCTTAAGGTGGCCATACCGAGAGAGATCCACTCATAATTTTAACAGTAACACTGCATGTATATGAAAGAATATATTACAAAGAAGACATATAATTGCAAAAGCAGTAAATAAAATAAAAGTAAAAACCCTATGTACTTTACTAAGTTTAGAATTTCCTGTTGTGTCCTCTAAGGCAGGAGTTGGGAAAAACTGGACAATCCACGGGTATATGGAGCCTCCTTGCATGACATTGTTGGTCACCTTTTTATTGCCTGCTGGGACATTCCCCTCATTAACTTATGCATGAGCTAGGAGTGCCCAGGAACATGCCATTTAAGACCCCCTGTAGGGGGTTGTCATTTTCAGGCAAGATTCCCCAATATAATATTGGTACTTGCCAGTATCCCATAATATAATAAAACCATGGGCAGGCTGTGATCCATATGTGAGCGATCAAATAGATACCAAACAAACACTAATGGGGTTGCATGTTCCAGTCCCCCAGGAACCATCCTATCATTAGGAAGCATGTGACCTCCTCATAACCAATATGTAAGTTATGAGGATGTGAATCCTATGACACAGGAGATATGGATCCTTTCCTATAATCCTCTGCTGCTCTAGGTCCAGAGCTCTGTTCTTTTATCAACTGAGCAAAGAATGGACTGGTCCAGCTTCCTTGCCCAAAAGGTGTGACTCCAAATTGTCTCAGAAGGCAGATATGGATCTCACCTTTCCACAGCCCCCCTGGTGAGATATACAATCAAAGGTCTCTGTGAGGAGTGTGAGCCTGAGACCAATTGTTTCCCATGTTGGCGCTATAGCAATACACGTTAATAATGTTAACTCTTATGATTAGTGATGGGCGAATTTATTCACCTAGCTCGAATTTGCGGCAAATTTCGGAGATTCGCCGCCGAATTTTCGAATTTTTTGTGAAATCGTTCGAAATTCACGAAGTTTTCATGAAAACGTTTGAAATTCACAAATTTATGGTGAAAACATTAAAAATTCACGAATTTAAAGTGAAAACATTTGAATTTCATGAATTTATAGTTAAATTGCTATTTTTGCAAATTGTTCGCCATTCGCGAATTTCTCAGGAAATTCACAAGAAATTCGGCGAAGCGAAACGCCCCAGATTCGCCCATCACTACTTATGATGTCACAGCAATGCTGCCCTGACAGACTTCAAGAGTTTCCACATGATAAACAGTGATATCATTTTTTCTGAACTGAATTGCATGTCAGATTGAATATCATCCATGAATTTCACACGATAAACCTTTTCTTCACAGAACTGAATCTGGCCCAAAGGCTGGATTTTCATCCTATTGATGCTCAATTTTCTAGTGACGTTTTGCCACTCTTAGTTTTACGAGAAAAATTATTGATAAACGAGTTCAATTCTTGGAAGGCAGTTTGGCCGACTTTGCTCTCTAAAAAAAAACTGAAATGAATATGAAGTTTAGTAATTAATCCCTGTAGTGTCTTACTTAGCAAAGTCAATTATCACTGTGTATTTTGCAACCGTGAAGTAGCTGCTACTAGTAGCTCTGTGTGTCTTCACCCTTATAAAACAAAAAATATAAAAAATCTTGTAATTTAATACTTTTAAAAAATTGGCGACTTGATATCTTTCCATATTTATAAACTATCACTGACAATACTTGGCAGGGCTCAGTGTGGCTCAGTGCAGCCTGCAGCCAGACATGTGTCCCCAGAGAAGCTTGTCTGTCAGTCCAGCTATATTGCTTAGTGCTGGGGAACTATTGAGGTTGTCAGAATGGGTGATAGGTGCATAGTGACAGCACAGTGCAGCCTATGACATGTATTAGTCTATGATTCATATAAAGGATCACTGATTTTGCCTGATTCGTGTCTCATTATCTGTTGTACACACAACTAGAAACCCATCATAATTGCAAGGATACTGGTAAGCAGTAGTACTGGGGGTATTTTCCACAACAAGGCAAATATTTTTCCTACACCCTCTCTAAAATACTAATATTTCACATTGTACTCGGGTAAAAATACTATATTTTTGTGACATGTCCCATTTCCTATGACTGGTCTAAAATAAAAATAAGAAGAGCTCTCTGTTTTAGTGGAAAAAAAGATCAGTTTTAAGGAATAACCACATTATATTACTGTAAATGTTCTATATAACCATTAAACGTATGACCAATAATGATAAGTGCTTTTACATAATTCATAACCATAAACGGCAATGTAACTGATCAATAGTATAAAATCATAAATTTCACCTATCCGCTCAATGGCAGTGTTTTGTGGGAAATGATTTATTGTCAAAGCCATAAACCATAAATTCAAACCTCATTTCCAACCAAAAGATTATATTGATTTGCCAATAAAAGCAGGAGGAATGCACTTATTTACATGGTTCTGTTCTAAAATCACATTGTAAATATTTTGAAGTTAAATGCACTCTCTTGGCACTTAAGAAGTCTGTTATTCCCATGATCCATTTTATTGATGCACCTGCCTATTAGAAATATATTATTGCATGGGCTGAATATCTCACATCACCCTTTTATAAACATGTTAAACCAACAGCCTTTAAAGGAGAATTCAACCCCTTTGGCCTTTGAAGGATAAGTCAACCCCATGACCTTTAAATGACAAGGAAAGGCAAAAAAAAATTAAATCCCATTTTTACTTTCTTTAATGAAAAACAAACATATCTCCAATATACTTCAATTAAAAAATGTGTACCGTTTTTATAAGAAACCTGACTGTATGCTGTGAAAGTCTCCCTTCATTTAGTGCTGTGGATAGGAATTGTCAGACGGTCCCTAACTACTGTGCAGGGAAACAATCATACTTATGAAAAGCAGGGGAAGCCCCCCCTTACTTCCCAGCCATGCAGAACTCAAGAAGCTTTGTTTGTGTCCCTGTTTTGATCATTTATGACAATCTCTAAGCAGCCCAGATAACACTGAGCATGTGCACAGTCTTGGTCTTGCAAAGATGTATAACAAAGTTACAAGATGGTGACCCCTATGCCCAACTTTGAAAGCATAAATCATTTGTTTGATTAGGCTTGTGGTGCAGTAAGTTCATGTTTATGTTTGGTATACAAAATTGAGCATTTCTAGCTTTATTCTATTTTAGACTTTCCTTGTCCTTTAAAGTAGAGTTCAAAAAGTACCTCCTATTGTCGTCAGACACAATTATATAACCTTTACATGTACTTTCAGGGGGGGGGGGGGCTGGACGCACCCCTTGTCTTCCCCTAAGACTATGATGTATTTACAAAAACTATTAATTTATCTGATCTTTTTTTTTTTTAACCAAGCTTCACCAAACTCCCATCGACGATTTTAATTCATTTATTAATAAAATGACTTTAAAAAGACTCGAATTGTACAAAACCCAGTGCAGATCATGATATCCTTAAATTGTAAAAGGGACATCTGTCACTGACTTTGGAAGATTCGAGATGGCAGATTTTTGGATTCCAACTTTTAGCAGGTTCAAGGTATTATTAATCTATGAAAAGTCAAGTTTTTTTTTCCCACAAAAATTTTTAGTTTTTCCCCAAAAATCGTGACCAGAAGAGGTTTAATAAATAAACCCCATTTATTAATAATGATGCATTGATTCATTAAAGGGATCCTGTCATCAGTTAATAGTGCTGTTCCAGAAGAATTCTGCATTGAAATCCATTTCTCAAAAGAGCAAACAGATTTTTTTATATTTCATTTTGAAATCTGAAATGGGGCTAGACCTATTGTCAATTTCCCAGCTGCCCCAAGTCATGTGACTTGTGCTCTTATAAACTTTAATCACTCTTTACTGCTGTACTGCAAGTTGGAGTGATATCACCCCTCCCTTTCCCCCACCCAGCAGCCTAACAACAGAACAATGAGAAGGTAACCAGATAACAGCTCCCGAACACAAGATAACGAAAGAGCAACACTGAATAGTAAAACCCATGTCCTACTGCGTACTATTCAGTTACATTGAGAAGGAAAAACAACAGCCTGCCAGAAAGCAGTTCCCTCCTAAAGTGCTGGCACAAGTCACATGACTGGGGCAGCTGGGAAATTGACAAAATGTCTAGCCCCATGTCAGATTTCAAAACTGAATATTAAAAAATCTGTTTGCTCTTTTGAGAAATGGATTTCAGTGAAGAAGTCTACTGGAGAAGCACTATTAACTGATGCATTTAAAAATTGACAGTTTCCCTTTAAATGGGAGCCAGAGTAATACTGTATAGGCTGGGCAATTTAAGGCTAATGGTTGCGCTTGGTAGGACACTTGTATTGTGGGGGTTACAAAAAACTCAGAGGGAGCCTTCGCTCTTCTGCCTATTTTTTTTTTCCAAGGAAATAAATATAAATCTGATGCTAAACTATCCAATTCATTAAAAATACTTGCTACATTTTTGAAAGATTGATTAGACAAACTTTAAATAACCCCCCAAAAAAAAGGTTCATTTTTATTATAGTGTTTATTAACCTAGTTGCAACAAATCAACATTTAGCATTGAGTTTACATGTGTCTGGCATGTAGGCCTGTGGTAGAAATAAGAAAGAGCTGATGGGAATTCCTATTGGAAATCATTTAGGGTTATTACAGGCCATTCTAACTGTGCAGTAATCAGATTTTTACTAAAAATCACACAAATCATGCAAGGAATGTTTGAATTTGTGTGGAAAACAACTTCTCCATAATTCCCCACCACCTTCTGTGTATTCATTATGTGAATGAATGTTGATCAGTGTAGTGCTAGCTTCTTAATAGGTTCTATTTGCTATATTCTGATATTTAATTCATGAAGGTGCATGCTAGATGTTGTTGGCAAAACATGTCTTCTTCCTACCTAACCAACATTTTCAGTTTGTACTTAACCATCTGTGTTTTGACACATCTCGTTTTAAAGTGTTTGCTGTATATTTTTTTTTTTCTACTCAGATATCAAAATACAGTCTGGATAAAGAGTTTAATGTATTTACAGCTGAGTAATCAATGTCCTAATAGTAAAAGAAAGACAAATATATATTTTAAAATTGCAATGCCCATTGATCTGTATGCGCTGTATGGTAATGGTGTTACCTGCCTTTACATTGTGGTTGTAAACAGTGTAAGTCATGGCAAAGCATTCAGAATCTTGGAGATCTCTGGCAGATGGCCTTCAAACACCTTTAATATCTGTACATTTTATACATATTATATATATAGATAACAAGGGAAAGTTGTGTTCACCACTTATTTATAAAACCATTAGGCGGAGGTGCAATGAGGCTGTGACCACAAAATACATATAGACAAATACAAGAGGTCCTCTGCACTCAACCCATTATCAATATATTTAAGACATTGAGACTAAGTTTTACCTGCAACTTACTTGCTGCTTTCAAAGTAAAACTCCCAAACTTGGTTGCCCTTTTATTAGACACCAGTGGGATCACTTGACTATAGCTGGGAGGGGTGGGAACTACAACAGAGAGCTGGTCACTACTCCTATTTGAACTATAACTAACAAGGGAAAGTTGTACTTACCACTAATTTTCACTAATGGTTTTAAAAATTAGTGGTGAGCACAACTTTCCCTTGTCAGATATGGGATGACTTTGAAGTAGTTGGCCAACTTAAATATAATACAATATATGGACAAAAAAAACAAACAAACCGCACTCCAAGGACTTCGTGTCTCAAAAGCCAAGTGAAGGTTTATTCTTGCTCAACGTTTCGGTGCTCCAACTGAGGCCATCTTCAGGAGGGTGACGAAGTCCTTGGAGTGCGGTTTGTTTGTTTTTTGTTATACTAATATGTTGACCGGCACCCAGGCATTTGAGGACAGTTTAGAGTGCACCAGTTGTATGGGATTTATATATATATATATATATATATATATAGATAGATAGATAGATAGAGAGATGGATAGAGAGATATATAGAGATAGATAGAGAGAGAGCGAGAGATAGAGCATGAGATGTCGGCACAACACGTTTGTAGGTAGAAGGTGCAAGACTTTGAAAAATGATTATGTATGCATCAAGGAAGTTCGCACTCAGGACTTATGGCAAAAAAAAGTTGTTTAAGAAAAAAGAACTAACGTTTCGGCTAGATCCCTAGCCTTTCTCAAAGTGACAAACACAAACAGTAGCAACCATTTTAAAACACCAGTGGCGGGAAAAGGGAATGTAGTGACGTCATATTACATCGTAGACAAGGGGAGGGTCATACCAAAACAGTTGTGTAAAAATAGTTAAAATACTAAACAATATTAAATCCAAAGCAATAAATTAGAAATAACCAGAAATAGTGGTGCGTGAACAGCTCCACTAAAGATACGTGTAAGTATCAAACATGAATTAAAACAATGTTGCCGTAATATGAAACCTCAGAATTCGAACAATAATAAAATGAAGAGAAAACAATGTAACCAATAAAGTATTCAAATAAGCGCAAGTGTTCTGCGAGCGTGTCAGCCAGAGGGACGGATTTACTAAATTCACATGAAGGTTTCGAAATTCGATCGAATTTTCAAAATTATTTGAATTTGAATTTCGAATATGCAAATGAGGTCACATCGACCATCGAATTTTCAAAATTCGTCCGATTCAATAATTCAAATTTAATTGTATTCAAATAGTTGATGGACGAAGAACGTCCCCTTTAAAAAATAGGCCGGTTCGCCAACTTGGACCTACCGAATTGCTTTAAAACCCTATGGGAAGCTCTCATAGGTGTTTTAATGTTTTCTGTGATCTAATATAAAAAATGCGATCAAAGGGTTAAAATCATTCGATTCGAACGATTTAATCATTCGATTCGAACAATTTAATCGATAGATCAAATTTTTTACATTGATCGTTCGATTGGTTGAATTGGTCGAATTGTGTTAAAAACATTCAATTTCGAATGTTTTTGAAATTTGACCACTTCCCCTTTAAATTCGATATATATATATATATATATATATATATATATATATATATATATATAATCACAAGAGAATGCAGTAAAAACCCTGTCTGTAAGAGCCCTGCATGTCATTTAGAACCCTTTCCCCAGCCACTGCAATGCATCTTGGGGGAATGTAGCGATGTGGGGACTGTTTTTTTAATTACTTGTTTAGTATAACAAAAAAACATATATTTTTTTTAAATTAAACATCAAAAAAGAAACATAAACATCGAAGAATACAAATCCAAATTCGAATTTTCGGGAACAGCTTATTCACCTGAAGTTTAAAATAGCTCCCATAAACTCGAATTTCAACCCTTGATAAATCTGCCCCTTAATCTCATGTGCCGCTTAGCCGTCAGTTTGTCAAGAACTGCTGCAAGGATAAATTAATTACAATACCCTCCCCTATGTCATCAATTAAAGTGGACCCAATAAGAACCTTACTACGAGTAGAGAATGTACTATTAACAACACCCTTTGTACTTGATCCTGTAACCAATTTTCTATCCATGTGCAAACAACTTCATTAAAACCAGAAGTTTGTGGGGCACCGTACCAACCACTTTGGCATAATCTAAATGTCACATTTATGCACCCCACTGTCCAGCTTCTTACTAACCTCATCATAAAAAGCAAGACTTGACCTATCCCTCATCAAGCCATGGTGATTACTACCCATAATGTCCTTCTCCAGAACATATTATTCAACAATCCTTCAACTCGCCCACCATATATGTCAAACTTACTGGCCTATAACTGCTATATTGAGACTGTAATTCCTTTTTAAATATGGGGATTACATCAGCTTTCCTCCAATACATAGGTATCATACCAGATGAAATTGAGTCTGAGAAACTCAGAATTAGCATCTGGTCTAACACTGAGCAAAACTCTCTCAGTAGCTATCTGGGCCTGGTACCTTGTTCACACTAGTTTTGAGTAAAGCTATATGAACCATATCCTCAGACACAGACTAGATTGAGCTGAGCTAACAGTGCAGTGTCGGACTGGGGCCCCCCACACCATCCTCCGGGGCCCCACATCTGTAGAGCCCCCTATCCCCACCAAGCCACCACGTCCCAGCCAGGGTCAGAGAGGGAGGTACCGCAAGCAGCGCAGGGAGCAGGTCTGGATCAGCGGGCCCAAAAGAGCTGGACCCTACCAGGTTTTTTCCTGGTGTCCTACTGGCCCAATCTGACCCTGGCTATGAGGTAGGTCTTGTAACTCTATTTTTTATTTTCTTCTATTGTATACACTGAAGAAAAGAACCAATTGACCACATTTGCCTTTTCTATATCCAAATCTATTACAACTGTAATGCTGCCATCAGTTAGAGGAGCCACACTCTCAACCCGCATATTTTTACAATTAATATACTTTAAAAATGGCAAAATGCATGTCAAGAATGTGTTGAAGGAAAAGATGCCACTGGAAATAGGCAGTTATGAGTAGATAACAGAGAGGAAAACCAGATGGACACATCAGAATCTTTTCAAAATCCAGAACCTCGTTATTAAGGAGTACAACACAAAGAACAAGCCTTATTTATTTGTCATGTTGAATGTAGGTCTAAAGCTACCCTTTAAATATAACTTCACACATATTAAATAGGGATGCACCGAATCCACCATTTTGGATTTGGCCGAACCCCCGAATCCTTCCTGAAAGATTTGGCTGAATGCGAACCCTAATTTGCATATGCAAATGATGGGTGGGAAGGGGAAAACATGTTTTACTTCCTTGTTTTGTGCCAAAAAGTCACGTGATTTCCCTCCCTGGTACTCATTTGCATATGCAAATTCGGATTTGGTTCAGCCAGGCAGAAGGATTCGGACGAATCCTGCTGAAAAAGGCTGAATCCTGGCCGAATCCCAAATGGAATCCTGGATTCGGTGCATCCCTAATATTAAAGAACTTGAAGGCTGATATATTAACATAGGAGTCAGCAATTCGTTTCTTTAGTAAACCAACATTTGCTAAATGTAAATAATCAAAAATCTGATGCTCTTTATCACTTATGTTAGTAAATCAACCACAAGGTGTCACAATTTTTAACACGCCATCTGTTTTATTGAGATTTGCAAGTGAAAGTGTTATGAAAGAAGGAAGACTGAATGGTTTAATCACTGAACCATAATTCATGGGAGCTTGAGTTTATTTTGGTGCCAGCACCTAGTCTTTTAATCGCTATGAGCCTCAGGCACTAAATGTAAGATTATAAGCTCTGTGGAGAGACTGTAATTGCCTGTAAAGTTTCATTCATAGTGCCTGGTGCAATTAAAGGGATACTGTCATGGGAAAACGTTTTTTTTTCAAAACACATCAGTATAGTGCTGCTCCAGCAGACTTCTGCACTGAAATCCATTTCTCAAAAGAGCAAACAGATTTTTTTATATTCAGTTTTGAAATCTTACAAGCCATTTTGTCAATTTTCCAGCTTCCCCAGTCATGAGACTTGTGCCAGCACTTTAGGAGGGAACTGCTTGCTGGCAGGCTGTTGTTTTTCCTTCTCAATGTAGCTGAATAGTACACATTGGGACATGGGTTTTACTATTGAGTGCTGTTCTTAGCTCTACCAGGCAGCTGTTATCTTGTGTTAGGGAGCTGTCATCTGGTTACCTTCTCATTGTTCTGTTGTTAGGCTGCTGGGTGGGGGAAAGGGAGGGGGTGATATCACTCTAACTTGCAGTACAGCAGTAAAGAGTGATTGAAGTTTATCAGAGCACAAGTCACATGACTTGGGGCAGTTGGGAAATTGATATGTCTAGCCCCATGTCCGATTTCAAAATGAAATATAATCTTTTTGTTCTTTTGAGAAATGGATTTCAACCCCCGAATCCTTCGAGAAATATTTGGCCGAATCCCGAACCGAATCTAAACCCTAATTTGCATATGCAAATTATGGTTGGGAAAAACATTTTTTACTTCCTTGTTTTGTGACAAAAAGTCATGCAATTTCCCTCCCCATCCGGATTCGGTTTGGCTGGGCAGAAGGATTTGGCCGAATCCGAATACTACTGAAAAAAGGCAGAATCCTGAACCGTATGCTGATTCGTTGCATCCCTAATTTCAATGTAGAATTCTGCTGGAGCAGCACTATTAACTGATGCATTAAAAAAAAACAAAAAAACTTTTTTCCCATGACAGTATCCCTTTAAAAAAACCCACATAAGCTTTGCTCAACATATCTGATTGTTGTTTTCTGGCATTTAATGTAATTAACTAACACGGTGAGCATTAGCAGCCTGCTGGAATGGATTTATTGTGCCATGAAAGGGCGTTCATTTGTGAAAGTTGTTTAGATTGGTTAATGACTGACACGGACAATAGAATGAGTACATTGTCTGTGATACCTATAAAATGTAATGTAAAGAAACATCAAAGAGTGTCAAGAGGAACAATAAAAGATTAGAAAAAAAAGATCCAAATGATCATTTCGGCAAATGAACAATGAACACTGAATGGAGGAGACCATCCAATAGGGTCTATTTTTCTCCTGTAATTTCTGTTGTGCCACAGCTAATTATCTATTTGCAAGATCTATGCGTGGGTGAAACTGGGAATCTGTATCTAACAAACAGCCACTAGAATTGATCTCTCTGTCATTAGTCTCTTCTCAAGGCAAATGAGAAATACTTGTTTAAATGCCATTGCCTGCAACAGAAATTCCTTTGCAAAAAAAGTGCTGTTAAAGTGCAACGTGTGGTGTGCTGTATCTATGAAGGTAAATACAATTAAGTCTGCATTCTGCATTTAGGAAGAGACTATATTGTGTAAATTTAAGCTTTTGAATCAAAGTGTTTCTCTCTATTAAATTGATATATAAAATGCTCCTCTCGTACGCACGCCCTGCCAAAATCATCTTCCTATCCTTATTTAATCTTTTACACAAGAAAAAACAAACCCACTCAAAAAAGTGAGTCATTCACAAAGAAATCTTAGATTTCATTCCGAAGCCTTGTTAACTAGAAGAGATGAATTGGGGCTGAGAGTGGAGATTTTATTACAGTTTTGCTAAAAGAGAGGGAATTGTTCACAGTGAAATTAGCAAAATGATTAATAATAATTCAAATATTTTACTGATAATTACAGAAATGGGACCTGTTATCCAGAATGTTTGAGACCTGGGGTTTTCCAGATAATTGTTCTTTCTGTAATTTGGATCTTCATACCTTAAAAATCATTTAAACATTAAATAGAACTGTGTTACTTCCAATATGGCTTAAAGGGAAAGTCCACACAAACATAACTTAAGCTTTTTGAAAAGTAAACATGATTTCAAGCAATTGCAATTTTATAATACACCTCAATTATGATATGCAAAAAAAATATGCAGACTTTTCATGATTTTTAATGGTTTGGAACAGTTCCCTAAGCCTAGACCCCTGCTCTTCTACTGATCTGTCTGACTATTTTGCTGAACTGTCTGACTACTGTAACTTTGTATCAGCAGCTATCTGTCCTTAGTCTGCATCCTCCAAACCCTACAATTACCTGCACCCATGATTTCAATAAGGAACAGAGCATCATAATGCAATGCAATGTGGGTTATGTAGTTCCTGCATGTTGTCTATAAGCATAGAAAATGGCATTTATTTTTTGGAGAAACGGATAACTGTGATAGGTATATTAGGGGTTTCTGTGTTATGTGGGCCTCTTTATCACATTTTGGTTTGAAAGTCAGAGTTCCCCTTTAAATTATATCAAGTACAAGGTACTATTTTATTATTACAAAAAAGGAAATCATTTTTTAAAATTTTAAATTATTTGATTAAAATCGGTGGGTTGATCTATGGGAGACAGCCTTCCCAATATATGTAGCTTTCTGGATAACAGGTTTCCAGATAATGGCCCCAATACCTGTACACTTTCTTAAGGTACATGTATGGGACTTGTTAACTAGAATTCTTATGAATTTATAAAATAGACTACATGAATTTATGTCTGCTAAAAAATCTTTTAAACATTAAATAAACCCATAAAATCGTTTTGCCTCCAGTAACGATTAATGGTATCTTAGTTGGCATGAAGTAAAAAATTCTTACTGATGAAAAGGTTGACTTTATTGATGTTAAAATTGACATATTCGACATTTTCAAATTTGAATCCCCCAAATTGAATGTAAATTTGAATGTGAGATTTATCACACATTGACCATGGAAACAGTTCTAATTTGAATATTCGCCACCTAACTAGTGATGGACGAATCTGGGGTGTTTCGCTTTGTTGAATTTTTTTGTGAATTTCTCGGGAAAAATTTGCGAAATTAGTGAAATCGGAAAGTTCACAAAAAAGTCGAACATTTTCAAGAAATTTTTTTGGAATTCAAGCGATTTCACAAACAAATTTGTGAATTTAAATCGATTTTGCAAAAAATTTGTGAATTTTGAGCGTTTTCACTAAAAATTCATGAATTTCGATCGATTTCACCAAAAATTTGTGAAATTAGAATATTTTCCCGAAAAATTGGAAATTGGCACCGCAAATTTTCTCTGGTGAATTTTCGCAGGTGTTTCACATATTTATTTGCCGGTGTCGGATCTCGGGAATTCGCAGCGAATTCGAGTTAGGCGAATAAATTCGCCCAGCACTACACTTAACTCTCGTCAAGTTAATTTACTAGTCAATGGCAGAGATCCGTTGAACAATTTGAATATGTCAATTGCCTTCCTGACATTCAAGTTTTTTTGGTGGGAAAGCTTCATTCGAATTTGATTTAAATTTTCAGGTCGGAACTGTTCGATCAAATATTAGACATTCAATTTTTTCTAAAATAACCTCCCATTCAAGTTGTGAGTGTATTTGAATTTATTAGAGTAAAAAAAATAAAATAAATTTGATATTCAACCTGTGATAAATCTGCCCATAAAAGCTATCTGTCTATGGCCCACCCGTAATTCTAAGCTTTCTGGATAACAGATTCCTTGATAATGGGTACCATACCTGTATCACAAAAAAACAAATACATTCATGCAGCTTCGTAATTAAAAAAACAGAGTTCATGGTGCATTTTTAGAGGGAAAATGTTACGATCCTCTCTCCTATTAAACTATATAAGGCCGCTGACATTTTTTTTGCATACAGCACCCTCTGCTTTGGGCTACAGATGTTTTATTTGCAAACAAGGATGCTGGGCTCTAAGCAACAACCTTGCCAGAGGTTTCAACTAGTGTTATTTACTGGATAAAGTGCTGCTCGTGGCTTCCAGCGTTTTATTGCCTTCTGGTTCAGCTAATTCAAGGTCACTTCCATTTCTCGGAATTGTTGTTAGCACCTATGACCTCTTTGCTTGTTTTTCACTTTTAATGAATAGGTTCAGCACTTAGGATAAGAAAATGACTGCTTTATCTTTTTTATAGGGCCACTGGGTGTAGTGTAGTAACAAAAACACAAGTGCTCAAACCAAGACTCACAGCTATGTATTTTCATATATATAGATACAGGCGGAGGTACATTGAACTAAAATGTGTCTGCTTCATGCTTTGGTCAGCAACCCATACATTCATTTTATTTAAAATGCTAAACATAAGCACCCTTTTTTCCATACCTTAGGACAGTACAAAATACTCATATTCTTTATTGAAATATCACACATTGTATAACTTTATTTGTAAAGTGCTGTTAAGGAGGCGCAGCGCTGTACAATGCATAGGATCATAGGACAAAGAGCTTAAGTGCTATGTGGTAAGAGACATTGTGTGAAGGAGGTCTCTGCCCCATAGAGCTTACAGTCTAAGTGGATGGGGATAACATACAGGTACAAATTGGAGATGACAAATTGCACATGGTAAGGCATAGTCAGTAGGCACAAACTAGGCTAATGTTTTAGTGCTCCTAAAGGTAGGCTCTTAATTTTTCCTTGAAAAGATTGAGAGAGGATTCCTTACAGAGGGATTCAGGGATGGAATTCCAGTAATAAGGAGTCACAAGATAAAAGGGCTCGAGAAGAGAGGTGGCAGTGGATGTGGATGGTATGAAGAGAAGGTGGCTCTGAGAAGAGCGGAGAAGATGACCAGGAACACATAATACTGGGGTATGTACATTATTCTTATCAGTGGGTATAACTCTAATTGAGCTGCCAGTGGAATGTTTTGTACCATACTGTTGTGGGAAATCGTTTTTTTTTTTAAACACATCAGTTAATAGTGCACTGAAATCCATTTCTCAACAGAGCAAACCCATTTTTTAATATCTAATTTTGAAAGCTGACATGTGGCTAGACATACTAGTAAGTTTCCCAGCTGCCCCCAGTCATGTGACTTTTGCCCTGATAAACTTCAGTCACTCTTTACTGCTGTACTACAAGTTGGAGCGATATCATCACTTTTTCGGCACATGCCCACTTGTAGGACATTTCCAGAACCAAACCACTGCGCATGCGCCGAAAGTTACGAAAACTTCTAAAAACGTTTGGTGCATGTGCAGTTTTTTAGTTCCAGAAATCTCCTCCAACTGCACATGTGCTGAAAACACTGGTATACTTCCGAAGCAGACTGAAGAAAGCTGTGAACTACCGTCCCAAAACTCTGCAGGAGGGTTAATTAAAAAATTACCTGGGGGGGGGGAGAAGAGAGGGGTTTCTACACAGGGGAGGGGGGAGGTTTTTTTTTCCTTACAGGTTTCCTTCTCCTTTAAAGGGAAATCTCTACACATAGGACAGATTATCTTTATAACTATACATAGCAGTGTATTTTATGACTTAGAATCTGTATTTATTCTGCCGCATGCCTATTACCTCTTTCTGTCAATTGTTATCTGGTATTAGGAAGAGAGAGTAATTAAATTGCTGTATATAGACAGATTGAAGCAGGGAAATTACTTAATGTACATAGAGGGAGTAGAGTTTAGAGATTATAAAGATAGGCAGGGAAGCAAAAGAATTGTACAACAGCCTGGTGTCTTCATACCAACTGAAACCATTCAGTCGTGAAATGATTCCACGGAAACGATTTGTAATCAGACATTTCTAGTTAATATATTTCTAAACACAGAATAAGCTATTAGATGTGGTTTAATACCCATTTAACTCCCTTTTTGTTAGGAGCTGAAATACCGTGTGTGTTGCTAACGCTTACAGCTAGGAAAACTATGAGAGTTTATCAGGCAGGCTCCGCACTAAGAGGCCTTTTTATCTCCGGTCAGATCTTATTTGGTTTTATAAGGTTTTCATACCAAGACTAAACTCACTTTTTTCTCCAACCATGAACATCATGACATTTTAAAAAAAAATCAAAATAACAAGTATGAAGGAGAAAAGTTGTGAAAACCGCAACTTCTTCGAGTTGTCGCACAATAACTGCGCCTTTGAATATTTGCAAAAAAGTTAGGGTCAAAAATATCCAAAAACTCTACAACCACGAACACAATAAAGGGACATCTGCCATTGATTTCTGTGTGTTTTCAACAGATTTTTGCTGGAGTGTTTTCTTATTCACAATTGTCACTGTTTTGTTGCATAATAAAACCTGGAAAAAAAAAAATCGCCATTATTTTTACCTGACTTTTTTCAAAATATGGCACCAAAAATCATGATCTGAAATAATTGCGCCTTAATCAATCAGCTCCTAGACGTTCAGAATACATAGGCAAAGTGGACAAGCAGCAGAGAAATAATAACCTCCCGAGTGTTATGAATAAGATTCATTAGATCAGCTAGGTCAGAGACCTCCGTAGCATCAAGCCTGGAGGAAACACAAAACTGGGAAGAAGAGTGAACAGAGGCTTCACACTGGATACACTTCACATCATCCTGTGCATCTGTGAATCACTCTCTTTCTATATATATATCCAGATACAAATACTATATAATAATATAGCCTACTGTTATATGTGTTCCATATATTTTTGATAACTTTTATATGCCATTAAAAGCTTTTTTCTAAACCCAAATATCTAAATAGCTATTTTTAAGCATGCTTGATTAACAGCAGTTGCTTGGCACTTTTCTTCCTCCTATGAGTAGTTTTTCATAAAGTACATTTGTGATAACTACCTTCATGCTGTTCATTTGTTCAGCTTTCCTATACCCTCCACTATAATCAATCCTAATAAGGTCTTTTAAGTTTCCTGAAAATTACTTCTGTGATTTTGGACTTTGCGTGTAAAGCTAAAATGTTGTGCAGTAGGCACATCTGCATAAGTAACTGGATAATACATTACATTATATTGCCATAGTCAAACACTAAAAAGCGACTAAATTGATGTAAAAAATGCAAGCAAATCTCTTTATTTCCTAGGGGTCATTTAATACCCGAGGGGGGGGGTGTCAGGGGTGGATCATTGCATAGGCTAGCCTAGGCTATAGCCTAGGGGCTCATAGTGGTCAGGGGCCCATGGGTTTTTCTTGTAAAAAAAAATTTTCTTAAAAAACCACAAAAAACTTCACCATCCACTGTAACTGCCTGGTGCTTGCTGATGCTTACTGCTGGCTGGGAGGCTTTCTGGTGCTGCATGTTTATAAGTCGTGTGTGCGTGCAAATCTATAAAACCAGGCTGTCTTTGGTGAAATTGGCGAGCACCAGTGATGTCGAAGCAGATTTTCACACTCACGTGACTTTGGAGAGTTGAGCACACACACATGAGGTCCGAGTCTCTAGCAGAAGACTCGCAGTCTAATCCACTTCTTGCCTAAATCTAGCTACTATATACTGTACATATTGCCTGAACCCTGCTTTAATTGCCTCCCAGCCAGCTAGAAAGCAGCAAGGCACAGGGGGCAGGCGGCAGCACCACCGAGTCCAGCAGTGTTTTGCAGTCTGCAGGACAGAGAAATCTCCAAAGATCAGTTCAAAAATCCAGCCAATCCAAACAGGCTCCACTGCTGGGCTCAGCAGGCAGTAGCTGTGTACCTGCTATTGTTTAAAGATAACTTTTACAAAAAAAAAAAACTACATTTTTTATATATATATCAAGCCAGCTATCTAGCAGCAGGTGCTAGTGGCCATTCAGGGTCTCACTGTAGCCTTCGCCATGGTTTTTAAAGATGCTGACAGCGACATAAGCCATTGCCTAAGCTTGAAACCGCTAGCATATTTACATGGTGGTGAGCTTTTTGTAAAAAGAAAAACATGGCAGCACCAAATTCAGCAGTGTTTTGTAGTCTGCAGGACAGAGAAATCTTCAAAGATCGGTTCAAAAATCCAGCCAGTCCCAAACAAGCTGAATCAGCCAGGTACCGCCAACTGTACTGTGCACCACTGCTGGGCTCAGCAGGCAGTAGCTGCGTACCTGCAATTTTTTAAAGATACTGTAACTTTAATAAAAACATAAATTTTTTAAAAATATCAAGCCAGCTATCTAGCAGCAGGTGCCATTGGCCATTCAGGGTCTCGGCGTGGTCTGCGCCACGGTTTTTAAAAAAGCTGACCACTGCATCATACGCTAACTTCAAGTGCTATTGCCTAAGCTTGAAACAGCTAGCGTATTTACGCGGTGGTTGGCTTTTAAAAAAAAAAAAAAAAAACATGGCGCGGACTGCGCTGTGGAAAGGGTAGCCTAGGGGCCTCACATGTCCTTAATCTGCCACTGGGGGGAGCACAAGAGTGCTATGGGGTACAAAGGCAAGACGGGGCAGGGGAAAGGGCAGGAGAAGGACATCTACATGCCTCCTCATGCCCTCCGAAAAAACTGGGTGTTTGGGTGAAATCTGGACAGCTTGCATCCCATTGGGGTGATGTTTGGGTGTTTGACCTCCAACATTTACCACCCTGAAAACACAAAGTTGAAGCACCCCTGTGACCTCCCATTGCTGGTCATGAGAATCAGACATTTTGCCATTGCATTTCCAGCAAACAATAAAAAAAGGCACAAGTGATTTTCAATGAACGCATGTTCTACATGGGGGTATAAGGGAGTATTACCCTTTTAAATTAGTATTCTGTATGTAAGGTATTTGTTTCAGGATATCTACCCCACACTCATGTAGAAAAGAGCTATTTAGTAAGGGGTCTTATTGAACAACTCAATACAAGAGACAAAGCATGTAGAAAAGTAACCTAATTATGACTATATCTTGGATTAAATCTTAAAAACGTAAAGATTCTGTTGAGCAAATCAGAGCCAAGGGTGAAATCCGCTGCCTTCAATGGATAACAATTCTCAGAAAGCTGTGTTATTGCCACGGCACCAGTTCCCATGGTTACAGATGGGAGGCTGACAATGCAAGGAAGACAGATCCTCATCTTTGTTTTGCTGTTGCATGTAGCTCACAGGAGCGAACGAACCTCCCTCCAATGATAGGGAGTTGAATTCTGTTCAGTGGCAATAATTGATCCTTATTATTGCTTGCTTTCAGTGAAATGTAAAAAGGTGTATCTTATGCAGGATTTCATAAGAACAGCTTAGCGTCACTTTTGGGCATAAGTGAGCTGCTTTTGTTAATATATTTTCTATATGCCACATTTAAATGACCACATTTGTGTGAGAACAGCCTATTCCGATGACGGGCGAATGGTTATGTGTTAGACTGTAAGAATAAGTAAGTTTAATATCAAATACATAAGTCCCCTATCATTCTGATGCCACAATGCCAATGGCCCAAGGCAGGATAGGTGCAGGGAGGGGTGATGTTCTCCCCAATAATGATTTTGTCATTGTACTGACAGAGTTCAGAAAGTCATCAGATGTTAGATGGGGCCCATGTGCAGAAGTGTCGCTTCATGTCTGATTTCATCACAGTGTCTAGCTTAGCAGACAAACGGGAAACTGTCTTAAGTTGCAATACTGAACATCTTGCAGAAATGTATAAATGTATATGTCAATAAAATTTCGATATGTCCAATGTCCAGGGAGGGTCCAGACCATGTAAGGCAGTGATCCCCAACCAGTAGCTCGCGAGCAACATGTTGCTCTCCAGCCACTTGGATGTTGCTCCCAGTGGCCTCAAAGCAGGTGCTTATTTTTTAATTAATGGCTTAGAGGCAAGTTTTGGTTGCATAAAAAACAGATGTCCTGCCAAACATTCTCTCCTGTAGGCTGCCAGTCCATTTAGGGGCTACCAAAAAGCCAATCAAAGCTCTTATTTGACATCCACATGGACTTTTTCATGCTTGTGTTGCTCTCCAACTCATTTTTAAATTTAAATGTGGCTCACGAGCAAAAAAGGTTGGGGTTCCCCGATGTATATCTGTGTACACCCATTTTAAATTCCTTCTGATGTCTATATAATCCTTGGACCAAGAGGTGTGTCTTTGGTGAGCCCTCGCGTACCATCTAAGAAGTCATGCTACGGCGGCACTGCGACAGCTTACCCAGGCAAAACTTATTGTCTTGTTTTGGACTCAATAAACTACCTCCTTAGGTTTGTAAGTGCCTTATCTCTTGGTTTTGTTTTACATACGAGGTCATAGAGGTAGAAATAAACCAACACTTTGTAAAAAACCCATGCAGTGTTATTATACATTGTGCAGGTATGGGATCCATTGTCCAGAAAGCTTTGCATTACAGGAAGGCCATCTATCATAGACTCCATTTTAATCAAATAATTAAATTGTTTTAAAAATAATAAAATAGCACCTTGTAATTGATCTCAACTAAGATATAATTCATCCTTATTAGAGGCACTCTATTGGGTTTATTTAATGTTTAAGTGATGTTCTAGTAGACTTAAGATATAGAGATCCAAATTACAGAAACACCCTTTATCTGGAAAACCCCAGGTCTCGCACATTCTGGATAACAGGTCCCATACCTGTATTAAAAGCCTGCAGGGTACAGCAAGGCTGCTTAAAGGTGAACCCCCCAGGCGCAAACTCAAATTTAATAAAGAGCGGCCAAGTGGCCAACGCTAACTAAAGTTTGTCCGAAAGACTATCTGCAGGAACATCGCCAGTTTACTAACAGTCTTAGAGGACAATTTGCTAGCTCACAGCTCAGCGCCATTGACGTTTTGCACCCTTTCACCAGGTGAATTTTCGCTCAGGCGAATGGTCGTTACTCTGCAAATTCATCAAAATGGGACATTTCCAATACAATCCCTTTTCAATACAGTCTGCTTGATGAGATGAAGGTACAACCTTAAAAAATCTTATGTCAGAGACATCATATGCTGTACCCAGAAAAGTAAAAAAAAAAGACAAAACTTAGGGGCATATTTACAAAATTCACATGAAGGATTTGAAGTTCGATCAAATTTTCAAAAAGATATGAATTCAAATATTCGAATGTTTTTGAAGACCACTTCGACCAGCGAATTTTGAAAATTCGATCGAATGATTTGAGTGATTCGAATAAAAATCTATTTGACTATTCGACAGTTGAAGTACTTCCCCTTTAAATTTTTATTCAACTGCCTAGTTCGCCAGATTAAAGCTACCAAATTGGGTTTCATTATGATTAGTTTCTGCCCTAGAAGGATCTGATACTAAACTAAAATTTGGCTCTTTTAATATTTTAAAGGGGAAAGGGAAGAGAAGAAAAGGGATGGGAGCATTCTATGGGAAACTGCTGCTGGGTAAGCTTAGTGCCCTTTATTGCATAACCCCCTTGGAGCCTTAGTGCACTAAGGTAATTAAGCAGTGCCCAGTGCCTAGGGTATATGACCTATTAACAACCAGTTCTCCTTCATTCTGCCCCTGAATACACAGGGAGGATGGGGTAAATGGGGCAGGGTGTAGGTGGTTGGGATGTCCATTCTAAAACTTCTAAAACTTACATTTACATGCAGGCATATGGAACGGAGAAGAGGTTGACCCGAAAACAGGTGTTTTTGGCCCAACTGCAATTTCACTCTGTATGTCTGCACTCAAGCAGAATCTGCCCTTTTCAGTGCAGATCAACAAAGAAGAGGTTTAAAGTTACCTAATTTTAGATCCTTTAAAGGGGAATGAAACCCCCCCTGTACTAACTCAAACCCCCCACCCCCCCGTAGGCCCCCTCCCTCCTCCACCCCCCTGCCTACCTCTCCCCCCAGGCTATTGCCCCTAAGTCCCTACTTACCCCTTCAAGTAGGATGCTGGTACTACTTTGCATGCGCCGAAAGTTCAGCGAATCAGCGAACTCTGTGAACTTTCGTCCTACTGCGCATGCGCAGCCCATCGCCATCAGCTCCAGGAAAAATCCATTAGAAGAGAAGATGGACCCTTAGAACATTGCTGGAGGGGTAAGTAGGGAGTTAGGGGCAATAGCTCGGGGGAGGGGCAGGCCGGGGGAGAGGAGGGAGGGGGCCTACTGGGGGGATGGGGGTTTGACTTGTATTTTCCAATCATGGCTTTAATCTCCTTTTATACCCATCCAACTCCTTTGGAAAAACTCTAAACCTGGTTACACTTCTTTTTTTTTTCTCTTTCCAAGAAACATCATCCATTATTGATTAAAGACTTTTTGATAATGTTAACGGGAATCTCCTTACTTGGGCATGTCTAAAAAATCAAACTGATTTGGAAATATCTGACTACTGTCCATTTATGATTATTAAAAGTGCTTTGCAACAAAAATCTGTTTGCTATCCAGAAACATTGGGTAACAAAAGTGATAGCTAAGTTGGGTGACCAGCTTAAATATTAACTATTAACTGACCCAAACACACCCTTTCAGTTACTCTTTGAAATGATCAACGTACCTTTTATATGACATCAACCCTACCCAGTTAACCTTGTTAATAATAAATGTTTTTCTTCAGAGGTCTGGAGAGCTCAACCCTTTAAACCATCTTGGGTATGGGAAGTTTTATCGTTCCTATAGGGCTTAGGCCAGTTATTGTTTTTGCCCAAATGCAAACAGGAAAATGTGAACCTTTTTCATTACCTTTGGAGCTGTCCTCACATTACCCTAGTTTGGCAACAATTAAGAGACTTAATCTGCTCAAAGTTATAAATAATTGTAGTTTTATTATTGGTTTATGCCCTTTTAAACGTTGCCCCTTCTTTTACATTAGTAAAAAAAATAGTATACATTGAAAATCTAACCCCAATATGATTTTGAAAGTAATTTTCCACTTTATGGCAGCTACTAAAAAGACCCTATTCTGGATTTTAGAGTTCCCCCCCCCTCCATAAAATATATTTTATCACAATTAAACCAGCTATACTGGCAAGAGGCCTTAACAACTAAATCAGAAGAACCACGTCTTAAACAGGTAAGCTGATAATTGGTCTATTTATTTCAGTCTCTAGGCACAAATCTAAAATTTTGGAGCTGTTTTTATTTTTGGACAACATTAGTGACTCATAAAAATGTTGCAAATCCACAATGCGAGGTTTGGTTTTATGTTGGTCTGGTTATTTAATATTAATTTATGGGTTTATTGGCTCATTATACTTATATAACGTAGTTATTGTGCTTATATTTATATAATTATTATATACTCTTGTGTAAACTGCATGACATATGCATTTATTTAATTTTATCGTACTTAACATGCTCTGTTAAAATGTAAATTATTTGGAAAACCCAATAAAAATAATGAAACAGATCAACAGAGCCAGGGAAGGAATATATATATTCAATAATGGTGTCCTTTCCTACACCGATATGTAATACAGTAATTGCTTTCTTTCTAATACTATAAAACAGAAGTGCAATAATGGAGCCATTCCTATACTGATAGCAGATTTGTTACTATTCATGGCAAACACTACTTGTCTGTTCAAAATTTACTGCTACTTTGCTAGTCATTGTTTGTTAATCCTGCCAATTATTTCAATCATTTCTATTTTAAACTTTGATTTTAGACTTAATTTGTGTTTCTCTATTTTTTTTCCATTTCCTGTTTAACTTTTATCCTTTTAACATTTCATCATTCCCTGTTTCTCCCTCCTTCTCTCCTTTCCATGGCGCTGTATGGCCCGGTCCAATCCTGGATAAACATTGGTAGTAAATGCTGCATTCACATGTTACTGACAATAAGAATTAATTTCTTAAAGTAGTAGGAGCCATCCTTTCTTAATGAAAATTCAATAAATATCATTGTTATTATTGATATGTGGGGAACGTTTCCAGGTTTATCAAGCAAATATGCAAATATGCAGATATGCAAATACACAGAGAATCTTTTGTATACCCAGTAAGCTGTAACTTCAATCTTTTAATTGTTTTTCAGGGAAAAGTAATTAGAAGATAAACCCTGCATATTAATATGACGTATTTTCTCTTCAAGTTGCCCAAGGTATTTATAATGTTTCTCATAAAACTCAAGTATGCATAATTAGCTTGTACTCCATTCAACAGTCTTTGATTAAATGTTTGTTTTATGATTACTGTTTTTCTATCTCTTCTTGCTATGTACAATAAAGGTTAACTTAATCTCAGTAGTTTATTCCTAGTTTACATAGCCCTGAGTGCTTCTACTTGCGTTGCCTCTTCAATGATTAGGAGGTTTTTCAGACTCTCAGTTTCAGTTCCTATTTAGGGGTTAAAGAAGAACTAAACCGTAAAAATGAAAATGGCTAAAAATGCTGTGCTTTACATACTGAAATTCCACCTGCCTAAAGTTTCAGTTTCTCAATAGCAGCAATGATCCAGGTCTTCAAACTTGTTACATGGGGTCACCATCTTGGAAAGTGTCTGAGAAACTCACATGCTCAGTGGGCTCTGATCAGCTGTTGAGAAGCTAAGCTTAGGGGTCATCACAAATCATCAAGCAGAAAATGAGGTTGCCCTGTAATATAAGCAGATGCTACGGGGCCTTATATTGTTACATTTATATATACTTTATATTGTGAGTCGGTCCCTAAACTCAGTAGTGAGAACAGCACAGAGCATGTGCAGTGTATCAGAAGATGAAAAGAAGATGGGGAGCTACTGGGGCATCTTTGGAGGCACAGATCTTCCCTGCTTAAAGACTGTGGTTGCCTTGGACAACCTCAATGTACAGCATTTCTAGCCAAATTCTTTAGTTAAGCTTTAGTTCTCCTTTAACATTTTTTTAGCACTATGTATCATCTGCTATAGATGTGAGCAACTTTTTAGCCATGGAGGATAAAGGGATTCACCCTAGACTTCAAGGGGGTGGTGAGTCTGAAGACTTCAGGATCATTTTGTGCCTTTTAGCATGGTGACCTACGAAATTTTTGGGCTTAGCCTTTTTTAAGGGGTTTTATTTTTTATAGCAAACACCTCCACACTACATGCGGGTACAGTAAGTCCATGAATGCCAGTTTCTATAATTAAAGGGTATAAATTAAATAATGTTTGATATAATATTTGTAGATACATAAATTGGCATACCAGCAGATTTGTACTAAGTAGAGATATGATAAATATAGACCATATAGAAAATATAGAGTAGGTGATAACTTTTATTGAAGAACTTTTCAAACTACTTCGGTCCCTGCTTCAGACACGATATATCATATAGGCAGGAACTTAAGGGGCAGATTTAAAAAGGTTAAAAAACCCTTGAATTCAAACATTGAATTTAAAGGGAATTAAAATCCTTCTAATTCGAATATCGAATTCAAAGGATTTTACTGCTATTCAAATATTCGAACAATCGAATAGAAAAAATTCGATCGAACGATTAAATAGTTTAAATCGAACGATTAGAATGATTTTAACCATTCATTTAAATTTTTTTAAATTCAATCTCAAAATGCTTTAAAACGCCTATGGGAGCTTCCCATAGGATTTTAAAGCAATTCGGTAGCTTTGATCTGGCGAACTGGCCTATCAAATTCTTTTTTAAAGGGGAATTACTTCAACCATCGAATGGTCGAATGATCGAATAGATTTTTATTCGAATCATTCGATTCATTCTATTCGATTGAATTTTCTAAAATTCGATGGTGAAAGTACTCCAAAAAGTTATTTGAATTCGAATCTATTTGAAATTCGATCAAATTTTGAGTCCTTCATGTGAATTTAGTAAATCTGCCCCTAAGTAATCTTAAAATCTTGCATTCTATAATTAGCTAAATTAGTCAATAAAAGTTATCACCTACTCTATATTTTCTGGATATGCTTGATGGCTTACACAATACAACACTCGCTACTATAGACTAAATATAGTTCTGGTGACACTACTCTTTTGATAGAAGTTTTTGTTCATTTTCAGGTGGAGTTGCTACCTTTCTACCCTTTAATTACTTTCCATTTTATAAATACACCAATCCATAGTTAGCTCTATTTATATATAAACATGATGTAGTGCAGTGAGGAGTAGATGCCATCTTGGCTGTTCAACTGACCATGCCAGCTAATATATAGTTTTTGTTTTTCTTCTAAATTGAATACAACATTGGAACCATTTCAAAGTCAGGATTTTTCAAAGAAAGTAAAAGAGAGAAAAAAAAAAAACGTAATGACATGTGAAAGGGAATGGAAGCAATGGGAGTCACTGGAAGAAAGGGACGCCAGGGGTAAAGTGTCAGAAACTAAAGAGGGATGTGACTCTATCTGCTCTGATGTCAAATTGTAAAAGTAACATGATAAATGGTTTTCCATTGTTGCTTTAGGAAATGTTTGATTTGACTTTCCTTTCAAGGACTGTATATTTTAATCCCAAGATCATTTATGGTTGTGTGAGTGACATTTATGAGGACCCTTTACTTTGACATCTGTTCCAGCAGTATACAAAATCCCTTTTTGTGTTGTTGTTAAAAACAGTCTTTTCCAGTCTACTAAGAGACCTGTCTCTCTCAGGACTTAAAAAAAAAAAAACTATTAACTTGGATAAATCAAGCATACTTTTCAAAGAGATCACCATTATGCCATAAATTAAAATATATCTGCATCTACATTAGATCGCCAGAATTCATGTATATTTATTGCAAGGTGCAGTGCACTTCCGGTTGTTCATTATCAAGACTGTGTAAGTAACATTATGGCAGAACAGAATTTATAAGTTAAATATATTCTAATTTGATACTTTATTCATTTATATCCCCGAGTAGTTCAACCTTTGTTGCAAATTGAAAATGCGTGCAGATTCCTGTCTCCCTTTGATTTACTTGTTCCTTACCACGGTATAGCTGATAATAAAACATTATTGTTTGTCTTCTGGAACAGTTTATAGCTTCATTTACATTCTGAAGAAAACGGATGAATTCTTGTGTGTATGGGACGTGTTTTTCAATTACAGCAAATGTTAAATCATTTAACGGTGCAGAAGGAAAAGGCCCACAATAAGATAAATGCCCAACACCTCTTTTCCACAGGAGTTTGGGCATCTATATTGACACTTGCATTTACTTCTAAGGAAAACATCAGTAAATCCTTGCAAGATGCTGTGTAACTGAATAATAAACCGCGATAAAAGAAACAAAGAGATCATTAAGAATGGGGAAGGTAGGATTATTATACCCATCCTTTTATGTATTATTCCTATATGCTATGCTAGAAGCAAATATTTTCAAAGTAAAATTTGAAAAAACAGTTTACCTGTTTAATATGAAAGCCTGTTTGAATACTTACACAAAATTCAAGGTCTAACCATCTCTCTATACTGCAGAACGGTCTTAAAGGAAAGTTAAACTAAAGTAGGTAGAAATGTTGTACATTATGTTTTGGGTTTCTGTACCAGCCCAAGGCAACCACAGCCCTTTAGCAGTAAAGATCTGTGTTTCTAAAGATGCCCCAGTTGCTCCCCATCTTCTTTTCTGTTGATTCACTGATTCACATGCTCTGTGCTGCTGTCACTTACTGAGCTTAGGGACCAACTCACATATGTGTACTGTATATTGCGAGTCAGTCCCGAAGCTCAATAACTGACATCATGTGCAGTGAATCAGCAGAAAAGAAGATGAGGAGCTACTGGGGCATCTTTGTAGATACAGATCTTTACTGCTAAATGACTTTGGTTGCCTTGGGCTGGAACATAAGTCCAAAACAGTTTAGTTTAACTTTTCTTGTCCTTTAAAGGAAGGACATATAGGATAAATGAAAAAAACTCTAACTTTGTAGGCAGTTATAAGTAAGATATGGTGTTGCTTTTACATGGTGCTAAACAATATTATCTTTAAAAATAGCCCCTTTATTAAGGATCCCTATAAATGTTCTCTGGTCCCTGTCTGTGTTTCAAATGAGAGGTGGGTGTGTCCTAACGGTCCCTGCCAGTAGCACGGTAGGATGGACACAGCCAATCACAGCCCTGCAGTCACACAAGCACAGACAGACTTCAGTTCCCTATCAGGTCCTGCTAGCTGCTAATTGGCTCCTGTCCTACAGTGCAGTGTGCTGAGAGCTGCCGGCTCCCCTGCACAGCCTGGGAATTCAGGGAGCAGGAAGTGGAAGGGAGGGATTATTAGGGTTTGTTCAGAAATATTCAATGAATCAAACTGAAATTAAGTTTTTAAGCACAATTCTTCTATATCAAAATTAGTATAATGCACTGGTACATTTTTTACACAATATGTCTCCTTTAAATGTGAACCAGCCCTTTAAATGACTGATTTGTATCTAAATTACCCAACCAATTCAGTTCCAGGTTTTCTTATAGACTTGTATTGAGTTTTCAAGAGAAATCAATGTGATACCTTTTTCTCATTGAATTGAATGTGGACCCAATGCACTGTTAATTTCGGCAGTTATTTGACTTTTGTACCAGCCAGTGGTACCACAAGTAATCAATATTAAATAAAATATGCTTGGTTTCATTCCAAAGGAAGGGGAAAAGGAAACTACAATGCAGACCATAAATGAGGGTTATCTGAAAATCCATAAACACAGTCATACATCCAATGGATTTTGGGAGTAAGTATGTTTGTATTGACAACCTCACTGTCATTTGGTATTAATTCAGTAGCCAGCATTGGTATATTTTTCTCTCATTCTGGCTGAAAAATGTGTATTAAACAGGTTTGCTTTTACTATACTTCCTTTAAGGTTGGTGCAGTATTTATAAAAGTAGAATTGAGGTAAGCTCAGATGCACAAAAAAACTCCTTTGGATAATGGAATTCAATGATTAGAAGACATTGACCACTGAATAAACACACCGTTAAGATTCCTAAAGATATGGAAAGATCTATGAAACTTTGGACAACATATTTTCTTTTCATATGTTGGCAGGAAAATTGACCAAAAGTAAAAACTTTAAAAAAAAAAAAAAACATTTTTAACACCAAAAACAATTCATCTTTGTTTAGAAATCTTCCCTTTAGTCTATGCATTGTCATAGCGGGTCACCCACATGAAAATAATGTTGCAGGATTTCACTAAATGGAATCCATTTAAGTGGTAGAGCCAGTGGGAGTCATTTATAAACTTCGCGCAGGGCAGATTGGTTCGCAGAGTGAATATATTTGCCCTGTGCCTGGTTATAGTTATAAAGCTGAATAAGAGCCTGCAAATTCGCAAAACAGATTTGCAAATTTGTTTTTCACATTGCGAATGTTTATAGGAGCTTTATAAATATGGCAAAAATCACAAATTGCAAACACTCTGCGCCACAACTTTGGTGGTGGAGAAAATATTCGCAAAACTGTTTCGCAAATTGCGAATTTAAGTTACATTTAATGCTATTTTTGCGCAAAACAACCTCGCAAAGTGCCTGTACTCACGCAAAGACCCATCTTGTTTGCAAGTTGTTTGTGAAAATTCATTCACAATGCGAATTCGCAAAAACCGGAAAGACGGGCACAGTAGTGCAATATTGTAGCGTTCAGGAAAAAGCATGGGCAAAACTACCATTTTCGAACAATAATGCGCTGCGCGAACTTTATAAATGACCCCCAGTGTGTAAGAGGGCAGGGATACAGTACATAAAGACAGACCCCATGTTTTACCATCTTTTTAATTCTCCTGCATTCAAGCCAGGGCAAGGGGGTCGATCATGCAATTGTCTACAAAAAAAAAGCTGAATTTCTTGTCTAAAGATGGAAACTTCATTTCTTGAAACCAGGGGTGTCTTTTTGCCTTTTTTTTCTTAGGCAAACTTCTTTGGGGCAGATTCACTAAAGCGCGAAGCGGCTAATGCTAGCGCAAATTCGCCAGCATGACGTCAAATCGTAACTTCGCAAATTCACTAACACCGTCTCTGACGAATTTACGCTAGCGAAGTAGATAGACTTGCGCAACTTCGCACACTTACGCCAGGCGAAGTTGCACACTGGCGAAGGATCGTAATTACGCAAATTCACTAAGATCATCTTTTTGCTGTTCGTTAGCACTTACGCAGGCGTAACTTCGCCAGGTCAGACCAGGCGAAGTGCAATACAATAGATAGGAGGTTGAAAAAAAAATGTCAAAGTCCCAAAAAACGCTGTGGCGTGTTTTACCATTGTGGGTGATAGTCTGAAAAAGATCGATTTTTTTGGGGGGGGTTACCCTCCTTCCCCCCTACATTTGGCAACACTACTATACAGGGGGCACATGTAGGGCAATAGGACAACTTTATTTTTTTGATTAAAGGTTTCCTGGGCATGTGTAGTGGCTGTAATATACACTTCTATTATATCTTGTAATTCGTGCCGTATACAAATTAGGCTTCGCTAGCGTAACTGCGCTTTGCCTAGCGAAGTAACACTAGCGCAAATACGCTACCATTCGCCGACCTGAGCGTAACTTCGCCCTTTAGTGAATTTGCGTAGTGCTGGCGAAAATTCACCTGGCGAAGTGCGGCGAACGCTAGCGAAGCTTGCGCTGGCGTTTCTTCCGATCTTAGTGAATTTCCCACAATGTCTTATTACAGAAACAATCCTGTAAATGGGGCAGTAGTGATGCATCAACCAATACATTACCATCAGAACCAATACATTACTATTGGGACCATCTGAAAACTGCACAACCTGCAGGTTCAGCTACCAATTGCACAGAGGCTAGTCAGAGGTGGGTAGTGGACCATATTCACTGGCAGCCTAGCCCCTGGTCAACCTTTTCACATTGTCCCAGCCCCACTCCTGACTTACAGTATACACCCATGCCACCTCAGAGATGGGGTGGGGTGGTTTATAAAAATCTGTGTGGTGGGCCAGTTGGTGTCTGGTTGTGTTAGGGTCGACACTGGTCACCTGCACATCATTATTGATAGCAAGACTGTATTGATAGCTCCAGGCATTTTATTAGAGGTTCAACCATCTCAAATGACCTTTGCATGAACCTAATCTGCTTCTCCCTCTACCCAGAGACAGTTCTCTATAATTACATCCTATCTTAGTTCATGATGTCCTCAGCCAGCCCCATGTGGATCAGAGGTTTTGCAGTTAAGGCAGAGGAACCCATGGTGCTCTATCTTTCTATATCACTGCAGCATCTATAGAATATGCATAACCACCTTTATCCACATTTCCTCTTGACTCTTTCTGTTACTCATATTTGCATGTTATTTTCTAAATTTCTAAATTATAATTGGAGAAAGCAACGGTATTAAATGCTTTGGTTATAGCAGCATTGAATCAAGTATTTCGGTCACAAGCTCTGGCACTTATCGGCAGTATCTGGCACTTGTTTGTGATTAATGGTCCCTGAGCAGGGTATCACGCTATATATAACAAAGTCACAATTGAAACTAATTATTCATATTGAGTGCACTGATATTATAAATTCAAATGTAATTTGTGAATACAACAAATGCCATTTCTAAAGGAGAACTTCTTTCCCAAGGGGGTCATTAAGCATTCTTCAAATTGTGGTCATGTGGTCAGGAAAGAACTGGAAACACCTAGTTCCTGGTTGGAAATGTAGATGCTTTGAGTATGCCATTAAGTATGCTCTCTTGTTTTTTCATAGCAAGCTCTCTCCATATAAAAACCATATAGAATTATATACAGTATATATATATATATATATATATATATATATATATATATATATATATATATATATATATAGCATGTGTTCAAAAAAATATGGTAATTCAGATAAGGTATCCGGAAACCCGCGATTCAGAAAGTTTCAAATTAAGGAACAGCCTTCTCCCATAGGCTCCATTTTAATCAACAGAATTTAACATTTTAAAATAATAAATAAAACAGTACCTTGTACTTGATCCTAACTAAGATATAATTCAATCTTGATAGAGGTAAAACAATCCTATTGGGTTTAATTTACACTTTTTAAGTAGATTTAAGGTATGGATGTCCAAATTACAGAAAGACCCCTTTTTCGAAAAACCCCAGGTCCCAAGCATTCTGGATAACTGGTCCCATTCTTGCAGTAGAGACATAGGATTCTTCATACTTCAGTTAGATTGTAATCCAGTTAAATGCCCTCTCTCATAATCTAACACAGTACTGTCCAACTTCTGTGGTATTTTTCTAATAATGGAAGCCAGTCTTGACCACGCTCTGTTTTATACCACACCCACTTCAAACCACACCAATGTTACTACAAAAGCTTTTAAGACCTTGTTCACATCAATGGTGGCAGCACACCAAAAACCCAAATGTTATCACTCATAGGTGAAAAAATTACTCATATTAAAACATACCCTTAAATACATATGCCTCATTCTCCCCTGCACAGGCAGTATAGGGCATGCAGAGTAATGCACACACAGGGAGCATAGGGCAGGCAGAGTATGGCACACCCAAGGAGCCTAGATAAGGCAGAGTATGGCACACCTAGGGAGCATAGGGCAGGAAGAGAATAGCACACATAGGGAGCATAGGACAGGCAGAGTATGGCACACTCAAGGAGCATAGAGCAGGCAGAGTATGGCACACACAGGAAGCATAGGGCAGGCAGAGTAAGGCACACACAGAGAGCCTAGTTAAGGTTGAGTATGGCACACCTATTATGACTTAATAGCTGCTATTTCTACATACGGCTTGTGATGTAAAGAAAGTTCTGGGAAGGTATAAATTACATTACCTAAAGCTGGCAGGAAGGCTTTTGTGACCTTTTCATTAAAATGTCTGTGTTTTTCATTTAAAACAAGATCTTTCCCCTAGTGTATTTTAAATGTATTCTCTGTAAAGTAAACACAGTATACGCCAATCTCTTAATTTTTGCAAAAACTGCAGCCACACTTCCACTTAGGAGCCTAGTGCTAAGGAGCAGCTGTCTGTCTAAGTTCAACTAAGGTCTCTGTTTAAGGAAACCTTGCAATATCTTGATTTAAAGCTTGCATAAGCCACATGCAATTTATCAGCTGCTGACCTCTGGAACTGCTGACTGCCCTGCACAGTGCTCTGCCAAATCAATGAAATAGGTCCAGCTCTCAGGTACTTTTTGTTGCTGTTAAAAACAAATGGAGAGTCAAACATATAAAGGTGTAACTGATAAAATTCGATATAATAATGTGAATTCATTTAGAATACCCAATGCTGTAAGACGATGAGCTATGAGTACAGACAAAAAAAAACTGTTCAGCAGAGAGCATTAACAAGCTAATTTTGTAGTTTTGCCCTTATACTTTAATTTTTTTTTTTTTTTAAATAATGACACTTTATTCTAGTTTCTGTTATTGTAAATCTCTGTTCACAGTTACCATGTCAACATAGTGAGATGTAATGGTACTGAAGGTGTTTTTAGGAAAAATTCCATTGACTCATTAATACCTCAACATTATTTACCAGCAAACTTGAGAAAGGCAGAAACCCCTCTTAATGTCTTGTAAATTAATTTCTGCCTGAAGGTCTCGCAGTTCCTTTAATGAACAAGAGTGGTATTCATTATCTGCAATGTTCAAATAATTAGCATTTTTAAAAATGATTTCCTTTTCATTTATAATAATAAAACAGTACCTTGCACTTGAAACCAACTAAGATAAGATTAATCCTTACTGGAGGCAAAACAATCCTATTCATTTAATGTAATATTTAAATAATTTTTAAGTAGGCTTAAGGTATGGAGATCCAAATTACAGAGAGATCCCTTATTCAGAAACTCACAGGTCCTGAGCATTCTGCATAGCAGGTCTCATACCTGTATCTCCAATAAACCCTTTTTGCCAAAAATGTATATTTTCTTCAGAAACTAGTACCCACTCAATTCACTTTATCATATATCTCTCGTTTATACTAATATAACGTAAGGCTTGATTTTCTCCCCTTTCTCTATATTTATTATTTCTATAGCGCCCCAACTAATTACATGGTGCTGTGTTATTATTCTTTATATAGCCACAGCACATAAACATATATTATTTACATTCAAACCAGTCTCTACCTAGTGGAATTTACAATATAGCTCTTATATATAATGTAAGGTATGCCCAGCTACACTAACCCATTGCAGTATTCCCTATTGTCACACTACATGGAATAATGTAACTGCACTTGTTTACCTGTCCCCTAATTCACTTACTGCAACAGAGCCCTGTCAGTTTGAACAAGGCTGGTCTGTGTCCAGTTATACTCTATTGTGTACTAGTGATGTGCAGGCAGCCAAGCTACCCCAGGTTAAGCAGATTTGGTCGTCTTCCACAGACGGTCAGGGGTGGGCAAGCTCAGGTTGAAGGAGAATTAAAGCTACCAAAGCAGTTTATTGCCAATAGATTAGCCACAATATTGCAAGCTATAACACTATATTTATTCTGCAGAATGCTTTACCATACTTGATTAAACAGCTCTATAAGCTTTCTCTGTTTGTTTATGGTAGCAGCTGCCATATTAGCTTGGTGTGACATCAATTCCTGTCTGAGTCTCTCCATGCTCTGGGCTCAGATTAAGGCAGAGAGGGGGAGGAGGAAGGGGGAATAGGGAGAGAGGAGCAAACTGAGCATGCTCATGCTGTGCCCTGGAGGTTTAAGATGAAAACAGGAAGTCTGATACAGAAGCCCATGTGTACACAACAGAAGGAGAGGAATGCAGTGTTTATTTTGACACAGGACTCAGAGCAACATTACTTTGAGGGTTTACTGGTGTATGTATAAAGACCTTTCTGATAAAGCTTACTTATTTTTTGTATAATTTGACCATCGAATAGTAAAATCCTTCGACTAAATCGAAGTACTGGCAAATTAAACCTGTCGAAGTGCTATGCTAGCCTATGGGGACCTTCTAGAGCATTTTCCTAAGTTTTATTTTATTGAAGTAAAATTGTTCAATCGTACTCTATAATCATTTGAATCGACAATTCGACCACAGGATTTTGAAATTTGGAGAAAATACTTTGACTTTGATATTCGAAGTCGAAGTTGTTCACTTTGATGGTCAAATTTCGAAGCATTTTCCACTTTGGAATTCGAGCCTTAGTAAATCAGCCCCTAAGTGTTTATAACACAAAATGTGTAAGGCTGCTTATCAATGCCATAAATAAAATCGTACTCATTTTATTCGCCTGGGGGAAGATCGCCTTATTTTGCCTGCTTAACAGATATTCGGTTTTATGAACTCCCTCTGCTGCAGACTCAGGGTGGTGCAGCTGAGCCTCTTCCCAGGCGTGGCTAGTTGTTATTACTCTTTTGAACCCTCTTTTCAGTTTCTTTTTCCACTTTCACAGAATGCCGGCTTTTGATGGTAGCAGCCACTATTTACAGCCACTTTCCTGCCCCACCCTGCGGTCAATAGAAATTTATTTAAGAAATCAAAAATTAGCTCAACAGAATCGACCCGAAAACTCGAATCAAATTCAATTTAAATTTGATTTTAATTTAGAAACTTGAATGTCAGGAAGGCTGCAAACAACTCAGAATTGATCCCTGGACCTCTCCCATTGATTTAAACAGCAATTCGGCAGGTTTTAGGTGGCGAATAGTGGAATTCGAGTTTTGAAAGACCAGAGTATGATAAGTCTCAAAAAATTGTATTCAACATTTTTTAAAAACTCAATTTGAATTTGAATAACTCCCTAGTCACATTTGATAGCTTTGACCATAGAAAAACTTTAAAATTCGAATTTTGAATTTTCAGTTCAGCCTTTGATAAATCTGCCCCTTATTATTGCTATAATTATTCTGCCATTTTGGAGAATGATTTGTAACAACTGGAGTACAAGGGAATTTTAATTGTCTTCATTTACATCAGCTAGAGATGATGCAGTAGTAAAGTAGTTTATTGCAAGTTAAAAGAACAAACAGAATCATGAAATATTGAGTTGAAGCCCAGCCAGTGTCTGAGGGAGAGAGGTGGTACTGCCAGGAAAACCTAATGTACCTGTGAAGAAAATGGAACTCTACAAGAATATATGAAACAAAAAGGATTTATTTGAAATTTCTGATTCTGATTTCTTATCAGGTCAAGCATATCAGAGATATAAAAATAAGTAGGTTAAGCTCAAGCATAATGCCTTCTTTAACATTCTTATATCAGAGCATACATTCCTAGGCCTGGAATTCAAATGCCCTTGTATTGAACTAATCCCATATGCAGATGGCATTTTAAAGAGATGGTTTGATCAAAATAGATAGTACGTGCTTATGTCTGCAGATGTGTGATATTGTGTAAGGCAGAGAGATTCTGGGATGAATAGAATAGTTGTTTTTGAAACAGTTATGGGCACTTTTTTCTGCTTACACAAGGGCAGATATTTTATTGATACCCTCTTCTTCCTACTTGGTGAGAAAAGAGCACTGCTGCCTTGTATTGTTCAATATACTGTATACTTAGATGTCAGCTATAGATTCAAAAGATACATTTCAGTATAATTTCTCGGGAAATGCTTATTACCATTTAAAGTAGTGATGATGGCCTTATGAGGATCGCTATCAGTGCATCCATCTGCACTGCTCAGTTGCCCTGTGTATTATCTGTGTGTATGTGTAGCAGTTGCAGCATGGCTCAGACTTGAGCAACTGTCTGCTGTGTGTACCACAAACTGCTTGCACTGTAGAACTTACAATAACAGATTTTAATGGAAGGGAAGTCTCACCATTGAAATGTTGGTGCGCTTGCCTCTGTTCTATGGCTGCGACACTGAGCCTTTTATTTCTTGAACTGATTCCCTGGTTTCTTTAAATTGGCCTCTGACTTCATTTCTGCTTATCTCCCTATCTTTACAATGTCTAAATCTTCTCCCATGAGCTTTGCTTCATGCCTCCTGAACTTATCCTTCTTGACAATCTGCTTATACTAATTTTTATCTGACCCCTTCTCTGACAATTCTTCTACACCTCCATTGGATTCACCTCTGCTCTCACCTTTGGGGGGGTGAAATAGCAGTAGGAGACACAGGAGGGGTCTGCCATCAGCTGGACTCCTCGTCAGCTTGGGATTGGATGTCTATTATAAATATTCAACTCAGTCTGGTGGGCATACAAATAAAATATTCCCATAATACTGGCAGGAGTATTTCATCTTTCAGCTCATTACATATTATTGATAGATATATTACAACTTTTATGCTGGTAAGATATTTTTTGGAAAATACAGGTACATCATAGGGCTGGTTTATGCCCACAAGCACAATTGTATTTGCACAAATTTCCCCACAGTCAATTCTAGGGTTCTCTAAGCACCCTGCATCAATGGGAACAGTGCACTTGCATCTTAAGAATTGAGTGCTTCCTAAACACACAAAATTACTTAAACCAGCAATGGTGCTGGAATTCTGGGGGAAACCACTGCATTATGGGAAAAAAAAACACGATGATTGCACTTGAAGTTGCACTTTGCCCACTGCACTTTGCTGACTTAAAGGAATAGTAACACCAAAAAATTGAAAATGTTAGTAAAGTAATGAAAATATAATGTACTTTATGCTGCACTTGTAAAATGGGGGGTGTTTGCTTCAGAAGCTCTACTATAGTTTATATTAAAAAACCGCTGTGTAGCAATGGGGGCAGACAGTCATAGCTAAAGAAGGAAAAAAGTCAAGGGATACACAGCAGATAACAGATAAGTGCTGTAGTACACAATGGGATTTTTCAAAACACATCTGTTGTCTACTGTGTATCCTGTGTGTGAATGGCTGCCCCTATGGCCTTTAAAATGCTGTAATTTTTGAGGTTACTGTTCCTTTAAATGAGACTTTATAGGGTAATTTCTGCAATTGCAGTTACACTTGCACAAAGTTTCCTGCACAAAATGCTCTCTTTGCACTTACATTTAGTTCCTCTTATTTCTATGAATAATTATGCTTTGGGAGTGTATTGCAACTCCATGCTAGAATGTTGCTACTGTAACTGGCAAATAAACATATATTTGCAATAAAATATATTTTAAGTAATAAAACTGATATCTGAAACTGGACTTTCTCCACCATTCCAGTTGACATACAGTGAAGTGTATAAAATGTTCTAATACAAAATCCTCTGCATGGTTATTTTTGCTGGGGAGTGTTTGCATCCTCATTTAATTAATGACTTTTTACACCTAGTAGTTCGTACTCTATTGCCATTCCTAACATGACACATGCCATGTGTTCTCTGTGAGTGAGGAGTTTTATGAAACACGCACAAGTCTTTAAAACAAAACAAATGAAAGATTTATACAGCTCAAAGGGAAGAACTCCTGTCCCTGAGGGTACTTCTACTCTGATCTTATTGCAATGTCAAAAAAGATGAATTTCTGAGTGCCACTGTCAAGCTCCAAAGGTTAATGTTCCCACTTTTCTGCTTTATAAAAATTCAATTAGATTTCAGAGTAGTTTAAATATGGGTAAGTAATCATTTCTGACTACGTTAGAAAGCATTCCATTGGTTTAAATATTAATTATATTAGTGAGCTGATCTATTGCATTTCAGATTGATCCCATTTAGTAATGGAAGTTTGGCTCAAAAAATACATGGAAATGACATTTCTCTTGAATTCGGAAATTAATAACGATCAAATTATAAGAATAAAAAGAATTAAAGAATGTTGAACAGAAGCTGCTCTGTATACAGCATCCATTTTCTTTTCTGCAGTTTGCCGAACAATTTGCAAAAACTGTGGAATAATTTGTTAAGCAGTAAAAATTAGCAAAATGCATTGATGTGTGTTTTTTTTGGCTTCGTTTTCCCCTAACAAAGACAGGGATTGTTTGCACATATATTGCAATATATTTAAGCTGGCCAACTGCATCACGGTCATCCCAAATCTGGCCAGTCCTACTCTCAAATTGCATTAAGAATTCTATTGCTTCATTATACGACCTAAGTATGGAACTCTTCCGGCAGCATCTATTTGTAGACGCACACCTGCCTGCCCCTCTGGGATATCAGGGACGTTATATAAGGGGAAGCAGAGCGGCGGGTTAGGGTCAGATGCAGGTGCAGAGTTGCAGGTTAGGGTCGATTTGAAACTGTGTATTCCTTTGATGTTGAGTCAAACTATACCTACCTATTCAAGTCAAAGTTATTGGCAGCAGCTCCCAAGTAGGGATTTAAGCCTTGTGGTTTATTATTACAACATAAATTTAAAATGAGCGTCAAGAAACAAATGAATGAAATGAATACCTCACTGCAGGCTGTCCAACAGTATGACGAGAAGTGTAAATGTTGTAGCTACTACTACTAAAAGAATATTAAGATTGGTTTAACCCTTTGAAACCATTAGCATTCTTTGTGTATGCAATATTATCTCTTAACATAGGCTTAGTGGGTTGGATAATGCTGAAAATCTGTATAACTTTTCCAATTCTGCCAATGGCCATGGTGTGCACATGCACTAATAAATAGGGTACATTGCCATTGCCAGTGCAAGTACTAGAGCTCATTCATGGAATGGAACAGTTCAGTTTAAAAAGAAAAACTGTGTAAATACTGTAGATAGGTTGTGCAAAATAAAAAATGTTTCTAATATAGTTAGTTAGCCAAAAATGTAATGTATAAAGGCTGGAGGGACTGTGAATCAGTGAAAACCAAGAAATCTGCAAAGCAGGAAGTAGTGAACTGGCTATTATGTTCACATTCACTTACTCCAATCTTTATACATTACATTTTTGGCTAACTAACTATATTGAAAAAAAAAATAGTTTCCACAGCCTATATAGTTACCTTTTTTTTTTACACATTTTGGGGTATACCTGCTACCAGTGCAATTCTGGGCATTTCAAGGCAGACCTGTTCTTACCACCTACCATAGGGCACCCTCCCTAACATGCATCAGTAGGGGTAGGTTGGTAGACACCTGCATGCCTCACCTAGCCAGCCCTTCATGAATGCAGTACAGCTGGTTGCAAGTAGAACTGTATGCCATTGGGGAACACACTCACCTGCAAATATACCTAAAACCCCTAACATATTATTGAAGATGAAATAATGCTGAAATGTTATTCTTTTTACTCCACAGAGCTGTCTGAATGCAGACTGCATACCCCCTAACTGTCTAGTTCTCTGCGGCAGCTCAGATTGTGGTCTCCGTTTCTTACTTGATCTCTTGCACTGACATCAGAGAAAGATACAATGTTTCTGAAACTTATATAAGAGGCTTTTGGCAGAGAGTCCAGAATACTCAGCACCTACACTTAGATATACATGTACCTGATAAGATAAGCAGGTCTCTTGGGAGAACTGTAATAACACATAAAATGTGTACCTAAAACCCCCAGAAATGTCTTTAAACAATCCATAACCTGACAAATTTTGTAAAATGGGCATGGTATTTAAGGGATGTTGCCATAAAAGGGGTGTGGTGAACTTTTCGTCCCTCTTTACATTTTTCAAATGTTGGGAGGTATGAAACTGTCATAAGTTCAGCCGCATTGCATAAAATGTACATAAGGGTGTTAGGTCGGCTACAACTAGTGTAGGGGCCCCTACGGGTTAATCTGCCCTATGGATTTAAGGCCCCACCCTTAGCTCAGTGTTATTTGCAAGAGGCAAGGCCCAGAAAGCATGTCCAAGTCCAAGTCAGGGACCAGGCAGGTGAGCTCCCAATACTAGTACATTCTATGAGTGTAAGTCAGTCAGGGTGCGCTAAAAAGAGCAGTTCTGAGCTCCAACGCAGGAGTGACAGTTTGGAGGTATCTCTCCCAGGCCACCTCCTGGTGCCCAATCATTTTTGTATGCACAGTAGCCTGAGGGTGGTAGTTGCACTACATCTTAAAGGGAACACTTCCACATGGCATGTAGCAAATACTCTATCCTGCTAGTGGGTATTTGTCTAAATACAGCCAAATAGGTGCTACACTAGAATTTGGATTAAGCTTTTAGGAACTGTGTGTTCCTAAAAAAGCTTTTCATTACTATATAATAGATATGATTACAGTTATAACTTGGTAAATAATCTATAATTGAAAGTAATAGAACATGTGTTCTATAATTATCATGACTATTTTTTTTACCAGGGCATGGTTACAAAGTCTAACGTTATTTACTAAACACTACAAGAAATGGGGGCAGGTCAGTCCTATTGATTAATGTGGCATATTTTCAACTGTCCTGAATATGCTTAATAATCCTCTATGCTGCCAGTCATTCACTGGTTGGTGAGAACCCCCCCAAAAAAATGCATGCTGGTCCTTACTGAAATTTAAGTTTAAAAGGGAATTACGATCTCAGCCTGGTAAATATAGGCCAGTAAGCTTGACATCTGTGGTGGGCAAGTTATTTTAAAGTTTGTTAATGGATTACATTCAAAATTATGTTCTGGAGAATGGCATTATGAACAGTAATCAGCATGGCATCCTTGCAGCAGGTGGTAGATCAGTGTGGCTAAATGTAAAGTCATGCACCTGGGATGGATGTAAAAATATGCAAGCCACTTTTACCCTTAATGGGACTGCACTAGGCAAATCCATAATGGAAAAGGACCTTGGAGTCTTTGTAGATAATAAACTTGGCTGTAGCAAGCAATGACAGTCAGCAGATACATGGGCAAACAAGGTCTTTAGCTGTATTAAAAGGAGCATAGATTTGTGGGAGGAGGGGGTAATTCTTCCACTTTACAGAAAACTGGTAAAGCCCCATTTAGAAAATACTGTACAGTTTTGGTCTCCAGAGCTCAAACAGGATATCATTGAAAAATAAATAAATAAAAAAGAGCAATTAAGCTGGTAAAGGGTATGGAATGTCTCAGTTATGAAGAAAGACTGGCCAAATTGGTGTTGTTTACACTGGAAATGGGTGATTGAAGTGTGATATGATAACTATGTATAAATATGAGGATCTTAATCTCTCGAATGCTTTATTACAAGTGATGGGCGAATTAGCGGCGAATTCCCGCGATTCACTGCTGGTGAATAAATTCTCGAAACGCCAGCGAAAATTTGAAAAAAAAAAAACGAGTCGCGCGTTTTTGACGCGACGATAACGACGCGACGTGCGTTAAAAATGATGCGACGCGTCAAAAACGTGCCATGACTTGTTTCGCAAATTTTTTCGGCGAAGCGAAACTGGGTAGATTGGCCCATCACTATTTATTACCAGTAGACCCTTCCAGCTGACACAGGGGCACCCATTCTGATTAGAAGAAATGAGGTTGCGGCTCGGTATATCAGTTCCATCATTCTGGCTGATACATTAGAAAGCTTTAAGAAGGGGTTGGATGGCTTTTTAGCAAGTGAGGGAATACAAGGTTATTGGAGATAACTCATAGTACAAGTTGATCCACAGACTAGCCTGATTGCCATCTTGGAGTCAGGAAGGAATTTTTCCACCTCTGAGGCAAATTGGAGAGGCTTCACATATTGGTTGTTTCCTGCCTCTGGATCAACGAGCAGTTAGGCAGGTTAAATATAGACAAAAAGGCTGAAATTGACAGATATGTCTTTTTTCAACCTAACTTATTATATTACTGTGTTACTGTGTTACATATATAGTCCTATTCTGCTGCTACTTGTGCCACTTTTTTTTGGCACAACAGGACTCCTGTGTCTCCATCACACCTTTTCAAGTTCTAATACAGCCTTCGTATTAAACCAGTTGTTTTTTTTTATAGAAGAATAAAAGTTTCTCGGTTGTGCAAAACATTGTCCCGAGCAATTCATCATATCCTTTCCTGACGGATCATGGGGCACATATGTTTATTTCATAGCTGCATCTGTTGGTACAGTTGTTTGCATTTAATTCTTTTGCTGATTTTAAAACATCTCTTTGCATGCTGACAAGCCAGATGTTTATTCCTTGGCCCCAAGTGGTTAAAAACAAAGCCATTTAAAGGAGGAACAGGTGCAGGGAGTGATCACACAGCATATTAACAATCATTATTTCTGCTTGGCACAAGTTAAAAGAAAATGGATATGTTTGAGAAATGAAAATACAACATGGTGTAATTAAGGCCACCTAACCCCCCCCCCCCCAACCCTACAGACTCTTCAAGAGCTGATGCAACAAGATTTTCATATTTATTAATATTAACATTTAATAAAGGGATGCTGTCATCATCTATTACAGATATAGGACCTGTTACCCAGACTGCTTGTGGTCTTTCCTGATAATGGATCTTTCCTGTAATTTGGTTCTGCATTCCTTAATTCTGCTAAAAAATAATTTAACATTAAATTAAACCTAATAGGACTGTTTTGCCTCCCACAAGGATTCATTATATCTTAGTTTGGATCAAGTACAAGTTACTGTTTTATTATTATAGAGAAAAAAAAAATATTTTTAAGAATGGTTATCATTACATTATAATGGAGTCTATGGGAGATGGGCTTTCTATAATGCGGAGCTTTCTGGATAAAAGGTTTCCAGATCCAATACCTGTACCGGTATGGGACCTGTTATCCAGAATGCTGGATACATGCGGTTTTCTGAATAATGGATCTTTCCTTAATTTGGATCTTCATACCTTAAAAGCAGGGGTTCCCAACCTTTTTTTTTTTCCTGTGAGCCACATTCAAATTTAAAAAGAGTTGGGGAGCAACACAAACATGAAATCGTTCCTTGGGGTGCCAAATAAGTGCTGTGGTTGGCTATTTGGTAGCCCCTATGTTTACTGGCAGGCTACAGGAGGCTCTACTTGGCACTATACTTAGTTTTTATGCAATTAAAACTTGCCTCCAAGCCTGGAATTCAAAAATAAGCACCTGCTTTGAGGACACTGAGAGCAACTTACAAGGGGTTGGAGAGCAACATGTTGCTCACAATCTACTGGTTGGGGATCACTGCCTTAAAGGAACAGTAAAAAAAAGTGCTATAAAGGAATAACACTATAACGTTTTGTTGCCCTGCAGTGGTAAAACTGGTGGGTTTACTTAAGAAAGTCAACTGCTGCTGTGTAGCCATTCAAGTATGGGATACACAGCAGAAAATAGGTATGTTCTGAAGATACCCATTGTATACAAAATTGTTTATCTGGTTTCTGCTGAGTATCCTGTGCCTTTTCTCCACCCCCACAGCTACACAACTGCTTGTTAATATAAACTATAGTAGTCTTTCTGAAGCAAACACACTAGTTGTACCAGTGCAGGGCAACAGAACATTATAGTTTCATTACTTTAAAACACTTTTATTTTTTGGTGTTACTGTTCCTTTACGTCTACTAGAAAACCATGTAAACATTAAATAAACCCAATAGGCTGGTTTTGCTTCTAATAAGGGTTAATTATATCTTAGTTTGGATCAAGTACAAGCTACTGTTTTATTATTACAGAGAAAAAAAAAATAGAATAGCATTCAAGAACAAAAAGGTGAGTGACCTACAATGGCCTGATTAAAGCCCTTGATTTGTAGCACTATGATAAACAATCAAGCAAATCAGCCTGCAAGAATGAACCCAAAGCAATCCTGAACTGCATGCAAAATTAATTTATACATCATCCAAAAGGCTTACAACTATTATTTCTGTTGTATTGCAATGAATAGGGCTGTGTGCTGAACATACTTTTTGCCTATTGTTTTATTTAAGATTAATCATTTTTTTTTATGTGGGCTTTTTCTTATTGGTAAGCCAAAATGATGGCCGGTATTTTTTTCAAGAAAACCTAGTCACAACACAGACTTCAAATGAGGGGGGTTGTTTATACAGAGCTCTTTATCTCTAGATACATTCATTAAGCCAATCATTGGAGAATCAGTAAGTATGAAAGTAAAACAAAGTTAGGTTACTGTTTTACGTTTTTTAAAATTAAAAGGGCAGAATGTTTTTTTAGAACAAGTTTTAATTATTTTACTCATTTCATGAAAATCTCTCCTCTGGAGAGTGGTCCTCTAATTATGTGGGGGGCATGAGAAGAAGGAGCAATAGATTTTACTTGTTTAGTTTTTGAGTAGAAAGTACTTTCAGTTAACTATTTTAAAGATAATCTGCAACCATCATAATTGATTCCTTATAATTCCACAAAATAAAAATGAACCTCTTGCGAACAGGGTGATTTTTTTTTAATTGAAAATACTATTTTAATCAAATTTAATCAGAATAAATGAACAATAACAGTGAACATTCATAGAAATCCATTTATAGGATGATGTTGATAAACCATAGATAAATGATAGCAATAAATAGTTCATTAATTAAATAAATATGGAAATGAAATTCACTTGCTTCAGGAAGACTTATGGTCATTTGTCCTGTGTCAGAGTAGAACTTTTAATAATGGCTTGTACTTTCATCATTTTCATGCGGTCTAGGGTATATAGAAATGTTTTCCATTTTGACATGAAATAGATCTATTCTAAGGGGCATATTTACTAAGGGTAGAAGTGAAAATTCGATTAAAATTAGAATTTTTAAAATTAAAATTTCAAAGTAAATTTGGGCTACTTCGACTATCGGATAACCCAAAATTAAATTTGAATTGAAAAAAATTCGACTATTCACCAGCTTAATGTTGCCGAATTGCCATTTTAGCCTATGGGGGACCTCATGGGACCTGTCCAAGAATTTGAAGGATTTTGCAGAGAATCGTTCGAACAATTCAAATTATTTTGATTCAGATTTTATTAAATCAAAATAGGTACATTTTCGATCGATAAAGCCCTTTACAAGTACTTTGAGGGTCGAATTTCAAAGTTTATTTCACTTTGAAAATTTGGCCCTTAGTAAATCTGCCCCTTAGAGTTAATAAATTTATAGGCAATTGCTTCCATTACACATAGGCCTTATAATTCTGTTATGGCATCTTTTAATGTAGGAAGTTAAGCGTGCATCCCATTCCTTAGTACAGGGGTGTCCAAACTGTGGCCCGAGGGCCAAATGCGGCCCAGGATGGATATGAATGCGGCCCAGCTTAAAACGCTCAATTCCCGAGAAAATGTCATGTTGCAAAAGATATAGGAGTAGGGGGGACCATGCCCATTGCCCAGTTGGTAATAATAATATAATAATAAGTCTATTATTATTATTATTATCCAGGTGTTCCATATTCCAGTGTATAGCTCCATCTGGTTATCCAACTGGTATTGCAGTTCTTTATTTGTGTATTTTCTTTACTTTTACAAATTAAAAGTGTTTCTGTATTTCATTTGTGGCCCCCAGACAGTTTTTGTTTTTCCAATGTTGCCCTTGAAGCCAAAAGTTTGGACACCCCTGCCTTAGTAGTCTTCTCCCTGCAGCCTGTAATATATTGAGAATTTATGATGAGACTTAGGGGCAGATTTAATTTAAAGAGTTAATTAACCCTTGAATTTGACTTAAAACCCCTTGAATTCGAATTATCGAACATAAAATATTCGATCAATCGATCGAACGATTTTAACCATTGGATCGACTTTTTTATATTCAATCAAAAAAACTTAAATTAACCTTCAATGTCTTTCCAAAATGAATTTATGAAGGGGCAATGCCATAAGTAGTGAATCAAGTTTGGTTTATGAACATTTAGGACATATTGTAAGTATATTGTTGTTCTTGGAGTAAAAATGAAATCCTTTATAGACAAGATGGACAAATTGAAAATACTGGTCTCTCCATTAGTGATGGGCGAATCTCCCGCGATTCGCTTCGCCGAAAAACTTGCCGCGAATTCGACCCTGGCGAATAAATTCGCCCATCACTACTCTCCATGTTTTTGTCGATATTAATTTGCAGGGTGACTGACCAAATGTTAAAAAGTATTGTAAATGATGTGAAACCCCTAGCAATAAAGACAATTACAAATTTCACAGCATATTAACCTACAAACGGAACCTTTTGTAAAGAGGCTAACAGAATAAAGAAGCAGAAATCTTCAAGAATGTGGAGATAGACCACTGAAATATTAATGAATCAAATGCATTAGTATTCACCTCTAGTGAATAGGTGGATTGAACTAATGACTAGATACAGCTTGTGAGGAGGTGAAGCCACAAAGACAGAGTAAAATATTAACATGAACGGAACGTCGAGTGCAAGGCTGACTGGTAAGACATTAACATATCAAATGAACATCCAGTGCATGAGAAAATACCTGTAGCAAAGAAGCGGGATACTTAACATTTATCATAAATATCAAATGATGAGATTGATAAAATGCCATATGTGAAGTGAAGATGCAGGTATACGAGCACCACAAATATTAATGTATAAAAAGATATTCTAGAAACAAAGCTGATTATTTACTTAATATCTATAGGAAAAAGGTTAGATAACAACATATAACTATGCCAATGCATTCAAGGGCAAAGTATAATTTAATCAAGTGCAACAAATAAAATTACAATAGCCTTAACCCTGAATATTTCCTAAAACATGGCAATTTTAATAAGCCTCAAGGCATCAAATTCAAAGGAAATGAAACATATGACACTGCCCCCAAATTCAAGATCACATTGCATAAAGAATACACTGTACAAGCTTTTACTACTAATCCACCCCAGTATATTTCATCACCTCCCATATATTGATGATTAAGTGCATCAAGGACAAGTGCAAATCCTGCCACTTGTATAATTCATTGAAAATCTATGAAAGAGCAGACCAGGGCTCACTTATGTGTGTATAGTGAGCTCTGTAAAATCAAGAGCTAATGAGGTGAATCAGTTCCCTAATTTGAAGTTACTGGGTTCCACTGCAAAACCATTTTACCTCCCCTAAAACAATGGAAGGTGGGCCCACCACCAGTCAATTCTGCAATGATATCTAAATAACGTTTCATAAATTTTACCAAGTGTAAGGCTGCAGCTAACATAACATTTGTAAAGGGGAACTATTGCAAAAATGAGAAATATGAGAAATAAGAAACCTTCTAAATATAATCAATTAAAAATGCTGCATCATTTCTGAAATAGTCAAGTTTATGTTCATTATCCCTCTCTCAGCATCTGTTTCTCCTCATTCTGTCTTTTTAGAACAAATGCTTTTTTTTAGAGATGGTTCCATAATAACATATTTAACAGTGGTGTTTTTCATTTGTCACACGGTCCAATGTAGAGGCAAGCTGTTAGGTTCTCCTGCTTGTTTCTCTTCACTGAGCACATTTTAAGTAAGTCTATGGGCTGATTTCCTCTAATCTAAGATGATTTGGTGGTCATTCAAGTCTGCAGGCTCTATCTAGGCATTGGTCTTTGTAGTGCCACTGATGAATGGAACAAATTATAAAAAGGAATGAACTGGGTTCTCAGCATTGTTGGGAGATGGCCATTCCATATTTCGGAGCTTTCTGGATAATGGGTTTCTGGATAAGGGATCCCAGACCTGTTCCTGTTAACTAGAATTAACTCATAACTCAAACTAGGGATGCACGGAATCCTTCTGCCTGGCCTGGCCGAACCAAATCTAAACTTGCATATGCAAATTAGGGCCAGGGAGGGAAATCACATGACTTTTTAGCACAAAACAAGGAAGTAAAAAATGTTTTCCCCTTCCCACCCATAATTTGCATATGCAAATTAGGGTTCGGATTTAGTTCGGTATTTGGCCGAATCTTTCGGAAAGGATTCGGGGGTTCGGCCCTAACTCAAACTGTACCTAATTTAAGAAAACACTCTAAAGGAAAAAAACTTGATTCTGCGAGCTTGAGTTGCAAACTCAAAAACTCAAATGAATCGCACAAATTATTTGAGTTTTCTGGCAAAACCCTCTGAACAAAACTTGAACACAATGTATCCTCAAATGGTTCAAGGCAGTGGCATAACTACATATTACTGGGCTCCACAGCAAATCATTTTTCAGGCCCCCAAAATGTCTAGAGATTGACCTGTTTCATCAGTATTTATTGAAATTGTATGTGAATAAGGGACCTCATGGGGCCCCTATATCTCCTAGGCCCCCCCTGTAGCCACAGGGTCTGCTTCCTCTATAGTTACACCACTAGTTTAAGGGACCTCTGCCTCTGACTCCTACATAACTTCAACAGATTTTCGATTTTTGGATTTGAGCTATTTCGAGGAATGGTTTATAATAATTCTCAAAATATTTTTTTTTAACCCAAAAATTCTGTTCTATTTTGACATTTTCATGGAAAACACAACTCAAACCTTAATAAATGACCCTCTAAATAAACCTAATAGGATTGTTTTGTCACCTGTATGGATTCATGCAGCTCATTTAGGATCAAGTACAAGGTACTGGTTATTATTACAGATATAAGGAAATCATTGTTAAATATGTGAATTATTTTCTTAAAATGGAGTATAGATGGCCTTCCCATAATTTGGAACTTTATGGATAATGGGTTTCTAGATAACTTATCCCACATCTGCAGACTGTATGGATGGATCACATGAAATATTTATTTTGATTTTATTTTTTGTTAAGGCTTTACTGTTCTCCCTACCAAGAGCATATCCAGACACTGTGGGTGGGGTCTCGTTAGGAAGTAGTACAGATTAATAGAAAAAATAATAGATTTTAATATGAAAGAACTAAAAATAGCGGAAGAAACTTCGGATGTTAAATTTAGTGAGTTTATTGTCTTATCACTCCTTGAAAATATGTGTTGGGTTAAAGGAGTGGTTCCCCTTTACCTTTCACCTTTTAGTATATTGTAGAATGGCTAGTTTTAAGCAACTCTTCAACTGGTCTTATTTATTTATTGTTGCATTATTTGCCACTTTCTTTTCACTTCTTTCCCCCTTTCAAATGGGGGTCAGTGACCGCATTTAAAAATCAAATGCTACGTAAGGCTACAAATGTATTGTAATTGCAAAATTTTATTACTGTCTTTGTATTCAGGCCTCCCCTTTTCATATTCCAGTCTCTTATTCAAATCAGTGCATGGCTGCTAGGTTTATTTGTACCCTAGCAACCAGTTTGCCGAAATGGCAAACTGGTGATCTGCTGAATAAAAAGGTAAATAACTCAAAAAACACAAATAATTAATAATATAAAATTGTCTCTACCTCATATTATATTAAGCGATTGTATGGGCCACCAATAGGATATTTGCCTAGGGCCTCCAGCACTTTAAAATGAAGCAGAGAGTGGCATTTCCCCCCCAATATATACATTAAAATTACCGAACAATCAGGGCTCTACTGACCTCTCTGCAATTGCAAGTTTGCTTACACTGTTATGCTCCTGAGGTGAGGAATGTTCCAGTGCAAGGAGAAAAAGATTGCTGGAAATTACACTGGCCACATATATTTTAATTTTTTTGTGGACTACCCTCTAGGTCAATGTTTGTTAGACTTCAGGTCCCTTTGAATGTCCAAACTTTAGTAAGCTCCACCCTTACTCATAATAAGGAAGGTGGTGTGTCTACATATTCTGAGAATATATATGAAATTAAATATTTGTTCATTCTACTCACATCTCACTCTAACTGGCCTTCAGGTTGATCCCTTCAGACATTGCTCTGGGCTCCCCTTGAGGTGGCAAGCTCAAAATTTGGGACCATTGCTTTAGGCTGAATCTAATCAGATATGAACTACAGAATGGGTAGTTCATTACAAGCAACCATGGGTGTGCTTTAATGGAGAAGGAAAGCTATGGATGCATTTTATTGCCAATAGATTAGCCACAATAGTACAAGCTATAGCACTAAATTTATTCTGCAGAATATTTTACCATAACTGAGTAAAAAGCTCTAGAAGCGCTCGGTTTGTTTAGGATAGCAGCTGCAGTATTAGCTTGGTGTGACCACTTCCTGCCTGAGTCTGTCCCTGCTCACTTATACTGTAGCTCTGGGCTCAGATTACAGCAGAGAAAGGAGGGGGTGGGAAGAGGAGCAAACTGGGCATGCTCTCGCCCAGAGCAAGGTATACACAATAGAAGGAAAGAAATGCAGTGTTTCTTTTGACAGAGGACTATGAGCAGCATTACTTTGAGGGTTTACTGGTGTATTTAGGTGGAACTTTCTGATAAGGCTAACTTAGTTTTAACCTTTCCTTCCCCTTTGAAACTTAACTGGTAAGCTTTAGCCTAAAGGATATTCAATGAAAATGGATGTTAGGAGTGAAACATGGTGTTGCATACAAATGTGCCATTCATGTGGAACCATTTCTATGGCTTTGCATGCACTAATCCAGAAAACCTTAGCTACACAGATGAGACAAAACCTTTCTGTAACTGGAATGTGATCAGCAGCTGACCTGATTGCATTTTATAGTCTATAGAATTGGATAATAGACAAAAAATTGCTGGCAGACAACAGGCATCACACGTGTATGTGCAGTACTTGATTTGCACCATTTATATTTTATTCAGTTCTATGCAGTTGTCTCAAGAGCTTCAAAAATATTTAATTTCAGGAACAATTAGCTGACAGCATACTATCTGTATCTGTACATTTCTAAGCAAGAAAACATCAGAAAGGCTTAGGTAGTGGTTTCAAACTGCAAATCCAAAGAAGGTTTCAATCTGCATAACGATTCTTTATTATTCCTTAAAGCTGACACTGTTAAATGCAATGCGTATGGATAACTTCACAGTGACAGATCTTTCTTGTCATTGTAGCTCTACTATAACAGTGGAACGGATAAGATATGAGTTGTAAATGCTGCTCCTGCACTTTTTCCAATAACCTCTGTCTTTGCTTACCCATCAGCTTTTTTGTTTCATAAGCATGGCAATGTACTTTGAGCTTATTTCTAATCTCTGTGTCAGCACTTCTCACTCAAAAGCAAGGCAATTTGATTCTGAGAATCAACTCATTAACCCATATCTAGCATTCGTTAAATTTCTGATTGAGATGAATAGTTTCCCTTGGGTTAAGCCATTAGACATTTTGATGGAAAGTATATCTTATTTTTATTATTATTATTATTATTATTATTATTATTTATAAGTAGAATTTAGCTTCATTTACTTCTAATATTGGATCACACATTTAGTGATCACCAAATCCCCAAATCCTGCCCAATCTGACACAACTATACCCAATAACAATAAGGGGCATAGCAGTTTTTGGTTGTTGATGGTGGGCCAGGGGTGGGGTGCCCCACAATTTATTGATGACATAATGGAAAAGCATAAAGCAATTGGTTGCACCTTCATGTACCAAATCTGTTGTCCTTACACATGTGTTTCATTTTAGTGATCGACATGGGACCAAACATTCCCCCATACCTAATAAAAGGCACTTAGTTTGCCCAGGAGCATTAAACCATATCAACCAATAAGATGTATACTTTTTTTTTCTTTTAAGTTTTTATTGAGTCAATAGAAAGGAACATACTAGTGTTTTTCACAAACATAATCATTATATACACCAAGGTAATCAGTTTTGTACATAATACCATTTTATTATATACATTACACAGCAGTTTTTTCGGCTTTTGTTTTTCTGTTAGTGCTTTCCTTTATTACCAGTTTACCCGCAATTGAGTTCTGCTGTCTATTTGTTTGTCTTTTAATCTGCTAAAGGCATTGTCTCTCCTACACCTCAGCATTATCTGCCCATGCTTTCCATATTGAATTATACACCTCTAAACGACTTGTCTGGGTATACATGTACTTTTCTAATTGCTATTGGTTGTTCATATTTGTTACCAAGTCTTTATATGTGGGGGAGGTGGTGTGTTTCCATCTAAGCGTGATTTGCCTACAAGCTAGGGACAGGGCTTGAGACAGGAACATCTCATCCTTGGGTAAGATAACCGCTTCAGGGATAATACAGCCTCCAGCTGGTTAAAAAACACTTTGTCTATCCATAGGGGCGCATGCATAGAAAATTTTAGGGGCTATCACCTTTTTTATCAAATGTATTTTCCCCGCCGGGCCCACCGGCAGTTTCTCCCAGGCATTGCATTTTTCTGAGACCATCTTAAGTAAGGGAAAGACATTGAGGTCTAGCTAAATATGGAGTGGTAATGCTATCGTAATCCCTAGGTATTTGAATTTGTCTACCATCTAAAATGGACAGTCTGAGAGATTTTCTCTGGGAGTTAGTGGATCTACCAAGAACAGTACCGATTTTGCTATACGAGGCTTTAGGCCAGCTACTTCTCCAAATTTCTGGGTGGCAGCTATCAGTTGTTGCAAAGAGTTATCTCTGTCGCCCAGGCATGTCAGTGCATTGCCCGCATATAGCTGGACTTTCTCATGGATGTTTCCCACCTGGAATCCTTGTATGTGCACATTCTCCCTCACGGCCTGAGTAAAAGGCTCTATAGCAAGCGCAAGAGTGGTGACAGGGGACACCCGTGACGGGTGCCCCTGTGGAGATTGAAGAGAGGGGTGTTCTCTTTATTAATTCTTATGGATGCAGAGGAGCAGCATACAGGAGCTGAACCAGGGCAGTACATTGCGGGCCTATACTAAATATTTGCAGAAGCTTCCAGAGCTATGTCTAATGCAGCTAATGCTCTTGTTTCAGGCCTTTTTGTTTTAAGGGAAAGGTTAAGAAATAGTGTTATGTGCTGTAGTTTTGTTGGGTATGAATACCGTTTGGTCTGGGTTCACTATTTGGGTGATGACATCCCCTAGCCTGCGTGCTAAGATTTTTGCTAGGAAGTTTACGTCTGCATTGAGCAGGGAGATATGCCTGTATGATTCGGGTAGTCGGAGGTCAGAACTTTGGAAGCCTCATACATTGAGGGTGGTTATCGGCCTTGGCCTACTGCCCATTGGTACAATGAGAGCAGTAAAGCGCTACGCAATATGTTGGCGCTATAGAAATACATGTTAATAATAATAATAATAATAATAATAATAGTTTGGGGGCTAGAGATTTAATATGCCTTTTGTAAAGTTCAATGGGTAATCCATCTGCTCTTGCTCCTTTGCCTAGAGGGAAGGTATTTACTGCCTCTGTTATTTCCTCTACTGTTAATTCTGTGTCTAGGTACTGCCTTTGGGCCTGGGGTAATTTTGCTAGTGTGATACTGTCTAGAAAGTAATCTATAAGTCCTTTGTCTTCCGGTAGTTGGGAGGAGTATAGGGCGGAGTAAAATTCAGAGAGTACTGATAAGATCTCATCAGGCTCTGTGGTTACTATTCCTTGTGCATTTTTCAAGGCTGGAATGGTAGTGGGTGGGTTTTGAACTGAAGCCACATACCCTAATACCTTCCCTGCTCTTTCCCCTTGCACAAAGACTTTAGCTTTGGTAAAGTAATGTTTTTGTTGGACTTTATCTTGCATTAGTTTAGCGTATTGCTGTGGTCCAATTTTTAGTTGGTCTATAGTTAGTATAGAATGCCTCACTACCTCTCTCTCCAGCTCTAGTACTCTTTGCTCCAATTGGGATTGCATTATTTTGGATTGTCTTTTTAAGGCTGTGATCTCTGCTTTAAGTATTCCTCTCAGGTATGCTTTAAAGGCATCCAAACTAATTAGCTGGTTGGTGCATGAGGAGTTTAGCTGGAAGAATTCTGTTATTTCTCAATCTAGTTGGCTTTGGTTATCTATCAAGTTTAGCCATACCGGGTTTAGAGACCACCTGGGTGCCTGCGGAGCCCTAGATTGGCTTAGTTGGAGAACTAGCAGTGAGTGGTCAGATACTGTATCCCTCTTGCTCTGTAGCCTATATGGCTTATCAGAGGTAGGGTTCTATGGTTCGTCAGCCAATGCTCGAGGAATTGTTCTGGGGTCGCACCCTCCTCACGCTCCGGGCACCCCATGAAACGGAGATTATTCCTCCTCAACCTATTTTCAAGGTCGTTGGCCTCGTGTAGTCTGGCCTTAGGCTAGCACAGTTCCATTACTGAGCCTGGTATGGGTCTGATCGTTTCCTCCACTGTGCTCACCTTGTTTTCCAGTTCCCCAGTGTCTTCCTGCAGTTTATGCAGGTCTGCCTTGATATTGGACAAGTCTACCTCTATTTCCTCAGTACTGGGGGTAATAAGGCTTGTGCATTGCTTCTGCCTTGATATTGGACATGTCTACCTTTATTTCCTCAGTACTGGGGGTAATAAGGTTTGTGCATTGCTCCTTTGATGCCCGTATCTCTTGAAGAAGATCTTGCAGTGTAGGCCCCAATGTTTCTTGCGGCACGGGTGAGGAAACCGAGCTGCGTGGGGTAGGTGCTGCAGGCTCGTCGCCATCTTGGGATTCTCTTCTTCCCCTCGCAAACTTTTTTAGACGGTTTGCCGCTTTGTTTTGCCCCATTATTAGGAAAGGGGTCCCACTGGTCCCTTTGATAGGGTTCTGTAATATCAGGATTTTAGGCCTGGGTGATGGAGCGTTTAGCTAGTGCGTCCACTCACATCGGCTGCTGGCCACGCCCCCCAAGATGTATACTTTTAAACAATTAACCAATAAATTATTCCTGTTGATTGGTTGCTATTGGTGACTAGACTAAAAGAAACCATTTCACTTTTTATTACATAACCCCATTAGTATTAATCAACCTTCTAGTAAGTAATGTTTGCGAAATACCCCCTGTTGTATAGTGTATTATCTAATGTCCATCAGCAGATATGGGGGCACAGCCATATAGGATAATGGACAATTACATTTTATTTTTTTAAAACATCAAAATGTAAATCTGAAGAAGCCATTGTTGTTCATAATACAGTATGTTGTTGCATCTAAAGAAACCTTTGATCCAAATGCATTAAAATGTCAGCCATAGAAAAAATAATAATCTGCTCTTAAAGAAATGATTGCTTTAGACTCAAAGAAAAAATGTGCCAGATGTGCTACCAATTTTACACCAAGCTTTCTTTTGAGATATCAGTCCATCATATGGCATTATAGAAAATGTATGGTTTATTACAAACCCCTAGCCTTTTCCCTAACAAAAGACAAAACTGTCAAAATGTTATTTCTCCTTTAGCTTGAGTTTATATTGTCAATTGCAACCCCTAGAATCAGCTATCAAAAATAACTAGTTGCAATATTTATAAAAGTGTTTTATGACAATTTACATTATTTATTCACATTTTTCAATGGGGAAAATTCAGGCTAGAATTTCAAAGTGACATGGTTTTTAACCCCATGATTTTACCCCTGCCAATAGTATAAAATTAATACACAGCTTGATACAATCACTGGGTTTTACAAGGCAATGTATGGTATTTAGACAAAACTGGGGTTATTTATAAACACTGGGCAATTTTGCACCTGGGCATTAACCCATGGCAACCAGATGATTGGTTTCAGTGTTCAACCTGCAGCTGGCTGAAAAAAAGCTAATCACTGATTGGCTGCTATGGGTTACTGCCCAGGGGCACATTTGGCCAATGTTTATAAATGAGCCCTTGTGTTTCATGTATTTGATTCAGTCAACATTCTAAAACAAAGCATGATGAGGCTCCTGTGTGTGGTGCATAGCCATGTTGTTCAATATGGGGTATGTGAGTTATGAGGCTAGTATAGGACACATGCAGTTGGAGGTTGCTCTGGTACATGGAGGCCTATTTATCAAAATTCAAAGTTGTGTAGTTTTATAGGTTTCTTCAACCTTGACTAAAATTGAAAGAAAACTTGAATGTCTACTTATTTATTAAAAGATCCCAATATAAACATCAAGAATGAATGTGAAACAAATCCACAAATGAATACAAAAACAATAAAATTCATTTTTTTTAAAAGAAATGGAATGTGATTACAAACAAAAAAAAAACCTAAAAACTCTAAAAGCTCAAAGCAATGACAGATTTTATAATTGAACATGGACAGCTCCCATTGACTTCTACATGACCTTACCAACTTTTAGATGGAGATATATTGTATTCAATTTTTTGGGGATTTTAAGATTAATGCATAACATTTTTTTTTGTGGTTAAGAGTAATTCAGGGAAAAGAAAAAATTGTGGACGTTAACAAATTGGCCTCTTACTATTAAAGAAAACACAATGAAGTTTTATTGTTGGTGCAGAATTCAAGGACCATGTACAAGCATGCAAATGCAAAAAAATAGCATTTTTTTCATGGGGCCTGAAATAAAATGGTTTATACCAGACACACTATGTAAAAAGTTGTGTAAAAATAAATAGTCTATTTCTAAAGGCTATTTCAGGTGGAAAATAAATTCTGGCATAAAAAATTCTATAAATAAGCTGTGGTGGATAAATGCCATGTTAAAGCAGTGTTTTAATTAACTTTTTGTTAATAACTAAATTGTACACTTTTTATTGCCTAAATGCAATACACAGCTTAATAGATATAAACATTTTTTAAATGCTGATTTTTAGTAATTAGGCGGTGGACATGTTGTGTGTTTGACTACTATATTTTTCACAATCCAATATATTTATATATTTAGCAAAAGTTTTTGAGAAATAAATTTTTGCAGCTGTTGCACAAACAAACCTTTTCAATAGCAATGCCAAGGGGCTAATTTAAGAGCATTTGAAGAATGTTTGATGTCCCAATTTGGGCTTTTTAGAGCAAATGATCATATTTGATTCTTTTTTTATTTTTTTTTCATAATTTATCAAGTGCCCAAGCCATAAAATCCACGAATACAAAAGTACACCAAACAAAAGCTATCGAGGTCATGTAGAAGTCAATGGAAGCTGCCATTCTTTTTTTGCAAAGATCATTTTTTTGTTGTGGGTTTTAGCGGTTTCAGAGATCCATTTGTTAGTTGTTGTATGATTGTTCGTTCACAAAAACTAATGGATTTTTTTGAGGACGGCTTTTTTCATTTGTTCTTTTCAGAATCAGTTCTTTTAATAACTTTCATTGGATTCGTGGTTTTAGAGAAAACAAGTTTAATCATAGTTTAGAAAACCTTGTCTAAAATGAGAATGTTAATAAATGGGCCTCCCTGTGTGAAAAAGTCATTATTTTGGAACAAAAATAATAGATCGCTGTCAAGAAGATACAGTATTATGTCTCTTTTAATATGTATTGCGTTGAATTTTTATGCCTGCATGATTCATATTACACCTTAGGAGTAAAGTACAATAAATACTGCAATCATGTTTTTGAGAAATTAGGGACAGAATTGATCTGTCCCTCTATAACCCTTTCCTGAAACATTTGTTCTACATTTAATGATTAGATGTTCATAGTGTTCATAAAATGTTGTCCACTTATGTACTTAATTCTGAAAAGGTGAGTTGGATAATAAGAAAACAATGGTAGTCACAATAAATAACAGAGAATCTATATTTAATTCTTATGGGTTGCATCCTCTGCCACTGGTGACCTTGTTAGAGTCAAAGGAAAAAATATTTCAATACATATGTGCAATAATGTTTTTGAGAAATTAGGGACAGAATTGATCTGTCCCTCTATAACCCTTTCCTGAAACATTTGTTCTACATTTAATGATTAGATGAAATAAAAAAAATCAGTGTTCATAAAATGTTGTCCACTTATGTACTTAATTCTGAAAAAGTGAGTTGGATAATAAGAAAACAATGGTAGTCACTATAAATAACAGATCATCTATATTTAATTCTTATGGGTTGCATCCTCTGCCACTGGTGACCTTGTTAGAGTCAAAGGAAAAAATATTTCAATACATTATCAGGATGTTTGGCAAGTGTTTTATGTATCCTGTGCCAGGACCCTCAAGCTGCTTCTAGCACAAAAAAGAAGAAAGAAAAGAAAAGGATTTTGTTGTGGTATGTAGTAGTTAAATGTGTTTTCGCCAACAAGGATTTAAAATCTAATTAAAAAGAGTTTGATCTTGGCTTGTGAAATGTTTAATAAATGATCTAGCCACTCTCATATATGATCTAAAGCAACAGAATATTCTAATATGCTGTTAATTTGTGTACAAGTATAAATGCAAATACACTGTCCACTAACCTGAATTAACACACGTATGTATATACTAAAATGACATTATCCTCTTGATAAAGTCACTGTAGAGGTGAGATTACTTCCCGGATGGCTGTGTACCCCCTTCCTCTTAATCATGGAAATATGAGGTATGTCTGTTACGTGTGTTTTCAAGCAGTATAATAGGAACACCAGAGTGCTAGGATGCCTTCCCAAACGTAGGTGTTTATACAGTAATGCTCTGCTAAAGACTTTGTGGACCAGTGCACAAGGATCCAGTGTCGGACTGGGATGCCAGGGGCCCACCAGAAAACCTTAGACCAGGGGTGTCCAACCGGCAGCCCAGGATGGATTTGAATGCGGCCCAGCACGAAATGCTTGGTTCCCGAGGAAACGTTATGTTGTAATGGATATAGGAGTAGGCAAGAGGGAGGCTCTGCCCATTGCCCATTTAGAAGTAATAATAATAAGTCTATTTGATAACCAGGTGTCCCATATTCCAGTGTATAGCTCTATCTGGTTATCCAACTGGTATTGTAGTTCTTTTCTGTGCATTTTCTTTACTTTTTTCTGTGCATTTTCTTTACTTTTACAAATCAAAAGTGTTTGTGTATGTTATGTGTGGCCCCAGACAATTTTTCTTTTTTCCCAGGGAAGCCAAAAGGTTGGACACCCCTGCCTTAGACTAGAGTCCTGCAGCGGGTCGGGTACCCGCGGGTTACCCGCAAAAACTTGCTGTACCCTGCGGGTTGCCGGTAGGATTTCCCAGTGGGGGTATAGATGTGGGTCGGTGGTTCTCAATAGCAATTTTTCTGACCACGCCTACTTTCAATGATGTCACTTCCGGTTACAATGACAGCACTTCCTGATTCTTGATTGGCAGGATGACAGCACTTCCTGATTCTTGATTGGCAGCATAACAAAACTTTGTGATTCTTGATGGTCAGCGGGTCACAAGGTCCGGGTTGCGGATAAGGTACTTGCCGGTCAGGTATCGAGTCCAGGCAGGTCCGAGTTGTGGATTGCAGGTTGTGGGTCACAAAAAATGGAGCCGGACAGGACTCTGGACCCTGGGCCCACTTTCCAAAGGATTATTCCTCCTCTCTTCACTTAACCACTTTATTCTCCTAGTCTTTTATATCTACTTACGATATTCTTCCATTATTAAGCCTAAAAATAGGGAATGACCATGAAATATGCCAAATGGTTAGAGGCAAGAGGCCAACTGACATCTAAGCCCATGTGAGTTTTCTCGGTATCCCAGTGGGTTTATTCTGACACTGAATGGATCTCCCAAGAGGTTTCTGGGAAGCTAAGCTATCTAACCTAAGTGTGGGGAGGGTGCAAAAACATGTCTGTCCATCCTTGTTTTTTGCACTTCCCACTATGCTTGACACTGTCAGGCTCTGTGGGATTTTAGCCAGGGACCTTTGGGTTTTTGGCTCGATGCCTTATATACTAGGCTAGGAGAGCAGTCTGTAGGGCTGCTCACTATAGATTTGCTGCCTCTGCAGCCCTAGCCCAGCAGCAGCCTGATTGGTTGCAGTAGGCCAATCAGGGCTGACTCTGCCCTGTTTAAGGCCAGCCCTCCGAGCACTCCTTGCTGGTGCATTATTTGGCCTCTTGGTACTGCGGCAGTGCCCCTGGCTTGCTCTAGCCTGGTTTCCCTTGTTCCTGCCTTGCTTTGTCTGAACCCTTCCCTGTCTTGTCCTGCCTGTCTCTGAACCTTGTCTGGTCCTGATCTGCCTTTCCTTCCCCTTCCAGTTCTGCTCCAGTCCTGCTCTTAACCTTGTCTTGACCTTGCTATTCTGTATCTTGCTCTGCTCAACACTCCAAACCATTCCTTGCCTCAACCTTGTACTGACCTTGGCTACCTGTTCTGCCTTGCACTCCTCGCCTGCTCTCCAGTCCTCTCTTGCTTTCCTGCTATCTGTTCTAGTCTCTTCTCGCTATCCTGTCCTATACTTCCAGTCTGCTGCTGTCTTCTGATCCTACAGTATTTATGCCCGCACCGTCCTGTCCCATTCAGTCTGTTCCTGTTCCACTCCTGCTCCATCCAATCTTTACCTGTCCTGAGTCGTTGCCCTCTCCATCCTGTTTAGTCCAGGACTGATCTTTGCCCTGTCATACTGTTCCTGCATTTTCATTTTGTATCCTGTGGGCACATCCATTCCCTGCCTGAAGGACTAACCTTCCTCCTGCTGTCTCTACAGCGCCCCCTACCCAATCCCCGACAGACACATTGTAACCATGTTTTTCAGTAAAAAGTTTTGTCTTGAATGCAAACCTTTGCTCAGAATCCCCCCCCCATTTAGCCAATAACAGATATATGAACATATTGGTGTATCAACCATTCAGCTATAGGTCCTGGTCCTGCAGCAATTACATTTTCACCCAAAATCTCAATCTAACTGAACATGCAGGCATGCGTGTACAAAACCAGGCGTGTACTGGTTTTGTTCTGGGAACCGGCAGATCAGGGGAGCAGGTCTGGGACAGAGCCCACTTAGTTTTTTTCCCTGTCTAGAATTATTTGCGTAAAATGGGAAATTGCTTTTCCGTATTACAGAACTTTTTGGATGATTATCGAGAAAATAGATTGCATACCTGTAGCAACATGATATTTCGTTATGTATTATCTAACAAATATATTTGAATTATCCATTATCTAACGAAAAACAGCTTGAATCCAATAACTATAAAAAAGCTATTCTCATTAGCACTCCAGGATTCCCATTTTATTGTTTTTCACTGACTGGTATAGCAATGCTACAGTATTAGAAAGGCAAGGGAAAATACAGATAATTTCATTGCAGTTAAGAAGATCCATAAAATCAGGATGGGAAGTTCCAGTTTTATTATTGAACTGCTGGGGTCACAATCTCTCTGTGTGTTTTAGGTTTAGTATATTCTCAAGCTCTTTGGCGTATTCACATTTTTGAATAATATGAACAAGGGAGGGGGGTGGGAGCATTTTATTTCTTTCATCTGATATATGAAATAATACTGGTTCTAGGGCACATCATTGCTGCACTTCATTTGACTTAATTTCAGCAGATTCAGTTTTTTAATGTAATAATGTAATAATGCTATTAACTGCTCACATTTTATTAAATTAGGGTTTTATTGAAAGTAAGAGCTCAGCCATTGATAGCTAGTCCCCAAATCCAGATACTAAGGGCAAATATATTCCTTTTCATGTAGTTGCAAAACAAATAGCTGAATTGTGCCTAATATGATGTAATGTAAGTTTTTTTCCCCACAATTTCTGATCTCAAGAAAATAAATGTTAAGTACAGAATACCATCATGGCATTTTTAGGTGCAGGATTTAAAAAAAAAAAAAAAAAACTTTTTACAAATCTGACAAAATCATGGCAAAAATTACCGATTTGCTGCAATCTGAGTGAATCACAGCAAATTGCAATATTGAATACTATATTTATCAGGTTTTTACACAATCTCAATAATTTTGTCCAAAAATCTCATATTCAAATTTATTAATGCAAAGAACTTTGCATTAATAAAAAAAAATGAAAACAAATTGGCATTAAAAAGCTGTCATGTTTACAAAACTTGGCAGACTCATTGAAAATAGGTGGAATGTGATTTTGCGATGTTCAAATTTTTTTTCACGTTTTTACAAAATCGAGTTTTCGGGTTATGAGGTTTTAATAAGCTTAAGTTTGGTCCGTTTTCAAGTTTTTTCAATTAAAAAATTCAAAAATCAGTTTTTTTATAAATGGACCTCTAAGGAATCACGTCACAAGGTAACAACTAGGACTGACCTCCAGCTATAAAATGGTGCTCACAAAACAAAATTCCTAAGGGGTTGATTTACTAAACACGACTTAATCTGAGTATTTTATTAAAATAAAGTCAACCAAGCTCCCTTCCACGACCTTAACTTATTTATCAATAATTTCTCTCAGAAAACGTTGTGACAAAATTGAACATCAATTTGTATCATATGATTGACACTCCAAAAACAAATTTTATCGAATTTTCAGTGCAAAAATTCAACTTTTTTTGGATTATTGGATGAAAACCCTGACGTTTTAGGATTATTAAATGCAGAAAAAACTTCAGGGACATCTGTCATTGACTTCTACTTGACCTCTATAGTAGTGATTGGTGAATCTATCCCGTTTCGCTTTTCCGCAAAATTTGCGAATTCCCAATGAAATTCGCGAATTGGCAAAAAATTTCGTGAACGAGTTGCGTCTCTTTTTTTGACGCACATCGCGCTATTTTTGATGCGCATCACGTCATTTTTTTACTCCAGGCAACTTTCGCCAGGCGAATAAATTCGCCCATCACTACACAACAGGTTTGAGATGGTGTTTTTTTATCAGATTCTGACAGCAGCTTTGGTGTATGATAAATCTTTAAAAGTTTAGTTTTTATTTTTCCACAAAAATTTGACCAGAAATAATCGAGGTTTAATAAATAGGCCCTTAAAGCACAAGGAAAGTCACAATTGACTTGGGGGTGCCAAACGCAAGGCACCCCCAAGTGATTAAACTGATGTACCTCAAACCCGGGGCCGGTGCTCCTATCAGGCAAAATCTGCACCGGCCCCAGGTTATAGAAGCAAGCACTACTTCCTTCTGCGTGCTGATGCGCATTTCCCCGGACTTTGAGGTACATCATTTTAATCACTTGGCGGTGCCTTATGTTTGGCACCCCCAAGTCAATTCTGACTTTCCTTCTCCTTTAAAGGACAAGGAAAGGCAAAAAAACCAAAATCCCATTTTTACTTTCTTTAATGAAAAAGAAACCTATGTCCAATATATTTAATTAAAAAATGTGTACCTTTTTTTTATAATAAACCTGACTGTATGCAGTGAAATTCTCCCTTCATTTACTGCTGTGGATAGGAATTGACAGACGGCCCCTAACTGCTGTGCAGGGAAACCATCATACTTATGAACAACAGGGGGAGCCCCTGCCTTACTTCCCAGCCATGCAGAACTCAAGAAGCGTTGTTTGTGTCCCTGTTTTGATCATTTATGACGATGCCTAAGCAGCCCAGATAACACTGAGCATGTGCACAGTCTTGGCCTTGCAAAGATGTATAACAAAGTTACAAGATGGTGACCCCCTATGCTCAACTTTGAAAGCAAAAATCATTTGTTTGATTACGCTTGTGGTGCAGTAAGTTCATGTTGATGTTTAGTATACAAAATACAGCATTCATAGCCTTATTCTATTTTAGACATTCCTTGCCCTTTAATGTGTGTTTAGATTTATTCTATATTTTGTGTGACTGCTTTTTCCACTTCTTCTGAAACAATCCAATTTTTCGCGTTGTTATTTTTAACTTATTCATAAAACCATTTCATTTTCAGCTAAGCTCTTTGAAAGTCTATTGAATTCATTGGTGGTAGAATTATTTATGATGCCAATTTAAACTAATTATGTATGAAAGAACCAGTCTGTAACAATATCCTAATCATGCTCCATTTTTATTTTACAGCGTGACAATAAACATTGTTGTTATCTGCAATACAGTGCGGATGTAACATACTGCTAACTAATGGCTGCCAGACAGGATTTTCAAGCTCCACTAAAAGCCAGGCTATTAAAGATTTCTAGGTCTCATTCCTTCTGTGAAATGGTTTGGAGACCCAGAGTGGGGTGCCTCAGAGGCTGGAAGCAAGGCAATTAGGAACCTCCAAACTCGTGCAAATAGCAATTCAAGGGCAGTTGTTATTCACTGAGTAGAAAATAGATTAGGCCTATCTGAGAATGGGTTGGAGTGAGAAACTGCAAAGTTGTCGAAATGGCTTTCTTGCTGATTTAAGAAAAGCACAGAGCTTTTTACTTTGATGCAAGGGATCATTAAAGTTATTAACTAGATAAACCATAATATTCACATGTTGAGAAGCTGTGTTCCGGTGGGATAATTACAAGCATAGAACAGCTTGGCATTCAGGCTAAAAGCCAGCTAGAAAGTCGTGTCTGACTGAAGCACATTGCATCGAATTTGTTTTATAGAGTGCACTAGCGAATAAAATAAAGATATTCAGAATGCGAGGAGCAGCAAAAAAAGACTCATTCAATTTGAGTAACAAAAAGACTAACTGATGTTTGAATTATGGCTTACATTTTGTTACACGTGGAATATGGGCTATTGTGAACCATGTGAATATGCAGAGCACTAATAGATGGGCTCACCATATAAATCCTATTAGTTGTATAGTATGTCAGAGATTGTGAATTATTTGTGGCAATGCCCTGGCTGTACTATTGAACCAATACAAATACAGTAAGAGTATGTGTCTTTTTTGGTGTATTTGTTTTTATTGATATTCATTTATTTTATTCATATTTTTATACATTATGTTTTATGAGGAGCAATAAGCATTTGCTGACTCCTGTGTATTTGAATGCTTTTGACTTTCTATTGTATTCTATTTATTCCATGGTCCTTTAGCAATACTTTATGAGTAAGAACTAAACATACAGTATAGTCAATACAATACATTGCAATACAAAGAAACAATGCTGTTGCTGTTGTACCACTGCACTATGTTACCAAACAACAGTATATAGTATACATATGCATTTTCCTCCTTTTTACATGCACTGGAAGAAGAAGAAGAAGGAACTGGTGGTGATTTGGAAATGGAACTCTGAGTGGCATGGATTGTGGTCTTAACCATGGATTTGATTCTTCATGCCTCTCATGCACACCTTCATTTGGCATTGTCAGAAGTTGTTGCAAGTAGGGTTGCCACCATTTCCCCCCTAATATGGACCTTCTGGTCAGGGGCTGGCCGTGATGTCACATGGGGCAGGATTATGACATATGAGTCAGTGAAATGAAGTCGGATGAGTGGGAAAAGCTGGATGGGGCAGGAAAGCGGGGGGGGGGGGGGGTGGATTGGAAGACAGGGAGGGAAAATAAGCGGGGCAGAGGTGGATTTTGGTTTAGAAGTGTAAGGGTGCCGGTTAATCCCTGCCGGCGTCGAAGTCGGCGCGCGTCAAAATGGGCGCGCCGGAATAGGCCATCACGCAGGCGTCTGTTTGGCGCCAATTGGGGCCTATCTAAGGAAGCTCTGGACGCTAGACTGGTGCCAAGTTTCCTTGCTCCTGGGTGTGTTGTTTGATTCTTCTTCATTTTGATTCCTGTGTATGACCTCTGCCTGAACTTCGGACTTCTGAACCTTTGCTGCCTGGACTGATTATTGCTTGGACATTGTTTACTTTCACTCTTGCCCCTTTCTTGTACCACGAACTTTCCTCGGATTGGAGTTCCCTCCTTGGTCCTCACTACTTCGGAGCCTTCGGGCCTTACAAGAAGATGGGATCGGCAGCAGAAAGGGAAGAGAGGAGTTGTGGTGTTTATACAAATTGCCTGCAGGTGGCACTGTGCATACATAGGACTTTCTGTACAACTTGAACGTAAAAGTAAGACTTACTGCTGTTATGTAATGGCTGCATGACCTGCTAATAAAGCATTGTTATACTCTCATCATCCTCGGCTACCAAACATAACAGGAGTTTATTGGGTTTTGCAGATTTACCGGCAACTACATTGTTAGTAAATTTATAATACCGGTCCTGGCCCTAGCTGGTGATTTATGTATGGGACCATCAAATACCGTCCCGGTACCATCAAATACTGACCAGGTGCCAAACACAGCTGCAAGTGCAGCTTTAAAGGAGAAGGAATGGCTAAAATGAATTAAGCTCTATCAGAAAGGACTATATAAATACACAAGTAAACCCTCAAATTAATGCTGCTCCGAGTCCTCTGTCAAAAGAAGGAAGCACAGCATTTCTTTCTTTCTATTGTGTACACATGGACTTGTTTTCAGCTTAAACTTCCATGAGCATGCTCAGTTTGCTCCTCTCCCCTCTTTCCCCCCCTACTGTAATCTGAGTGAGTAGGGAGAGACTCAGACAGGAAGTGATGTCACACCAAGCTAATATGGCAGCTACTATCCTAAACAAAAAGAGAGATCTTCTAGATCTGTTTATTCAGGTATGGTAAAGCATTCCACGGAATAAATATAGTGTTATAGCTTGGCAATATATAGTGTTATATTGGCAATAAACTGGTTCTGTAGCTTTCCTTCTCCTTTAAGTGAAACAGACACCAAAAAGGTATTTTCAAAATATTAATGTACATGCAAAAGTTGCCTATAAGTCATGTTAATCATTTTTCTCTGTCTGTTTTTTGTAAGTAATTGCTCCTTGAATTTCCTAAACCTGGTTGTTTTTCCAACCCTACTGTACCTTCTCAACCTGTCTGTTACAATTTCCAACACTAGCCGACTGCTGTTGCATAAATATGGCAGCCTCCTCATAGAAGAAAATAGGGGATCAGATGGGTAATGTAAGAACAACAGCAACTTTTATAGCAAACGTATAAATATCATGCAAAGACAATGTTATAGAGAAATGTAAAAGATTTAAATTGCTGGTGTCGTTATCTCTTAGAGGGGTTGTTCTTCTTTGAGTTAACTTTGGTATGATGTAGAGAGTGTATTCGGAGACAATTTGCGGTTGGTTTGAATTTTTTTATATTTGTAGTTTTTGAGTTGTTTAGCTTTTTATTCAGCAGCTCTCCAGTTTGCAATATCAGAATCGGGTTGGTAGGATCCAAATTACTCTAGCAACCTTGATCATTTACACCTCAGCAGTGTCGGACTGGGATGCCAGGGGCCCACCAGAAAACCTTAGACCAGGGGCCCACCAGAAAACCTTAGACCAGGGGCCCACCAGAAAACTTTAGAGCAGGGGCCAAACTTTCCAAAGTATTATTCCTTCTCTCCACACTTAACCTCTTTATTCTCCTATTCTCCATTATTAAGCTTCTTTTTCCACATAAAGAAATAGGGAATGAACATGAAATAGGCCAAATTGTTAGAAGCAAGAGGGCCCACTGACACCTGGGCCCACCGGGAGTTTTCCTGGTATCCCTGTGGGTCAGTCCAACACTGCACCTCAGTGGAGAAAAGCCGATCCACTGCATTCCCCTTTCTTGAATGTGTGTGAGCTGACAGACATGGGATCAGAGTGTCGGTACACACATAATGGATTTCAGCATAAAAATGCATACTTTAGCGTTACTGAGCTGAACTCCCTTGTCTGTGTGCCTGTCAGCACTCACACACATTCATGAAGTGGAAGGCATTGTCTTTTCTCCTCTGGCATTTCTATTCTACTAGAGAAAAGTCTGCCCATAGACTTATGTTGATATTGATAACAGTATTCCTTCAAAAGAAAAAAAATACTAATTGAAACTGTATATGAATTGTACATGGCATCATGGGGCCCCTATACCTCCTGGCCCCCCCTGTAGCCGCAGGGTCTGCTTCCTCTATAGTTACGCCCCTGGTTTGCTTCCCAGTATATTCAGTGAGAAAGATGTACAGTATATTATGGCCCTATGTACAGTACCACGGACATTAAATGTCCTTTTTTGATGTTTACACCCTGCACTATTACATGTTCTCTTGGTTTATACAATAAAACATTAAAAAGGTTAGAAGAGGTAAAATACACAAAACTAAACTTTTTGATTCCCCTCCTGCATTAACATGACCCCTGATTCGTCTCCCCTAATCCAGTGATAAATCCATTAGGTTACAAGAATGACACTGTCCCCTCCATCCTGCCGTAATTATTAGAGTCTGTTTCTTCTGTCTGTTGGAGCAGTGCTATAACTTTAGGAAGGGATATTACATCCATCTTCACAATCTGCAATGGGTTTCTTTAAAAGGAATTGCTTTCTCCTCTGTGAATTCATTTTGATGTGTTCTTCTTATTGCTGCCAGACGTTTCTCCTATCTGCAGAAATGCAGTAGTTGCTTCTATAGAGCACTTTTATCTGCAAATGCAGCAAATGCTTTGTGCTGACACAGACAGGACTGTACTTGATCAGAGCATTATTTATTTCACTGCAACTCCCCCCCCCTTTAGGATGTACAGTACCTAGAGTTTACACAGGCATATTATAGCCCCCTAAATAGTAAGTATATGTTTTGCTGGTTACACTTTGTTGTACTTGCTGTACTGTATGTTCCCTACTCAAACACTAATTTTTAACTGTACCGTATATGACGGATAAAAGATCTACACTTTCGTTCTCAATCACTGTATGTTGTTGCATTATTATAGGAAATGACAATAGGATTAAGATAGAATAAAGAGTTAACCATCCTTACAGTGAGGAACTGTACGTATGCCCTGGAGTGAAATATCTTCCCATAAGCCTAAAGGTAGGGATTGTAGACTCTATTACCTAGTCTATATAAAGGAAAGGAGCAGACCCTTTGAACTCCCCCTAGAAGGGTGCAGATACTGCTAAAGAACCTGAGATAGGAGACCTCATTAGGCCCTTAGGCAGTGATCCCTAACCAAGTGGTTCATAACCTGTATCTTAACCTTGGATGTTGTTCCCAGTGTCCTCAAAGCAGCTGCTTATACAGTTGTGCTCATAAGTTTACATACCCTCGCAGAATTTATGATTTTTCAGAGAATATGAATGATAATACAAAAACTTTTCTTTCACTCATGGTTAGTGGTTGGCTGAAGCCATTTACTGTCCAACAACTGTGTTTACTCTTTTTAAATCATGATCACTACACAAACTACCCCCTTTAACATCAATGACAGCTTGAAGTCTTTTGTGGTAGTTGTAGATGAGGCTCTTTATCTTCTCAGATGGTAAAGCTGCCCATTCTTCCTGGCAAAAAGCCTCCAGTTCCAGTAAATTATTGGGCTGTGTTGCATGAACTGCATGTTTGAGGTCTCCCCAGAGTGGCTCAATGATATTGAAGCAAGAGACTGAAGAACCTTCACTTTATTTTGCTGTAGCTAATGACAGGTCAACTTGGTCTTGTGTTTTGGATCATTGTCATGTTGGAATGTCCAAGTACGTCCCATGTGCAGCTTCCAGGCTTCGGTTTGATTTTAACAGAACCCCTCATCTGAACACTGCTGATTGGCCTTCTCAATTCCTTTGATATTTTCTTATATCCCTTTCGTGTTTTATAGAGTTCAACTACCTTTTCCTTTGACTTTTGCTTTCCCCATGACTTAGGGGCAGATTTACTAGAATTTGAATTTGAGGGTTGATAAACCCTCGAATTCGAATTTAAAGGGAAAGTGGTTGAATTTCAAAAACATCGAATTTGAATGTTTGTAACACTATTCGACCAAAAAAATTTGATCGATCGATTAAATTTTATTCAAAAAACTTTAAAACACCTATGGGAACTTCCCATGGGGTTTTAAAGCAATTTGGTAGGTCCAAGTTGGCGAACAGGGGAAGTATGTCAACCATCGAATATTCCAATATTCGAATACAATTACATTTGAATTATTCAAATTATTCGAATCGGTCAAATTTTGAAAATTTGATGGTCGAAGTTACCTCATTATTCTTTTTTGTTAAAAATTTGAATTCTTCACACGAATTTGGTAAATGGGCCCCGTAGAATCCGAAAAACATTAGTGCAGCACTGGATGAAAGATGCAAGGGTCTGTCAGGAGTCCAGAAAGTCATTGACATTTTATAAACACCCACTAATTACAAGCAAACAGATCAGAGGTGAAGATGGTTATTATTTTTTAATAGCCATAGTAGACTGTCGAGGTTGGGGTTGTTTTCTCTGGAAAAAAGGCGCTTGCGAGGGGACATGATTACACTTTACAAATACATTAGAGGATATTATAGACAAATATCAGGGGACCTTTTTACCCATAAAGAGGATCACCGCACCAGAGGCCACCCCTTCAGACTAGAAGAAAAGGACTTTCATTTGAAGCAGTGTAGGTGGTTCTTCACATTCAGGACGGTGAGGTTGTGGAATGCACTGCCGGGTGATGTTGTGATGGCTCATTCTATTGATGCTTTTAAGAGAGGTTTGGATGATTTTTTGGAGAGACATAATATCAAAGGCAATTTTGATACTAAACTCTACAGTTAGTATAGCTATGGGCATATATGGTTTGTGTGAAAGAGTGTAGGGGTGTGTGTGTGTATGTATGCTGGGTTTTAATTTGGAGGGGTTGAACATCAATCCAATTAAACTATGTAACTAACTATGTAACTATGTAACCCTTTTGTGTCAAGTTGTGTGCATGTTATCAGGCCAAATCACCAGGGTATGTTAAATTTTGATCAGGGTCATTTGGGTAGTTTGCGTAGTGATTATGATTTAAAAAGAGTAAACACAGTTTTTGTGGTATGTAAACTTCTGAGCACAACTGTATGTGAATTCCAAGTTTGAAGTCCAGCTTTACTTGCATATTGCCAAACAGAGCCTACTGTAAGCTGCCAGTCCATATAGGGGCTATCAATAGCCAATTAAAGCTTATAATGGGCATCTCAACAAATTTTTGCATATGTTGTTTTCCAACTTCTTTTAGATTTGAGTGTGATTCGCAAGTAACAAAACTTGAGAACCCTGCCCCAAGGTCTTTGTGAAGTCTGCTATAAGAGACCTCATAAATAAAACAGTGTCAGGTAGCTCTTGTTATAGAACACTCTAGGATTGTTAGACAGTGTGAGTTAGCTAGAACAGCTTTGTATGCTACAGAGGAAGTTAGTGTGGAATATTACACCATGTGACATCAAGTTGTAGAGGCTAAGTGGGTAGGACTGAGATGATATAATGTCATGAACAAATAGCACACAAAAAAGTACCTTTCTGTTAAATATATCTACTGCTGCTGGTCAAGAGCCAATGGAACTTATTTTCCTTTGTGAGAGTTATAGTTCAGCCTCTGGACCCTTCCTCTAATACTATGATTTGATGTCCCAGCTGAGGTGAGGGGTTACAGTGTACCAGAGCTCGACCCTTGAGAGCAACTACTAGAGATTGCCATTATATATAAAAATGGTTATTATGATGGTCACAAGGGTCTAGGTACACCATAAACTAACGTAACATGTTTATACAGATCTGAATATTTCCTCTTCATTGTGTTGGATGACAACTTTATGTAAATAGATTTCTGGCCCTGATTAATGTACTGATCTGATTTCAAAATACATTGATCCCTGGGGCCTAAAGCGGATTGCTGATTAAAATCAGGACAATAAGCCCAGCAATTTAACATTTTTAATGAGCAGGTTGACGGGCACCTTCATGGCAGTGGTTAGGAGGTGAGAATCCAGTTGATGAACTTCCCCATGCCCCCCCCCCCCAGTTGGAGAGGAGTTTGAAAACCTTTAGTTTAGTTAGGAGCTGCATAGAAGTAGAATACCTCTTTATAAAAAAAGCTCTTACATAATGCATGAGATTAATAAGCACTTTTAATTCTACCCATGCTCATGCCGCAATAATATTGTAATTGCCAACTAACCGAAGTCTGGGGAAGAGGCCAAAGGAACACATATGGCACACTGCAATAAACTGGAAGTGTTGAAATGACATGTAAATACCAGGACACAAATGTGCAATTTTATTTATCACTATTTTAATTATCCTCAAGCAGGAGTCTACAAATTGCTGCAGTAGTATTAGCCTTAGAACACAGCTGCAAAGACTATCATAATCTAGTGTTGCTGAAATGTAGTTTGGAATAACACAAAGCACATGCTAATTAATCATCGGATATTGTCTTCTTTGTACCATCCAGACAGATAGGAGTTTGCCCAGCTTTGTGAACAAGCAGACATCTGTTACCAAATAGGAATGCAGTTTAATGTAGAAATATGTCTTTATGTTTCCTCTCCTAAAAAAACACATACTGCAATATGCTCCTTTGGAAGAAGCACGATTTAGATCTGTTACTTTTCATTCATACTGTTTTGCAGAGAAAAATGTGGTTTCTGTAGGAATCAGTGCCTAAGCAATGGAAATTTTAGAAACCAATATAGTATAGTATGCTTAGATGAAAAGGGAGTCACCCAGTGTTTCACACTTCATATATAGTGTGTTATCCCTTACTGTATTTTCGGTGAAAATTACTATTGCTTTTAATGTGATGTGAATAACAATATTACGTAATTAAATTTTAAGTTGAAAATGTTTTTTTCTCTCTTCAAGTCCCCCACCAAAATGGCTGAAATGCCTACTCACAAAAACCGCTGTTATGGTATATAGCTTGTAGCCAGATGCTCCTGGAAGTCTTTCTCCTGCTGTTCCAATACACACAAACTCCCCGGTAAAATTGAATAAAAAGCAAAAATAGTATAATACTATTTTATACGGAAGAGCACTCTGATGAATTATGACTTTTAAATCTCATAATTATGACTTTTAAACTCATAATTATGACTTTTAAACTCATCAGTCCCGAACGGGGCTGCCAATGTAATAACTCCACACCGCTTGTTTCAATAAATAATGTGGCAGCTTATACATAGTTTCAAATGCAGAAATCATTATCACCACAATTAGCAACTTATATACCATTTCTGTTGCAATGTAATATGACAATTTCTACTATTATTCAGCACATAGGCATTTTCCGACGTTATACTTGCCTATATTCATTTTTTGTTATGGGAGTTGTAGTACTGCAGTCTTTTTACTCTACTTTTTCTTTCTATTTCTTTAGGGAAGGCTCTTTAACCCCCTTGTATTTCACTTATTTATATACCTGATTTATATTATTACCTATATTTGAAATCTTGATTTTGCTTGATTAAATATACATTTTTTACTTATCCAACTGGACCAACATTGTAACCTTGGGCATTCCTTTGTTGTTTCCCCCCTTTTTTTTCTCACTTTCTTCTGCCCTCCAGTAAACATTTCTGTAGGAAGTCTGCTTACTGTACCTTGCAGTGCATGCGATTACTAAAAGCTTGCTTGTTTTGTCTATTCAATTCAAATTCATATCATTATTATCAATTGCAGAAACAAGTGCTGATCACTGATTTAACGGCACCAACATTTGATTTGTCGTAATGGCAATTCGTAGCTTTGTTGATGGTTGATAATTTCTACCTTATGTCTAGTGACTGTAACTCTGAAACTGTAACTTCAAGAGCGCACCTTTGATTACAGAAGATTGACATTCAAATGAGGGGGAGCAATTTTGAGGCATTTGTTGCCCACAGTTGTTTTTAAAGCCACATAACCTCTACCATTGGCACATTGTACTACAGCTCATTGGGTGTCATAGGATGTCAGGTTCACATAAGCAAGCAGTCCAAGCAGTATCTGTCTGACTATGGTTCAAATATGCTCACTGGTGGCAACTGAAAATACTTAATTGGCTTTACTATAAATATAAATATATATATATATATATATATATATATATATATATATAATACTCCACCACTGAGATCAGTAGATAGATCAGAACGAGAGAAAAATGATTACAGAGAGGGTGGTAGAGCAGACATCTGTTGGGTAAGAGAAGTACAGCAGCCATCTGTTTGTTCATAGGGAGAAAAAGGAACTTTTTCTTTAACAGTGTCCCTTCCTTGGGTATTGTAGACTAAAGAACATTTTACCATGTATGGCCAGTTTTTCTGTGATCAGGTTCCTTTCAGCTTCAGTGACATGAACCTATAACCTCATATGATTTTCAGCATGTGCATGTTAGGTGGAGGGTTACACACTGGACATGTTTGCATATTTTATCTGCCAATGCACCATGTTGGCCATGACAACATATGAGATAATGAAGATGAGCTGCAGCTCCTCTTCACTTACTGATGTTTAGGCAGTTTGGACTGTTTGTCTAAAGAAAAAGTGCCCATACTTTGAACACCACTTGTTCAGACCATGGACCAAAGAGTTGGTGTAACAGTACCTGGTGGTCTAGTGCGGAAGCCTCTCTCCTTGTGGGGACACCCACAGCCACTGTCAGGGGGACTTATTGGCTCCCAGCGGGATTAGTCAGGACCAAGGAGGAAGCTTTATGGGTTAAAGTCCAAAATCGCAGTACAAAAGGGTTCAGGCAAAATTATAATCAAAGTTTAGGCAAAAGTTCAAAGGCAGGCAGAATAATATCAGAGTCAAGGTCCAGGCAGGGTCAGAAGTCCAGGAAACAGGTTAACAGGAATTATTAAACACCTTGGAATGTTCCAAACAAACGCTACAATCGGGCATCGAACCCATGACCTGGAAATCCTTAAGTATTTGAATTTCGGCCGGGCGCATGACGTCATCGTGCTGGTGTCATGACGCCAATGTCAGCCCACGGGGGTCATGGGTGCCTCAATTTTCCCTGCAGCGCCGCTGGAGACGGGAGCGCCATCGGCTGCTCCTGACAGCCACTTCTCTTGGATTTGACACAAGTCTGTATGCACATGTGTCCTGTCAGTTTTGGAGCATGTTATATTTTGTTTGGCATCCACATTTGATGTCATTGTGTTTGATATTTGAAGAATATTTAATGACACCTTGTCCATTTGTTCACTGTCCAATGAAGGTCTATTGTAGATAGTTCCTGGGTGCACTTCTAGTCTGTGCTCTTTGATCCTAGACCTTTGCCTGTTCTTGAATACCCCTATATCAGAGCCTGAACTGACCTTTGCCTGTTACTGACTAGTCTTCCAGATCCTGACTCTGTACTGTGCTGACCCCGGCCTACAACTACTTGTAACTATTTTCCTGTCACTCCAGTCACACCTTCCGGGTTGCCTTGTCTGTCCAGAACTCTCACTTTGGTTCTCTCACTTTAAGACCTGGTGGCATCAGAGTATCGAAGGGCTCCTCCTAATGTGAAAGTTGGCTGTTGTAGGCATAAGAGTGAGCCATGACCAGAACCATGCTGTTTGTTCTGGCTTTGGGATACCGGGATATCAATCAATGATATGTGTGGTTAAAAACCACACAAGGAGAGCTTCACCTTAAATCACTGGGGTCAAGGGCAGAGCGTCCTTATATGAGGGGCACTGTGTGTCCTGTCCCCCCTGTGTGGTGAGGAGGCGGAAGACGCTGGACTCTGGGTGCCTGGCATAAAATCTGGCACTAAGAGCATTTTGCTAAAACAAATATTAATGGTTCTAGAATCTTTATTTAATGTAGTCCTAAAGGTACCACAGTTGCATACGGAGTAAAAGCAAACACTTCCTTTTCTGGAGATTCTACACAGAGCTTTTTTTTTTTTTGCACTTTCCCGCAAAGCTTATTCTCAAGTACATGTTAAAGTTATACAAAGTTGACTTAACAGGAGTGACCTTCAATCAAATAACTTTATCATTGTACTCTTCTCTATTAGTCTAATAGGCACAGTTGCAATCCTGTCTGCAGATGGTTCACTACAAAAGAGACCCATTGCTGTCCCACTTAAAGACTGGCAAATACGACTACCTTTCTGCACTTGTGTAGCCCCAAGCCTGGGTTTTAGAAGCAGAGGCGGGGGGGGGGGGTATGGGCTGCAGAAATCACACAGGCTATACATATATAATGCAAGTAAAGCTCAAGGGGATTGTAAAGTAAAATCACTAAACTGTTGTGAACTGAACTGTAAGATATAAATCAAATAACATCACATTCTAAGTCATCAGGCACGAAATGCGTTATGCAGTTTTTTGTCCTAATAAATGAGTCGTTAGCTTTCACTAGCTTTCACTCGTTAGCTTTTCACTAGCTTCTCACTACTGTCATCAGTTTAGTGAAAGTAATCAAATTAAGTGCAAGAATCTCACTCTATCCCAATTATGGCTTCTACCATCTTTTTCAGAGGCATCACAAATTTTATGTAAAGGCAAATAAAATGTTCCACTTATCTATTAAAAAATCACAAAAGTTTCTTTCTTTTTACAAATCACACCTCGATAACATATTCATATTTGTGGGTAGCCTTTTGTCACATTCATACTGAGCAACTACTGCAACTACTGCCGCTGGCGAATAAATTCGCGAAACGCCAGCGAAATTTCGCCTTTTTGATGAGACGCAACGAAAACGACACAACGCACGCCGAAAACGACGCAACGCGAATCGAAAAGTGTGCCGCGACTCGTTTCGCGAATTTTTGGGCGAAGCGAAACTGGGGAGATTCGCCCATCACTACCCACGAGTCATAAAACATAGGGGAGGGAAGGGAGGAAATCTTACCTTCTTTCAGATAATAATTGCAATGATTGCAAAATAAAGTTTAATTGATTTATACGTCGACAAGTCAGTTTGCACTGTTAATCACAGGGATTTGGAATTGATTCAGGCTCAAACTCTGAATTTTAGATCAGTTTCCATTCTTCAGAGACTGCAGTTACATTCTTTGTTCCAAAGGAGTGGCTCAACATTAAGGGGTAAATTTACTATTGGTCGAATTTCGAATTGAAAGAAATTCAAAATTCGACCATGTGAATAGTGAGGGAAGTAAAATCCTCCTAATTCAATTTATTTTACAGCTATTCAAATATTTGAACAATCGAATAGGAAAAATTTGATCGCTCTATTAAAAATTCGATTGAACGATTAAAATGTTGGATTTGAACGATTTTAACCCTTCGATCGAATTTTTCCTATTCGATCAAAAACCCACAGGGTTTTAAAGCAATTCGGTAGGTTCAATCTGGCAAACTGGCCTATCAAATTTGTTTTTAAAGGGGAATTACTTCGACCATCCAATATTCAAATACAATTAAATTAGAATATTCGAATTATTCGAATCGGTCGAATATTGAAAATTTGATGGTCAAAGTTGCCTCATTTGCATATTCGAAAATTCGACTTTCAAATCTTTTGAAATTCGATCGAACTTCGAATCCTTCATGTGAATTTAGTAAATCTGCCCTATAGTTGACTTAATTATTATTATTGTTATAGAATAGCCTATTCCTAACTACTTAACCAATTGGCCTTCATTTTCTATTTTCTATAGTTTATTTAATGATTTGCCTTCTTACTCTTTTCAGCTTTCAAATGGGGGTCACTGACCCCTGTCTAAAAACAAATTTTCCATAACGTTACAGGTTTATTTGATTGCTACTTTTTATTAATCATAAAAAACTCAAAATTCGACCCTTGAAAAATCTGCCCCTAAGTCTATTTAATATAACTGGTATTGTAGTTCTTTTCTGTGCGTTTTCATTACTTTTACAAATCAAAAGTGTTTGTGCATTTCATGTGTGGCCCCAGACAATTTTTCTTTTTCCAATGTGGCCCAGGGAAGCCAAAAGGTTGGACACCTCTGATTTAGACCTAGAGCCTCAGCCTATGAAAACATTCTTTTGAACAGTGCTGGTTTATGAAGGCAAAAAAGAGCATGGGTTCATGAAAAGAGGGTGCAGTCGGATGTAATTACCACAAAGCGGTTTCCTAGGTAGTGATGGACTAATCTGTGGCGTTTCGCTTCGACGACGAAATGCCGTAAAATTTGTGAAACTCCGCAGGTGTCTAGTTTTGGACAAGCGCGTCTCGTTTTTGGATGCCGACACACATTCGCGCTGGCATCCAAAAAAAAAACAGGCGTCGGAGTCGAAAACCAGGCGGCACGCGTCTCGTTTTGGACACGCTTGTCTCGTTTTTTTTTTAATGCTCACATTTTGCAAATTTATTCGCATCATTTCGCAAATTTATTCGCCTGCAGTGCTTGCCTCAAATTTGACCAAGGTGAATAAATTCGCCCATCACTATTCCTAGGCAGTCACAATCATACATAGTGCCTTTGACATTTTAATGATGCAATGATAGGTAGTGATGGGCGAAACGGCCGCGTTTCGCTTCGCCGAAAAATTTCTCTGGAAATTCGCGAATTTTTCGCCGATTCGCGAAACGAGGCGCGTGTCGTTTTTGACGCGCATCGCGTCAAATGCGACGCGACGCGCCGAAAACGACGCGATGCGTCAGAAACGACGCGCGACTCGTTTTTGAGCGGCAAATTTTTTTTGCCGAATTTTTTTGGCAGTTTCGCGAATTTATGCGGGAATTCGCCGCAAATTCGCCCCTGGCGAATAAATTCGCCCATCACTAATGATAGGATGAAAGGTGCAAAGTGTGATACAAGTATAGTAACCTACAGCAACCCATCAGCAGGGAACATTTATTGGTTTGCAAACATCTGGTTTCTACTGAATACTAGACCTAGGCAATCTTTTAACTTTTTGACATAAACACAGTTATATCTTAGTAATTCATGATGATAGAAATAGTACAGGCATGGGACCTGTTATCCAGAATACTAATAAACATTTAATAAAGCAATAGGCTGGTTTTTGCTTCGAATAAGGATTCATTATATCTTAGTTTGGATCAAGTACAAGGTACTGGTGTATTACTATAGAGAAGAATGAAATAATTTGGATAAAATTGAGTCAATGGGGCAAATTCGCTTGAGGGTGAAGTGGCTAACGCTAGTGACTTTTTGCCAGCGTTGCCACCTGCAGGGACATTGCCAATTCTCTAACAGGCACAGGCGCCAGTACGCTATCGCCAGGTCGACTTTCTGCTCTGGTGAATGATCGTTACTCTGCAAATTCACTAAAGTGAGGATTTTACTGAACATTACATGTTTCACCATTTGACTTCACCACCTCAGACCAGGTGAAGTGCTAAAAAGACGCTAGATATTCCTGAATTTTCCATCACTTACATCATATTCTGTCTGCCGAAAATGCATTTAAGTTTCAAAAACGCTGGCGACTTTTCCTTTTTTTAAGCGGGATTGCCTGCAGAAGTCCTAACTTAGACCTTTTTTTTCCTAAAAACTCCCATAAACTCAAAATTCTAATTATTTCAATTCGAGTAATTAGAATTAAACTGCAAATTTTAATCGAATTCAAAGGAAATTAGAATCAAATTCGATTTGAATTGTTTCAAAAATTTAATTTTTTTTTTCGAAAGCCCACCTAATGATTCTGATTGATTGTAGGAGTTCCCGCATAGGCTAAAACACAAATTTGGCAGGTTTTAGATGGTGAATCGAATTTGGACTATTCCCATGTCGAATTACACTAAAATAAACTCAAAATTCTAATTTAAAAATTCCAATTTTCAATTCAACTCTTGATAAACCTGCCCCTTAATGGTACACAAGATTATTTGCACGTTTTATTCTGACCAAGCTACCCTTGTTAGAAAAATGAGAAGCAAAGAGCCATGCTCATATTACAAGCACTCTTGATTTGAATGCAAAGTCTTCCTTCCAAACTGAATTGTGGTAAATCCACTTTTCCTAATTTGGCCACAGAGTGTTCAACTCACTTTACCATCCAACACATCATTATCTCCATTCAATACACTGATTTGATTGTCTCAATGCTGGAGGGAAGGTCTCTTGTTTTGAAAACATATATGAGGTTTCTGGCCCAATCAATTAACTGTGAAATTGGCCTGTTATGATAATAAGAGGCCTGTGACCTTTGAACCTTGGAATTATATCATTGGCGTAAGGCTTATTGACTAATTAATTCAGGACAATATAATCAAAGGTTGTAATGATCCTTTCAGTTGCAACAGCCCTTGAAACCATTTGACTGATTAACATTACTTGTATGAAAACAGGCATAACACAATGAATTCCTTTAGGCAAGTCCTTCTGTATTTAAAAATGTTGCTGATCCGTATCCTGTGATATGTAATTAATGCAGCTGTGTTTTGTTCTCAAATTGTGTGGGCTTCTCCCAATGTTTTGCCATATGTTGAGATGGTGTGGAGCAAACATCGAGTCGACCATTCATGCAGTGGTTTGCAAAAACCTTTACTATTATTTTTACTGGCACATCCTTATACAAATGTAGGGACCCTGAGATTTGGGTATGTTTACTCAGGCAGTTTCTCCTTGGCAATAGGACACCTAAGGGTCCTTTAGTTAACTCAGACAGCTATGTCCCTTTTCCTGGGTCCATGTGCTCAGAGTCTGTACTGGGACCTTGCCTCACTGGGAGGTATTAAAGATCCAGGCCTTCCAGTGGAAAGTAAGATAAGAGCTATTTAGGGATAGTGAGCATTGTAATAGTCACTCTGAGAGTGAGAGTAAGTGAAGGGTAGCTAGTGAGCAACATCTGCTCCAACAAGGAGTAGGAGTAGGGTTAGGACTCCATGTTGTGTACACCACTAGCTCAGGGACTCAGTGGGTGAGGTGAGCATGCCAAGAACCAAGACCCCAAGCTGACTATCCCTGGGCAGGCAGCTTTATACTCTGGCAGGAAACTGCCCCAAGAGGTGTTCATCCTAACTGTGCTATTTTACAGTTATCCTGTGATCATCTAAGTGCCTGTGAATTGATCCATTGCGACTGTCCTTTGTGAATAAACAAGTTATTTTGCTGCTCTCTGTTTGGATCCTTTGCTGTACTGATCTAAACCAGGTACCAGAAGTTCCCAGGCAGGGGTTTTACAGTTCAGCCTGTCCTGAACTTGGGTGGAGGCACACCATTTTCAAGTATGCCTGCTGTCCCATATATAGCGGAGGCACAGGACTCCTGTAGCGCCACACGCAACTAAATGCGTACTACATCTCATGCAATAGCAGAAGAGGGCTATACTAGTAAACCCCCAGATGATAATTTAATTGATAAAATTCTGCCCTCAAGGAATGAGGCAATGGAACCCAGCCGCTTCTCAGGGGACCAATTGTCAATCTTGCTCCATATCTCAACCATTCTGTACATTTACATCTAATTGCATACTGCTACAGCTGTGAGCTTTGCGGAGGGCCTTCAAATGATTGTCTCTTCTCACAGGAAAAGTAATTTTGCTAATTATGAATTTCTAAAAATGATTATCATGAAGCGCATGAGCTTTATAACATAAATAACTATTATTGGTTAAGCACAGAGTACATTTAAATCATCTATTTTTATATTTCAGATGTATAAATGATAATTGTAGATGAGTTGAGTTTTAGTGGATGACAATGGAATCTGACTTTATACAGGTATGAGGGACTATTTACAATACTTGGTCACTAATATTCTTATTCTAAAGGTGTAGATGGAATCCAGAGGTGTCTTCTTTATGATCACTTGTCTATGCAGACTCAATGCTGGGGGACTGTGAGTAATATTGTTATATGAACAATATAGAGTACAGTCCAGAACTCTGGATCTTACTAGGGCCATTTATTTTAGAACAAATTAATATATCAGGTAGGTTTGGTGGAAAGCCACATTACAATGAAATACATATATGGGATCCATTATCAAGAAACCCGTTATCCAGAAAGTTTACAGGAAGACCATGTCCCATAGACTCAATTTTAATCAAATAATGAAATTTGCTAAAAAAAAAAAGTATTTCCTTTTTCTCTGTAAAACCTTGTACTTGAACCTGAGTAAGATATAATTAACCCTTACTGGAGGCAGAACAAAATGGGTTTATTTAATATTCAAATGATTTTTTGTCGATGTGCTGATCAAAATCATGGAAATACATGCAAAAGCCTCTGTGCTAGGCATTCTGCTCTATAGCTGTCCTATACTGTATATGCATTCAAAGCATGGGCATCAGCAGAAAATGTTCCAGGGGGGAGGGCAAGTAAGCTAATATCCCATAGGGTATCATCCCACTGAAGATTAACCTATTTATTACAATGCCATAGAAAACCTAAGTTAGCTTAACATGCTAATACATTGATACACTCAATTTTCATTTATGAAAACATTACAACTGTTATTATTTAATTCTACTCTACTCAGCATAGGCAGCAGACCCAGTTTTAATTTAATTTTAATTTTAAGACCTGATTTTCACATATGGGTAATTCAGTTATCAGGAACACACTTCCACCATCCTAACCCCTTCTACTAACATGGCAACAGCCAATAAACAATCGCTACTGCCTCTGTGTTCTTAGCTCAGCCAATCCCCTGCAAAGGCTACATGTAAGCTGCCTCCTACCAATTAACTTTATTACTGGCATTGAAGGCTTCACTTCAAATCCTCCTTAGTCCCTTCCAATATCACTGTGGGGCTCATTTATAAACACTGGGCTAATTTGCACCTGGGCAGTAGTAACCAGTAAATAAGTGTGAACTAATTATTGATTTAGTCTTATATAAAAGAGATAAGTATTTAAACATGGAGGTCAAGTATACGGTAGTGGTAGAACTTCATGAAAGACACATGTGGTTATAGACTACAAGGGTTGCTTATTTACATATGTAATGTGTGCATTTATATATGTAGAGTTATCACTAAATACTGAATTTCAGAGAAAAAAGAGTGAATTGTTCATTTCCACTTGCAATATAAAGGGTAATGCTATTTACACCTGAACATATCTGAGCTATAAAAATGTAAAGCTATGTTATTACAGATAATAAGATGTAATAATATCATAAATAAAGAGTGGTTGGTAAACACTGACCTAAAACATGTCATACGGTTCAGTGGGTATACTAGCCAGCTGCAATGCACATTAGATTCATATAAATTAGCAGTTGAGGTAAACTGTAAAGCTCTTCTTGAAAGGAGCGGGAAAAGGACTCAGAAATAAGTCTCTAGAGACAGGTTAGAGTGAAGGGGCTAAGAGCATAACTAACACAATACTCAGGAAATCATATTGGTCTACAAGTGATAAGAATGTTAAGTAATAAAAGTTGCAAAGTTAGCACCACTTCTAATAACTTCTTTAGCAACCAATCACTTAGAAAATAATGACCCGTAAATGCCATCTATTGATTGGTTGCTATAGAGTAGCGCATAAATTGCTCACCTGCTGATTGATTTCTATGGGATTGTAAACCTGGTTCTAATTTCCTGATTTATAATTCATTTCTACACAGGGCTGAAATATGGGATGAATTTGACTTTATTTGTTACCAGAAATGTCAATTTCCCATTCTCAAAAGAAAAAACTTTTCTCTCATTTCACGTATCGTGCTAGTTTGCACCAAGGGGAATGTAATAAACGTAACAAAGTTTGCCCTGGTGCAGCAACCCACAGCATTGAATGAGATTTTTGCTTTTAAATAGGCGATCAATAAATGCAATCTTATTATTTGCTTTAAGGGACTAGTCCTCATTCCCACAAACACATACATTTGTGGCGTTACAATTATGATTGAAGTGCTTGATGGCCAGTGAGTAGTGATGGGCGAATTTATTCGCCAGGGGCGAATTTGCGGCGAATTCCCGCGATTCGCCGCTGGCGAATAAATTTGCGAAACGACCCAAAAAATTCGCCGGGCAAAATTTGCCGCGTCAAAACGAGTCGCGCGTCGGAATCGACGTGACGCGCATCAAAAACGACGCGACGCGCGTCAAAAATGACGCGACGCGCGTCAAAAAACAACGCGACGCGCGTCAAAAACGACGCGCGACTCGTTTAGCCAATTGGCGAAAAATTCGTGAATTTCTCTGGAAATTCGCTAATTTTTCGGCGAAGCGAAACGCAGCCGTTTCGCCCATCACTACCAGTGAGCTGTGTTCGGCAATTATTAATCCTGCACCTACATAAGCAAAACAATAATGATAATTTAAAATAGATCAGTGACATAAGACATAGGTCACTTTGAAAGGTCATTAATATAAAATGATCTTAAGCAGCAATGATTTATTAAATATCAAAATAATTTTCTTTGTGGTTATGCTATGGATTTTTTAATCTAATAAAGTTAATATTGAGTAGTATTAATTAATATTGTTTTTACTGTAAATACCAAACCTAAGGATGTCTCGCAGCGCCAGATGCTTCAGTAAGCTGCACAATCAGAAATAGCCGTATGTAGTGGCATTTGATTTCCAAGTGCCATTCTGACATCTGAGTTTTTGGAGGGTTTTTAATGTGTTTTACCTGTTGCCACTTATGTGACAGAATTCTATATTTCGTTGACAGTTCTACATGAACCTTTCTTGTCATATAAGCATTTAACCATGACTGACTGTCAGGAACTTGAACACAAGTCAGGCACTGTTCACAAAGTTTCAACTAACAAAGGTTAAATCTCCTTTCATTCTGTTTTTTAAAGTGTGTCTGATTTTTTAAACACATATGCCCCATTAATGCCATGTTATAGTCTTATTTTACTTATTTAGTACCCAAATATCTAAAATCATCCTTTTATCTTACTGTATATTATATTATATTAAAGCATATCATAAAATAAATAGATAGGCTGTACTAAATATAAAATGTTTCTGATATAGTTAACTAACCATAAAGACTGAAGTGACCAGATATCTAACGTAATAACACTACTTCCTGCTTTTCAGCTCTCTAACTCTTACTTAGTCAGCGAATTTAAGGGGGGCACATGGAATATAGCTGTTCAGTTAGTTTGATCCTTAGTATGTGTCAAGGGGCTCCCAGCGGGAGTAGTCAGGACGAAGGAGGAAGCTTAGGGTTAAAGTCCAAGTTTGTGGTATACGAAAAGGGTTCAAGCATAAGCATAGTCGAGATCAGGCAAATGTTCAGTAGGCAGGTAGATAGGTAGTGGAGTCGAGATTCAGACAGGGACAGAAGTCCAGGAATTGATTACAGACGAATTATAATGCACACAGGAATGTTCCAAACAAAACCTATTATCAGGTATTGAACCAGCATCCTGGGCATCCTTTTATTTTGAATTTGTCGCCTGGACGTGGAATCGTGACGTCACACATTTGTGTCAACGCGCCAGTGCCAGTAACTGAACGGAGGCTATAGGAGCCACCATCTTGGATTTGCTGTGGCCGGGAGCTTGAGTGTTGCAGAACCCTCCTGACAGTGTGCAGGTCAGATTCAAAAGCAACAGTTATGACCCCTTTGGGTCACTGATTGGTTAGTGACTAGTAATAGGTTAGAGTTGTAAAGCAGGAAGTAGTGTACTGGCTATTACGTTAGATGTGTTCATTCCAGTCTTTATAGATGATAGATGACATTTTTGGCTAACTATATTAAAAAAAATTTTATGCTGCACAGTATCAAGGAAATAATAAAGGTTGCTTTATTTGAGAATCTTAAATTGAACCAAGCAGATAAATCAATCTACATGTGAATACTATATCCAGGAACAGCAGTAGAATGCAATGTTGCAAGATACTAAGGCTGATCTATGAACACACTGTAGGCGCTAAAGTACAATCAACCAATCAATCCTTTGTTTCAACCTTCCTGTATATCGGAGTGTAGGCGGAAACTTCAAAGTGCAAAAAATGGGTGCAGTGTGCATTTTCTGGAAACTTTAGATACTACCTCAGAGACAAGCAGGTGGCCCTTTGAATACAAATAGATGTCCCCTCTCCTGCTCCATATTCCCAAGTTAGAGAGTGTCACAGTATTCAGGCTGCAATGGGGCCTGACCTATGTCAAAATAAATGTAACTCAGCGCAGTACTCTGGTTAATATCAAACCTAGACTTAAGAGATGCACGGATGTTATGCTAACTACACCGCCCCTTGCTAGCCCTTTGTGTAGTATTTAATGTATATTGCTGTGTATACATCTAGCTCTATATAAATATAAACATACATACTTTATTTGACTTACCCAGTCATAATCTTTTCAAAAACTACACACTCTAACAATTGTAGTCTTGAACCCCTACTCAAGACCTCACTGAAACTGCTGTAATTTCATATTAAGGATGTCAAACACTAACCTCAATTATAATCCTTAAGGAATGAGCATATTATATAAACAGCCAACCTTAACTTAACTATATTTACTGCTTGAGGATCTTTTTTTTGTGGGTCTGTAGATCTACCATTAGCAACTCATGACTGACCAAATAAACAGAAACATCAGGGAAACTGTGCAAAATTCTGGGCTGCACTGATTCAAATCGATCAGAATTAGCATTGCTCTTTTTGATGGATTTTGTATGTGTCCCTGACCTTTCACATCATGTAATGATCTTATATCATGAGGCATAAGAGGGGAAGAGGAGAAAAGTAAAAAAGGCCCAGATCACAGGAAATTATGGACAACACTGTAGGGGGCAACACAGTATTACTTCCTTTATAGGGGAACATAAGACCGTTTTACTGTACTCTTCTTTTATGTTGAATTACTACTATGACCATCTTTTTCCATCCTTAAAAAAATTTTCAGAAAACATTTTCTCATTGAACATGCACACACACATATCCTTTTTATGCTGACACATGATGCTGAGAGGAAATTAGAAGCCTAGTTCTATCAATTAGTCTTCCAGTAAATAAAACTGACACTAGGGAATTATAATGGTACTATTGGTACTCAAAATGTCAGAAATCTCCTGGGTCACTTCTCAATGGCTATAGTGAAACAGAGCCCCTGGAGATTCATGGTGTGTTGATCATTGATCAAAATATCCAATGTGTCACAAGCCCTCACAAATCAAGATCATTTAACCCAGCCAATTGTTTTCTGGTTGTTTTTACTTTCCTTTCTCCAACACTCCTGGCATCTTCTATATTTTTGTTTTGTTACTGACTTGACCCTATATTATTGCCCGCCAGTTTATTTTGGTTGTCCAGTGGTTTCTACTCTTTTTTTAAGAATTCAACTATACAAACCTTTGTACCTATCGAGTTCTATACTATTGTCAGAAATTCATAGACTGTGTTTAATATGCCCCTTTATTTCTGCATTGCATAAGCAGGGACAGTAGAACAGCGCCCACCCTTCCCAGCTATAGTCAGGTGATCCCACTGGTGTCTAATAAAAGGGCAACCAAGTTTGGCAGCAAGTAAGTTGCAGGTAAAACTTAGTCCCTTTTGTAAAATCTATAATGAAGCAACTGGCCAGATATGGGATGACTTTGAAATAGTTGGCTTAAATATATTGCAATATATGGACAAACAATCCTTGTTTTGTTTAAAGGGTAAGGCATTTTTAGTAGCTTAAGGCACAAAATGTTTCAATGTCCTTAAAGGGAAACTGTCATGGGAAAACATGTTTTTTTTTAAATGCATCAGTTAATAGTGCTGCTCCAGAAGACTTCTGCACTTAAATCCATTTCTCAAAAGAGCAAACAGATTTTTTAATATTCAGTTTTGAAATCTGACATGGGGCTAGCCATTTTGTCAGTTTCCCAGCTGCCCCTGGTCATGTGACTTGTGCCAGCACTTCAGGAGGGAACTGCTTTCTGGCAGGCTGTTGTTTTTCCTTCTCAATGTAACTGAATGGAACGCAGTGGTACATGGGTTTTTACTATTGAGTGTTGTTCTTAGATCTACCAGGCAGCTGTTATCTTGTGTTAGAGAGCTGTTATCTGGTTACCTTCCCATTGTTCTTTTGTTAGGATGCTGGGTGGGGGAAAGGGAGGGGGTGAGATCACTCCAACTTGAAGCACAGCAGTAAAGAGTGATTGAAGTTTATCAGAGCACAAGTCACATGACCAGAGAAATGGATTTCAGTGCAGAATTCTTGTGGAACAGCACTATTAACTGATGCATTTTGAAAAAAATATTTTTTCCGATGACAGGATCCCTTTAATATACTGATAATGGGTTGAGTGCAGAGGACCTCTTGCAGTTGCATAAGCAGTACGTGTCTTTTGATGTAAACTGTAAATTTGTCTTGCTACATCTAACATATATTAGTTATATGATGGAGATTATGTTGATAATTTGTATGTCAATTATCCTAATTATCCTTATTATCATCATCCTAATGCAGGGCAATAAAAAGAAGGTGTTCCTATAAATTATAAATAGGACTAGTACTAGTGATGAGCAAAATTTTCGCCAAGTTGCAAGGCAAACATGACGCCCATGGGTGAAAAAACGTGTGGTGCAATTTGTCACGCATCAAAAAAATATTTGTCACCCATAGAATTCAATGCATTTGATGAATTTTCACCATTTCAATGTGTCAGATTCACCCATCGCTAATTAGTTTATGTTTTTTTAATAGTATAACTTTGATTATATGGCTGAAAATTATTTTCACCATAGACTGTAGACAGGACTGTTTTATAAATGTATTTAGGAATACATTCAGGTTATTAAAACCAAACAGTTAAACTCTTGGACAAATTGTTCTGTCTACTTATGGGCAAATATTAAGATTTTTAGTTTTGCAATATCCATGATTAATCATTTTTTGCGTCATGTAATTGCCATCTGCTCTGTAGGCTGTTGCTATTTTTAAAATAATTAGATATTGTTTCTTGGACTTGCAGTGTTTTTTTAGATGTTTGTTTTAAAACCAGTCTTACTGAGTCAACTATAGCATAAGCATTACACTTGTGTTTGTTACATTACTGAAAATCCAATCCACATTTGATCGCCGGGATTGTACTGGTTTTGACTTTCTGATGTTTTCCAACAAATTATGATTTTTTTTTTTTACTTTAAAAATGAAAGAAACACATTCAACTAAATAAATATGTTCCATTAAAGATTATTCATGGAAAGAATAAATGTTTAACAAAATTTATAGCTTTAAAGAGGGTGGCTAAAAATCTTTCTTCAAGACTTTAAGTATGCAAAGGATTAGGCTTTAATCTGACTTTGTTGGGATTATATAGAACATAATCACAATCATTTGATCCACTAAATAATGGATTTGCTTAATCTGATTTAAAAAGTGAATGTAGAGGAATCTCTAGTAGTATTTTTACATGTGACAAAAGTGAGATGTAAGATAAGGTTCTTATAGTCTGTCTGCTTTCTGTGGGTGTACAGGTTTTTTATTCTTTTATGTTTTAAATCTAGAATGAGGATAAATTACTTTGAAATCTATTACAGGTTTTTTTTAGAAATAGTCATTCTGTTATAGCTAAAACAAAATAAATACTCTAACTTGATTTTATCAAACTTTCATACTATGCTGTCCAGTTGGTTATTAAAGGAATACTGTCAGTTAATAGCACTGCTCCAGCAGACTTCTGCACTGAAAAAGAACAAGCTTCTGCACTGAAAAAGAACAAGCATCTGCAATGAAAAGAACAAACTGATTTTCTTATATTTAATTTTGAAATCTGACATAGGGGTAAACATATTGTAAGTTTTCCATGAGCCCCCAGTCATGTCACTTGTACTCTGAAAAAGTTCAGTCACTCTCTACTACTGTACTGCAAGTTGGAGTAATATCACCCCATCACCTCCCCCCCAGCAGCCTAACAATAGAACAATGGAAAGGTAACCATCCACTGGAACACAAACTTGGTGTCATTATAACTCTGCACCACAGGGCAGAATGTGTGGCAACTGATACAGGGTCCACAGACAAAGAGCAAAAACATCTCAGAGGAGCGTTGAAAGTGTGTGGCTACCCAGACTGGGCCTTTCTCAAAACAGCAGCAACCAAGCCCAACAGGAACACCAAAAGAAGTAAACGCCCAGAGACACATAGTAGGCGAAACACAGTCATCCCATATGTAGCTAGAATGTCAGAGAAACTCAGGAGGATTTTCAACAAACACCACGTCCCTGTGTTTTTCAAACCTAGCAACACACTGAGACAAAAACTGGTACACCCAAAGGATCCAACACCAAAAGAAAAACAAAGTAATGTGGTATACGGAGTCCAGTGTAGTAAGGAGTGCACAGATCTGTACATTGGGGAGACAAAACAACTGCTCACCAAGCGAATGTCTCAGCATAGGAGGGGGAACTCTACAGGGCAAGACTCGGCTGTCTTTCTACACCTCAAAGACAAGGGACACTCCTTTGAAGATAGGAAACTGCACCGAGGAAGGGAGCGCGAGGCTCCTGAAACGTTTGGTTATATTCCGCACATTAAAACTTTGGAGGTATTTTAAGTACACCACCCGCATTGGCATCACGTCTTCATTATTTTTGTTCTACTATTGAATGCATCTTGTTGAGTCATGTGATTAAGAGACACGCAGAGCCTGTAGCATACAAGTTATACAAGTATCGTGACCGTATTGGCACTATTAACTTTTAGGAAATTAACAACATGGAAGATGTGTCTTTCATAGGTGACTACTTGGCAGATTCATTGTTGATAAATGTACTGTTTCTACACTTGAGATTTAAAAATACACATGTTAATTATACATTTAATGGTATTAAATCTAGTGTTTCCTTGATGTAGAAGGAACTAGCAAGTTATTGTCCTGTTTTAAAAGGGATAAGATAATTAAGAAGCATTTTGGTGCATCACATGCAATTGCCCTGGATGCAACTCAGTCCTTGGCTGCGATGATGCTGCAAATATTTCATAGTGGGAAAACAGATTTTGCCCAAAAGTGAAGTTTGCCCCATTCTCTGCATTTACTTTAAAAAAAAAAAAAAAAAAAGGTCCATATGAGAGTCCACAGGATTACATATAGAGTGACCTCTTCAAATAATCATAAATTAAAAAATGACTATAAAGATTTTCATTCACCCAGGTCATGTTATATCTAATGTAATGTAAAACAACTGAACTTGCTGAGTAATCATTGAAGACATTTCACTACTCATCCGAGCAGTTCAACTGGTGTGGGAAGTTCTCAGCATATAAACTCTTCCACTAATCCAATCACAATGGCACATTGTAACTCTTCAAAGAGGTGATGGTAACACAGAGTCAACACCTCTGTGAATTTCAGATGTCTTCACTTTGAAGAGTTACAATGTGTCATTGTGATTGGATTAGTGGAAGAGTTTATATACTGAGAACTTCCCATACCAGTCAGTTGACCTGAAGAAGCTGCTCGGATGAGTAGTGAAACGTCTTCAATAATTACTCAGCAAGTCCAGTTGTTTTACAATTACTTACATTAGATATAAATTTAAAAATCTATTTTTATTATTTGGATTCTTTATGACTCCATAATTTGTATTTGCTTCATACATAATTCAAATGTATCAGAACCTATCTTGAGTGCAATACTGTTCCTCTGATTGATGTAAATAATACAGGACAAATATATGTTATATAAATATGGGATAGCTTACAGAAACTCCTTGAAAGTGGTAAAATCATAATAATAAATGTGACAATAAACTCTAACATGGATTGGATTTTATTAAAAAATAATCCTTCTATTTGTTCCCTGGGATCAAGGATTATTTCTAATCTATGATCCTCAAGCTTTAAAATTGCTTTAGATTTAGATTTTAATTTTCTTTTACAGATCGGGAAGATTTTCCAATAACCAGCCCATTATTACTTGAACTATGTAGCTAACCCCAAATATAGAAACAACATTCGTTTTATCATTTCCTTGTTGTTGCTGCAATGCAACATCATTATTCTTTATGACGTACATTTACATTTGAAGTTATGTTTAAGAGCACATTCATTTGAAACAAGATATTGATGCAGAGACGATGGTTTGCGATATTTATAAAATAACACTACAGCACATTTTATATGTTAAATAATTCATATCAGGGATATAATAATTTACCAACTATAGTTAACATTGTACTAGTGGTACAGATACATACCGCTGATTTAATGATAACCTATGACTTAACAATTATTTTTATGTGCTGCAGTGATTTGTTCCAGCATGGAAAATAATTGTTTGAAGTGGTCATCTCTGCAAGAGTGAGTAATGTTTCAGATATGTGTTACTATGCAGCACTGTGTACACTGACAACACTAGCAAATTAAGGTTTTCAGAATAAATTGCACATGCATCAATTCTTCTAGATTCCCCTGAGGAAGGAATTGTCAATTAAAAGCAAAGAATCATAAATAGAATATTTTTTTTAAAAACCATATAATATTGTTTGGCCTGACAGTTTGTCAGCGTACAGGACTGCCCTTTTGCCTTTTGGGCCTGGCAGCCTGTTTTAAAGCAACAGTAGAACATCCTGGTTTGAGTAATTAAACCCCACATTGCTTCACAATATAACGCTAATCTGACTAGGCAGACCAAAAATGAGTTAATGTCCAGCTAGTTGTTAGAACATGGGTTGCATGCAAATAAAAAAACTTGGAAGATTTCCCAGGTCGAGTAGTTTAACTACAACTCTCACACTACTTTGCTACACCAAAGAGAAATAACGGGCGTCAGGAGATTCTTGTGAAGAACCAAATGAATAACAATTTATTTGTACAGGACAAATGAGCCCAGGGTTTACTTACAGAGGTACAAGACATACACAATGCCACACAGCAGGCTGAAACAGGCTACATGACATAGCAGAGATAGTCGAGTACTGCATCCATTTTCTTCTGCAATATAGCTCCAGCTCCCACCCAGTGGTGTCGTCAGGGAGAACACCTTCTAACCCTGATACCCTATCCACTGTGGCCCCTTCACTCTAGGCAATTCAAAAGCCTTGGGAAGCTGCTCCCTACTACAATCATCGATGGAGCTCCAGCTGCTCTTTATATCTGCCCTCTCTACCTTACTCTCCTAGAGAGTCCATGACAGAACTATCGCTGTTTAGCTAACCTCATTCTAAGGGTCCCTGCTCCCCGACTTAGACACTAGAGGACCCGGTCCCTCTAGGAACATGGCTTTTCTGGGCCTTGCAATACCCACACCCAGCTGAATCAGCATCCAGTAGCCTAAGCGGAACATCCACCCCTTCTCTCTCTCTCACTATACCAAAGTGTGACAGGATGTGGTCACATCGCCTCCTTGCGAATAGCATTGGATATGAAAATACTATAACTAGATACATGAGCTTTTATTATCAAAGATGAAAACATGCCATCTTGTCAACATTTCAGCCTAAATGCCATCCAGACTGGCCTCCCATCTTCTGTAAATGATTCCCAGGGACTTGATAGCTAACCACTCCTAACTTGCAGTGATCTCAGTTGGGTTGAGTTTTACAAGGGAATTTTACACTGCTGCTTTTCTACAGTATATTTCATCTTCATATACTTTTGGAATCACAATGCTTAACAAGCTTTTGAGAACCTGTACACCAAATTAACATTTAGAACGCTTATACAGTTACTGGAGAATCAACACACTTTGTTTAGCTTGCAGCATATAAAAAACAGTCTAATTGGGATATTTTTAGTTCTTCACTCTGCCATTCAATTGATGTTTCTGTAAAATTGAATAATTAAATGTAATGTAATGCAAATGTAATGCCTGCAATTATTCTTAAAACATTAGCTCTGGGATACATAATGCATTTAAATTACATTTTCTATGATTTGCAATCAGCCATACTTTAAATAAAATTAAATATTAGTACAAGAGATTCTCATGTTTAGCAAAACACTGCATAGAATCCCTTTTAACCATATATTCATAGAAATAAAGATAATGTATTATGAAGCATGTATGGGGCAGCAAATAAGGGGCTGTACATGTAAATGATCTACCTAGTGATATGTGCACACACCACAATATTTCCCCCTGTTCTGGTGTCACAATCCACAGATTGCATTTAATCCTGCAGTGTATTGCTCATTCATATAAGGGCTTCTTTATGTAAGGTAGGTGCAACAGGCATGTGGTTAATACTTTCTCCTGCTTCCACTGTATTGCAGGTTTGCTCTGTGCATTTGTGCCAGCTGAATGCTTTGTTAATGCATCTGGTCCCAGGCTCTCAGTCCAAAGGAAGGACTGCACCTAAAGGGATTCTGTCACAGGAAAATGTTTTTCTTCAAAATATTTTTTTTTTAAAAGTTATGTGTTCCACTGGTAGAATCCTGCATTGAAACCTGTTTTTCAAAAAAGCAAGCAGACTTATCTATATTTTATTTTGAAATGTTATGTGGGGCTAGACGTGTTCTTTGTTTATCAGGTGCCCTCAGCCATGTGATTCAGCCCATGCCTACTTACTGTAGTGCTAGAAATGAGAATAACACTCAATAGTAAAACAGCAAAGTCCGGCCATGACTCCTCCAGTTACACTGAGTAGGAGAACCAATAGCTAATGTGAAAGCAGTTTCATTTTGAAGTGCTGTCTCTATCTGAAAGAACAGAATCAGACACAATAACCTGGGATGGCTGCCTACAGTACACACCAATATTACAGCTAAAATACATGTATGTCTTCAAGAATAAAATTTTAAATGGTAGAATGAATTATTTACAATGTACAGCAGGTAATTTAGTAATAAAAGCTACACCATACAAATTACAACAGAACCCCTTTAACACATTTCTCATGCAGGTCTTAAGTATAGGGTTTCTATTTTGCCAATTAAAGCATAATGAATATATCCCTACAGGCTGTCTATTACTCTATTAACTACCCAAAGAGAATCTTTGTGATGGATCCCTGCCAGTGCAATTACTGTGATATTACTGGTAAGAAATTATGCCTTGTTTTGCACTTTGTGACATTTAATTAATTCGTTTTACAGTGTTGGGATTTTTACATGGCAATTTAACACATTTTGAATAATTATTTCATTGTTCTCTAAAAATATTCAGATTTTTCATACTGCATGCAGTTCAGAGTCTAAGAATAGTATGTGTTAGTTTAAGGAATCAAACTGTAGTGAATAATTAATAAACCTGTTTCAGAAATAATCTTTATAATTGTTTTCTACATCATTTTTGTTTACAGATTTGCCTCAATTCTATTTTTTCCTGCTGCAAACAATTGCTGTAGGCCACAACAGCAGACAGTACAGTTTGAATAGGTAGTATATAGCAAGTAGTGATTTCCTTCTTCTAGCAAAATGATTGTCAGCAAATTGCAACCGTTATAAGGCAGTTATATTCGTTTGCATCAGGATGAAATGTTAGGTCTCCTGCAGGATTCTAAGCCTCTCTGTCTAGGAAATTTAAAAAAGCAACAGATTTGATTGACCAATATGACAGATTGGAGCAACATCAATATTTATCATTGATTGATTGGTAAATATCAATATTTATCATTTGTTGAACCTTTAAGGATTGGATATCGCTGATCCCCCAAAAGAATAATAGATGAGCTCTATGCTGTATATATATATATATATATATATATATATATATATATATATAAATATATATAGCAGTCTATGGACAAAGTTTACATTTTGCAATTTTGTAATTTGATTTGTTTATTATTGTTATTTATTGCTACTGATATACTTCATTCATTATTATTCAGACTAGATAAATCGGATTAGTTACTTGTCGTGATAAATTCAAAATTCCTTATAGATCAATTGGAACTGAAGAATTCATAAGAACAACTCGTATGAAAGCTAAATGAAATCTTGTGAAACAGCTGCCTTTCATTCTCCACCGCTCACAGATTTTGCAGTCTGATCAATAATCATTGCAGGCAGGCTATTTAAAATACTGGTGGAAGTGCAAATGCTATTGGAGTCTTATTTTTTCTCATTTATTTTTATTTTTTTTTATTCTAATTGCAGAAGACCATTTTTGAATGAATATGTTAAACATAGATAGAGCAGACTTGGAATACTTGCCATGCATATCAGTCACTTTCACTAGTATGTGTGTTTGTGATGAGGTTGTCTATTTGCTATGATAAAGGCACCATTATACTTATATACTAAAAAGCAAGTTTATTTGCATCTCCCTGTAAACAAACCATCGGCATTGTGGCACTGTCACAAGTTTAAAAGAACCCTTTATCTACAAGATAAGAAACATATTCTATATAAGAGGCAAACTGCATTTTCTGTTGTTTTCCTGTTTACTAGCTACAATGTATTGTGTGGAGCTGGGGTGTGTTCTACTCGTCTCCTAATGACAGCTGAACATTTCTCCACTGCAATCCCTGATTATCTGTCACAATCGGGTGGCAGCATGCCAGCATTTAATCATTCCTAATCCAGTTTTTACATTTCCTGAAAATGTGCTCATGAAAACTGCTAGAAAATATAAACAAAGTTCTGCTAGATACAGTATATTCTAATGTATTCAAATTTGCTAATGCTATGTTCCAAAAAAAAAAAACTTTAGATTGCAAGTTCATGGGAATGGGATCATCTACTACTCCCCTTTTGTCTTGTGACCTACTTTTTCCCCTATGTTACTTTTTTTCCCAACTAGTTGAGTGCGAACACAATGCCAAAGTAACATAGGAGTGATTCAGGAATAAAAGTTAAACATTATACAATAGCCCATAGGTCATCATTAGATAAAATGGGCTGGTACAAAAACCGCTCAGTCAAAAGAGTTGTTGCTTAAAATTATTTATTGTACAAATATTACATCTGCCAAAAAAGCCTTATCAGTTTTGTGCATCTCTGGGGCACTTGGTCATAGATTATGAAGTCATTAGCCTCACAGGTCATGAGTCTATGACTAAGGGCACCAGAGGAGCACAAAATGCATAAGGCTTTTTTGGCAGACATAATTGTACAATAAATAATTTTAATCAGCAACTTTTTTGACAGTAACGGAACTGGGAGTTGTGGGGCCTGGGTCAGGCTATGGAGCCAGGACCCCCCACCCCCCTCCAGAAGAGGAGATTGCGACAGATTGGCAATAGTGGGAACTGCCGGTGGGCCCAGAGGGGGTGCGGTTTCAGGTGCAGTCGCACCCCCTGCCACTGTTTTTTTGACTGTGATCCAGTTTTGTGCCACCCATTTATCTAATTGTGATCTATTGATTTTTCATCTAGCTGAAGGTCCAGGGACACAACATTCCGTGTGGTGAGTCTACTGAAGGGATGCACCGATTCCAGGATTCGGCTTGGGATTCGGCCAGGATTCGGTCACAAAACAAGGAAGTAAAAACTGTTTTCCCCTTCCCACCCCTAATTTGCATGTGCAAAATAGGGTTGAGATTCGGTTCGGTATTCGGCCAAATCTTTCTCAAAGGATTCGGGGGTTTGGTCAAATCCAAAATAGTGGATTCAGTGCATCCCTAGTCTACTGTATATTCTGCAGTATGAGTTATACATATCTCCTTAATACAATGGCCCAGCCAAAGTCTTAATCTCAGACAGAGGTGATAACACTGGACATATTTGCTTTTGGGCAGTAACCCACAGTAAACCATTGAGATGTTTGCTTTGATGGTTCTACCTGCAACTGGTTGAAAATAGCTAATCACTCATTGGTTATTATGGGTTAATGCCTAGGTACAAACCTGTTTAATGCGTATACAGTAAATGAGCCAGCATGGACAATAGTCATGTCGATAACCTGAAGAACCTGAAGTTAAACAGCCTGAAATATGGCAAAAGGTGGTGAATATATGGCTCTGCATAGTTTTGTGAGGACTCAATGATGCTTATACAAATGCCATACTGAATCTATGTTCCCAATAGATGGGATGTTTTCTTTGTTTTGAGCAGAACAAGGTGCAACAGCTCCATTGGTTTGTCAAGAACCTGGGTATAAGTCTGCTCTCATCAATCCTTGTCTCTTAGTTTGGAAACAGCTATTTTAAAATTACAGTACAAAAATAAGTCTGGAGAGACAGATAGAATAGCTTGTTACAGAATTCATTTACCGAGGTGATTCTAGCCCATGATCAACAGGCCTGGGCCAAGTCAGCTGATCGCCCAAGGCAACCCGGCCGGCCACTAAGCCCCCTTGTTGGCACACTATCCATTGCTCACCTGTGAGTTTGAGTATGCTGCCCATTACAATAATTTGTGGAGCGCAAAGCATGCACAGAAAAGCGTGCATAGAGGCGCACTGGCTCCTAACAAGGGTCCAGACCAGGGGTAGGTGAAAGAAGAGGTACGTGCTTGGCGCTCCTACTTTGTTCTGACCCCCTAGTTCCAGCCCTGGTGGTCAGCCAAGTTTTATCTGGCTCTGGAAACATGGAGAAAAGTAAGATTAACATTTTTAGAGGGGAAAATTGGTTTGGTCTAGATTGGTGATCTCTAGTGGCTCATGAGCAACATGTTTGTTGTTGCCCCCAGTTTCCTCAAAGCAGGTGCTTGTATCTGAAGTCCTGGCTTGAAGGCAAGTTTTAGTTACATAACAATCATATGTATTGCCAAACAGAGCCTCCTGTAGACTGCCAGTCCGATTGGAACCAATATTTGACACCCCCATTTTTACATTTGAATGTGACTCAAAAAAATGGGGTTCCCCAGTCTAGATTATATATGTATACTGTACCTGAAAAATAAGTAAATGAGATGAATGAACCACTGACAAGCACTTGGCACAGAACTACAGGTACAGAGACTGAGAACAAAAGTGCATTGTAAAAGAAAGATGCAGAGCAAACATCCTTGTAGGCAAATGAGATACAACCCATGAGTGAAGGATAATACTCTAAAATTGGAACTTATTTATATTTTTAATATGTTTTAATAAGTAAAGTACATGACATTGCAAAGAGATTTACTAGGGTGCAGAAGGTCATTTGTAAGGTATAAATCAATAAATAGTGGCCTACTTCATTCATCTTCAACTTATATTTTGATTGTCACCTTTAGAAAAATCACTATGCCACATCGCAACCTTCAAAGCTACTAGATGTCATGATCAAATTTATCTAGAGAATGCAATCTACCAAGCAGTCGGTCATTAGCCCTTTGGCAAGGCTGTGTCTAAAGGGACAATTTTTCAGACAGGATAAAATGATTATAATAAACATCTTTATGTCAGAAAGGGGAAGAACACTTTTCATTAAAGGTTAACCATTATTTAATGTACTGTCATATTGTGAATCGGAATATGAGTGGTAAGGATAAAACAAAGATGTGGTACAGGTATGGGGCCTGTTATCCAGAATGCTTGGGACCTGGGGTTTTCCTGATTATTGATCTTTTAGTAATTTGTCTACAAGAAAATCATGTAAACATTAAATAGTTACATAGTTAAATTGGGTTGAAAAAACTCTATCAAGTTCAACCCCTCCAAATTAAAACCCAGCAGATACACACACCCCTCCACTCTTTCACACAAACAGTATATGCCCATAGCTATACTAACTGTAGAGTTTAGTATCAAAATAGTCTTTGATATTATGTCTGTCCAAAAAATCATCCAAGGCCCTTTTAAAAGCATCAACAGAATCAGCCATCGCAACATCACCTGGCAGTGCATTCCATAAGTTTGAAATCCATAGAGAATGCTGCTTCAAATGAAAGTCCTTTTCTTCTAGTCTGAAGGGGTGGCCTCTGGTGCGGTGATCCTCTTTATGGGTAAAAAGGTCCCCTGATATTTGTCTATAATGTCCTCTAATGTATTTATAAAGTGTAATCATGTCCCCTCGCAAGTGCCTTTTTTCCAGAGAAAACAACCCCAATTTGGACAGTCTGCCTTCTTAATTGAAGTCTTCCATCCCTCTAAACAGTTTATTTGCACATCTTTGCACTCTCTCCAGCTCATTCATATCCCTCTTAAGGACTGGAGTCCAAAACTGCACTGCATACTCCAGATGAGGCCTTACTAGGGATCTATAAAGAGGTATAATTATGTTTTCATCCCTTGAGTTTATGCCTTTTTTTATGCAAGAAGTTTTTGCTTTAGTAGCTACAGAATGACACTGCCCAGAATTAGACAACTTGTTATCTATAAAAACCCCAAGATCCTTCTCATTTAAGGAAACTCTCAACACACTGCCATTTAGTGTATAACTTGCATTTATATTATTTTTGCCAATGTGCATGACCTTGCAGTTATCAAGATTGAACCTCATTTTCCAGTTTGCTGCCCAGTTTTCCAACGTAGACAAATCACTCTGCAAAGTGGCAGCATCCTGCATGGAACCTATAGTTCTGCACAATTTAGTATCATCTGCAAAAATAGAAACTGTATTTCAATGCCCACAGCCAGGTCATTAATAAACAAGTTGAAAATCAATGGACCCAGTACAGAGCCCTGTAGTACACCACTAACAACACTGGTCCAATTAGAAAATGTTCCATTTACCATCACTCTTTGTAGTCTATCGTTTAGCCAGTTCTCTAACCAGGTACAAATACTATGTTCCAGGCCAACATTCCTTAATTTAACCAGTAACCTTCTGTGTGGCACTGTATCGAATGCTTTAGCAAAGTCTAAGTAAATCACATACACTGCCATCCGAAAATCGCTGCCCCTGCTTACCTTCTCATAAAAAGAAATTAGTTAGTCTGGCAAGATCGATTACGCATAAAACCATGCTGGCACAAACTCAAAGAATTGTTATTTGCTATGAAGTCCAGTATCCTATCCTTTATCAATCCTTCAAAAAGCTTTCCTACCACTGACGTCAGACTAACTGGCCTATAGTTTTGAGGCTGAGAACGGGATCCATTTTTGAATAGCGGCACCACATTAGCAATTATCCAGTTTCTCGGCACCATGCCAGACCTCAATGAATCCGGAAAAATTAAGTAGAGAGGTTTGGCAATCATCACACAGCTAAGCTTGCTAAGTACCCTGGGATTTACACGAATCCTGTGTATATTGCCAGTGTACAGAAATTATATAAATAGTGATGAATAAATCTGTCCCCTTTCTCCAACAAATTTGCAGAAATGCAAATAAATTTGCGAAACACATTGCAGTCAATGGTAGTTTTTTCTTTTGGTTACTTTTTTTTGTCTCTGTGACATTTTTGTCCAAATGCATTAAAGGGCATTTTTTCTTATTGTGACATTTATGCCTCAGCGACATTTTTGTCTTGCAAACTTTTGTGCAGCAAATGTTAGCAGCAGTTTCGTGAAAAAATTTGCAGATGGAATTTTGCCATGAATCCATGGCTGGTGAAAAGATTCGCTCATCACTAGCAATAAAGTAACAAAACATAATTGCATTGTTCAAAGAAATAAAACACACACAACAACTGTAAAACAAAATCCCTTCTTCTTGCCATGTTTTAATATCAATATAATATGGATAACTTCACAGTTGTGTGCTATGCTATTAATATAACTTAATACACATACATTTTTTGTGTTTTTAAATACTCCTTTTCAAATTTATAGGAGAAAATGATAATAGTTTTAGAAGAAATCCAATAGCATAATGGAAATACATTGACTAATTGAGCATCCAGATGGTTCATGTTTATCTAGCATCAAAGAAAACCATCAGATCATGTGAACTTAGTTGATTCACTAAAACAGGGCAAATCAGAACCCCATAGAAATCAATAAACAATTAGCTGTGATCTACTGTAGGTAGAGAAATTAAAGCAAATCTCTTCTTTGTTGCTGGCCTTATGAAAGGGGTTGTTCACCTGTGAGTTAACTTTTAGTTTTGAAGTTGAAGTTGTTTTTTGAGTTATTTAGCTTTTTATTCAGCAGCTCTCCAGTTTGCAATTCCAGCAATTTGGTTTCTCTGGTCCAAATTACCCCAGCATTGATTTGAACAAGAGACTGGAATGTTAATATGAGAGGCCTGAATAGAAAGATGAGTAATAAAAAGTATCAATAACAAAGGATGTGTAACTATTTGTTTTTTAAATGGGGTCAGTGACCCCCATTTGAAAGCTGAAAAGAAAAACTGTACAAAATAAATAATGATCTGTTGAAAAGTTGCTTAGTACTTGCCATTCTATAAAATATTAACAGTTAACTTAAAGGTGAAAATTTGCCCAGTATTGGTCAATTCCATCATGCCTTAGTTTCCAAAAAACAGAACTAAGAAATCAAGCAAGGATTTACAAATTATACTGGATTCCAGATCCTCACCTTCCACATGAATAAGACTACATGCACAATGATGACATTGAAGAGATTCCGTTGAGGATTTGAAATCCATTAGTGTAGTTGCTTAAAGGGGGGAGTTTGTTTAGTGTATTAAAGGGGGAGTTTGTTTAGTTTATTAAAGGGGGGTTTGCTTAGTGTATTAAAGGGGTTGCTCATCTTTTTTATTTTTAAAAGTCTGATTAATTTTCAATTTAAGAAAAAGGGAGTACAGAAGGGAAAAAGGGAATGAAGAAAATGGGGGAATAGCAAAAGAATCAATAATCCAGCACACAATTGTCTTCCACAGAAGACAATTCAACCATCAGCACTTTACCACCAACTTATCGGTTTAATAGTCTAAGTTGTTCACCATTAAATTCACTTTTGGTATGATGTAGAGAGTGATATTCTGAGACGATTTGCAATTGGCTTTCATTTTTTGTTTGTGTTTTTTTGTGTTATTTAGCTGTTTATTCAGCAGCCCTGCAGTTTGCAATTTCAGCAGTTTGCTTGCTAGGGTCCAAATTACCCTAACAACCATGCATTGATTTGAATAAGAGACTGGAATATGAATAGGAGAGGGACTGCACAGAAATATTAGCAATAATAAGTAGTAATTATAATAACAATACATTCATAGCCTTACAACGCGATTGTTTTTTAGATTGGGTCAGTGACCCCCATTTGAAATCTGTAAAGGGGTAGAAGAAGGCAAATAATTCAAAACCTATAAAAATGAAGGCCAATTGAAAAACTGCTTAGAATTCTATAACATATCTATTGACAAAAAAACATGTTAAAAAATTGGAGTCTACCATTTTGGAACAAAACTCTTACAAATTGAAAGGGACCATTGTGTGTGCTGTGCTCTGCACCATATGCTGTCTTAAAAATGAAGGGCAAATATAACTGAGTATGTACTGTAAATGTTATGGATCTTTTACCTATCCTGTCTGCAAAAACATGTGCACTGCAGCACGCCATACAATATTCTGCATCTGCAGATATTATTTCTGCTATTATAATTACCTGCCTGTTGCGATAATGCATTACCAATCTGTGGTCTATCTCTTTAGTTGCGCTAAATTATTTTATTACTTTTACTCGTCTTAACGTCAAGCTTTCAGTTGCTTGTCTTACATAGTTTCCTTTTATTCATTCAGAACTCCAAATTGAAATGCTTTTGCTGCTTAAAATAATGGCGACGCAATAATTATGTTTAAAAAGCTACAATAGAGATTCCATTGTTGAGATTAATGTTTCATAAAAATAACTTCATAACTATTTACGCTAATTGAAATTCTCATCGATGAAACCAAAGACATTACTGGCAATTCAAGCGGCAAATTGAGGAAAATGGCTGATTTAGATAAGAGCATTTACACTATGCTAAGCACGGTGTGACATAACTATTCTTAATACGTACAACTACAATAGGTCTTGTTGGAAATTATGATACACATAGAACAGAGCAAAGGCAGCTCGAGTGCATGCTATTTGACATGCTGGTTATTCCACAGTTTCATGTAAATGATTCAGTGATGGACTGGTCCACCAGAGTGGGCCTACTGCTCACCCACTATGTGGCCTTGTATTACTTAGGTATTCCTCATTTCTGTATAAGAACGAAGAGGAAAAAATGCTAGTACTTAAAGTGGACCCGTCATCCCAAAAAAATATTCAAAATCCTATTTTAATCATATTAGTCAAGCAAAATGAACATTAATTACACTATGTTAATTATTTTAATCTTGTTTCCTTCAGTCTGGGAATTCATAATTCTAGCAAGCAGACAGGAGCCATTTTGTGGACACTGTTATTAAGACAAACCTTGTATCATCTCAGAATCTTGTTTGTGCACCAGAATGGGGGACCCGATGTCTATCCCCATGTCCTGGCTACACAATTAAATGGTTAAGAGAACTGGGGGAATGTGTGGGGAGCAGTGACATCTAGGAAGTGCTGAATGGAAAGTGAAAGTAATTATCTGCCCCACCTCTATGCCTAAGGCATAGAGGAGTGGCAGACAATATTTGATTGACAGATGAGATTTTTAAATGAGCTTAAAACAGCTATGAGTGCTTTCATAAAAATTTGAAATTGGATTTCATGTTTCATTTGAAAAGGACTTTTATTATACAGATTTTGTGTCTGGGTGACGGGTCCACTTTAAAGAGATGAGACCATCAGTGGGCTGCATCAGTGCACACAACAGCGTGCACCTAAACAATTTCCACCAACGTCAGTTTGATGCAACACTCCACAAATAATCTCAAACAAACATGTTTAAACATATCTGAAGCAACTAAAGGGATACAAATCTGTGTGGCTGCAATGATGCAATTTTAAAAAATGGTGAATTATGTGTAACATTGAACTTTGTGCACTGTACAGGTATGGGACCTGTTATCCAGCAAGCTTGGGACCTGGGGTTTTGCAGATAACAGGTCTTTCAGAAATGTGGATCTTCATACCTCAAGTCTACTAGAAAATCATTTAAACATTAACAACGCGTCAAAACGTGCCGGGACTCATTTCGAAAATTTTTACGCCAATTTGCGAATTTCACATGAAATTCGTGAATTTTTCGGCGAAGCGAAATTGGGTAGATTCGCCCATCACTATTTAAGACCCACTAACTAACAGATTAGTTTTTTTTCTCCAGAGAGCAAAATAGGAACAGGTGTGTTAAAACAAGGATATGTAATAGTCTAACCATTGACACCTTATTATATAGAGGGATTGATGCATAGGGGCAAATTCACTAAGTGGCGAAAATGCGCTAGTGTTGCCTTCGCTAACCTTAGCGTAGTTGCGCTACTGTTACTTCACCAGGCAAAGCGCATTTATGTTAGCGATGCCTAATTTGCAGTATAATAGAAGTATATGTTACAGCCACTACATTACACAACACAAGCCCAGGAAACCTTTAATAAATAAAATAATGTTTTCCTATTGCCCTAAACATGTGCCCCCTGTATAGTTGAGTTGCCATATGTAAGGAAATGTAGGGGGAAGGAGGGTAACCCCCCAAAAAAAATTTTGCTCTTTTTCAGACTATAACCCTACAAAAGGAAAAACACGCCAGAGTTTTTTTGAGACTTCGAAAAAAATTTCCATTTTATTTTTTCAAACTCCTATCTATTGTATTGAACTGCACCAGGTCTGACCTGTCTCAGTAACGTCTAGCGTAAGTGGTAACTTTCAGTAAAATGGTCATCATAGTGAATTTGCATAATTATGATCCTTCGTCAGTGCACAACCTTGCCTGGCGTTAGGGTGCGAAGTTGCACTAGTCTATCTAGTTCGATAGCTGTACCTAGTTGTAACCTTATTTTTTAATTTGTTTCAGGTTAAAGTAACTAAATAGATAAACATCAGTGGTTACATATGTCTTGGTTTTAACTGTAACTGTAAAGAACTAGTGGAGATATATTGTCTAATTTTGGATTCTATGTGGAGTTTAGATTATTTAAATATTTAATGCTGAGGATCAATTGCAAACTCACTGAACAGTTATGTCCCATTTGGCCCCCCTTCAAGTTGCTGACTTACTCAGATTTAGAGAGCTGAAAAAGCAGGATGTTGTGTTGTATTATGTTATTTTAGACATCCACTCACTCCAGCCTCTATACATTACATTTTTGGCTAACTAACTATGTTAGAAACATTTTTTATTTTTCACAGCTATTTATCTAGTTTTTATTTTTACCCTGAACTGTTCCTTTAAAGTGAATGTACTAATAGTACTGTACTTGAATTACCGATCATGTGACTTTTACCAGCTGTTTGTTCCCGCCACAGTGTATGTTTAAGGCGGTTTAATGTTCAGTTTGCTACTTTGAGAAAGGCTAGGGACCTAGCCAATATGTTAGTCATTTATAATAAATATTATGATTTTTATAAGTCCTTGTGGACCTTTTTGTAGTAGTTATGGAAAATTTACTGGCACTGCACCCAGGCAAATTCAAGCAACTTTATCAAGAGTGCTGGCAACCCTTGGATTCTATATATATACACACATATATATATATATATATATATATATATATACTCCACAGGTAACGGTGCACACCAGGATTTTTAGGTTTAAAACTCCATATTTATTGAAAAAAGTTTAAAACAGGAATATATATATATATATATATACACAGGTTGACTTGTAGTATGTTTCATTCAGAATGTATAATAGCATTTTTTAATCATATGCATTTCCTATGAAAAATATGTAATAGTGGACTAAATAAAATGTGACACAAATATTGAACTGTACAAAATTTCATACATATTTGGTGAATAACAAAGTGATCCAGAGGAAGGCTATCACAAGCTTACTGTCATGCCAGCATTCAGCATCCTCAGATCATAACCATAATACCCCTACTCTGTATGTATATGGGCCAAAATAAACCACGGATCACTTGATTCACCACAAACAGTGTGCTGCCGGTTTTGTTTTCTACAATTGTATGTTGGGCCCGTTGGACAGGAAAGGGTCGTCCGGAGCAAGCACCTGATACCCTGCTGCAGGGTGATATACGAAGGGTAGAGCACTCCAAATTCTCCATATAAACCATAATACCCTTAGTCAACTATTTCCTTTTGTTTTTGTTAAGAATCTGGTTAATTTTCTTTCATTAAAAAAAAAGGTTTTGGGTAGAGGACCTTTTTAAGCATATTAGACAGAGCATCTTTCCCTAAAGACTTTCTAATGTACTAATTATTGCACTAATGGATGTCATGCCTTAAGATTACAAAATATAAATTAAATGCATGGAAAGAAAAAAAGTTCATAAAAGGAAAACATTCTATGGTGTGCATGATTTTTCACTTGACTTTTAGTACATTCCTCCAATTGGGTTTCTGGCTCTGTGCCTTAAACACTAAGCCAGGTGAGCAGCTTGCTAAAAACTAAATATATGCTAGCAAGACGGGTAAACATAATATATTGTCATACTGGTGTCAGGGTATAATCCACCAATACCAAACTTATTTTCTATTCTGTTCTATAATATCACTGTGGCCAATACAATCCATACTTTGAAAGAGGGGTTACTCTACAACATCACTACTGATCATGACAATCACCATCCAATTAAATGTGCTAATATGTTTGGTAAATTAATTTCATGTATTTTATCAAGAATATATTTTTTTCCAAAGATTGTACAGCTTATCCTGTGCAAGGATAATGTAGTCTAATATCATCTAATAAAAATGAGTTATTTTTGTTCATGCATTAAAAGGGGAAATAGATTTTATGAACATAATTTATATTGTGTACATTAGCTTCACACTGCCACCTCCTGCTAATAAATCTCACCCCTTATTCACCCTGCAGGAACTAAGCTTGAAGCGTCTCTAGAGATTAAGAAACAGAAAGCGGGGATGGGGGACTGAATGCTGATTATATGCCAATCAAACATTTCTTAGAAATGATTCTGCCCTGAAAACATTTTCCCTTCATAGAATTAGAATTGATCAACGATTAACGATTCTGAAAACACATTAAAATGCCGTAAGAGCTGGAATTATATGTTTAAATACTGCTATTAAGAAATCCTAAATTAGTATAATTATATTACAGCATCGGCAATGGATTAGGCAAAAATCTATCAAATTTTGAGAATCAAACAGAGCCCTGCTGGAAAGTCACATAAACAGTATACAAACTTGTAAACATTTTTATAAATACAGGGCTATATAATTTTAAATAATCATAACCTACGCCACAGGTAAGGACAACAACTGAGCTCTCTTAATTTACCATTGATTTAATACATTGGTACATATTTTACTAAGATTGTAGGCAGTAAATGCAGTGAAATCCTTTGTAAAACAGAAACTAATTACTTGACTCGCATAGCAGTCTTTAAAACCAAAAATAAAAGGTTTAATCAAGGTTTAAAACTTAATTAAGCAATCATGGGAATAAACTTGCAAATTACTCTTTTATATCCCTGTTGCCAACTATGTTTCCTGGAAAGCATGTTTCAGTTACAGCCAGAAGTAACTATACGTACATTTTATTTTCAGAGATGTTAAGTTGCAGAGGATGAAGACCTCCATTACCCCATGTCCTGAGGCCCTTCAGTTGCCATCCTGGGCACCCAACTCCTATCAGTAGCTTAGCACTCCAGCGATACCCCTGGTAAAGTAAGTATAAGGAGGACCATGGTCAGGTGCATGTTAGGAGTCCCAGAGGACTTTTATGAATAAAAATGGAGGAAAGCTGACAGAATGTATGACCTCTTGCAGTCACTCCTAGCCAGAGTCTAGGAGAGCATGGATGGTGCTGCCCATGCTTAGCTTCACCAGGAGGAGATACCTGCATCTTTAACTGTACGAAAAGAGACCAAATTGTCCAGTACTGACACCAATGTAGAGAGTGTCAACATTGTAGAACAACCTCTGAACTCCTGTAAGCCAGCCCAGTAATCATAACCACGAGAAGACCACCAATGTGAGGATATTGGCAAAGCACAAATGTGTAGCTCCAGTGTGAGGTCTGCATTTTGGGATTTCCTGATTATCCTGACGAGGAGAGAGAAGGCACTGCTAATGTTATTTTTCTAATTTTGCTAAAAGATATTGCGTTAGTTAGTTAGTTAGTTAGTTAGTTAGCATGTACTAACTTTCTATGCAGAAAGACAGACCCCCCCCAGTCCCTATTTGTAGGTGTTGTTCTACTGTATAAGTTGCACTCTAAATTTTTCTTATTTTTCCATAAAGTTTATTGTTTATTTGCTAATGGGATTCCTTATTGTGTATTTCTTTGCACCATACTCTTAAGTGCCAGGTTTCTCAGCCTCTACTAACAATGCCACTGAGGGTTCACATGTTTTCCTGATTGACAACAATTTGCCATCTTGTGTTTGCTGAACTATAATCTGTCTCTTGAAGGTTTGCCAGAAAAAATTAAGAGAGTAGTAATACACGAGTTAAAAATTTATTGACCTGTGCTTGAAACGAACCCACCCTAAATTAACCAGAGGCAGACCCACCACCCACGTGTGTCCCACCCCACATTTGATTTAATCAGAGGAGCAGGACAAGGGTGAGTATATAAGTAAGTACTGCTGTAGTGGGGCTGGGAAAGTGCAAAGAATTCAGGGGCAGGGCTGGGCTAGTGGTGAATATGGCCCACCACCCTCATCTGTGGGAAATGATATGGCCCAAACCCCACTCAACCCTCAGGTAAAACTATTATAGAGGCAACTTCTGCTTGCTAATTAGTTACATAAATATGTCTGTGGCAGATGCATCCCTTCAGTACAAACATTTTAGTTTAGTTTCCGTTTCGGTAACCTTTTGATGTAGGAAATAAGAGTATTTAGTGTTCCAGCAAGCCATTTCATAAAGTTATAAAAGATAAAAAAAAGGAAAATATTAATAGTTTTCTGGTCTAAAAACATATGCTGGTTCATGAAAAAGTGTCCCAAATGACAAATTCTATGGATTTGGAATGATGTGTTCTAAATTGATGTTATAGGGATCAATCTTCCTGGAAAGAGTCAATTAAATGAAAATTTACCCATTTTGATCAATATTGATATTCACTGAATAATCATAATTGATGATTGCCAATAACTTTCTATGAGATTTGCTTTTCCAGGCCAGTTGTTATATTAGCAGGCTCAGGATAATGAATCCTGAAGACTTGGACATGATAAATATCAATATTGATTGATATCTATTGAATGAAACCAACTACCTTTCAGTTGACTTTCTTGGATTCTTTAAAAATTGACAGAACATGTGGAATGTCTGCATATCTTGCAGAAAACCTGTAGGATTCCAGATCAATATTTGATAACTTAGTCCCTTAGGCTCAATGTATTTAGTGGCCATTTAACTCTTCAGATCAATATTCTAGCCTAAAGTTACTTGAATTATGAATCTAATTTAAATAAGCCATCACCTCATCTGCATTGCCTTTTCTCTGCATTGGACTGACAGCCTAATACCCCAATTGTGCTGTAATTGTGGAAACAAAAATTCTAAACATCATAGATAATAAGATTTAAGGAAAAGGCACCCACTACGCAGAATAGTTATCAAAAACTAATATCAGACTCTGCCCCATAATTATTTTTGAAAGTATGGGGTCATTTATAAACACAGCTGTAGAAGTGGTCATGCTAAAATGGATATAAATAATGAGTTTACTAACACTATCATTAAAGATACTCTTTAATCCTGCTCTTTTCTATAGTTTCACCATTTGCCATTGCATCTGTTTCATCTCTGAATTGTATGCAAGTGTAGCTATTGTTCTAAGAAAATCCTGGAACAACCACAAACCTAAAGGGTGAATTCTAATTTCAGGATACTTACAGTGGGCCACATCAATAGGCTCAACAGACATTTGCTCAAAGAATCACATAAAAATTAAATTTTAATGCAATACGCTAATTGGTGCAAACCTAGATTCAAACATTAGCTGATTTCTCCCACAAGCTGCAGGGGGGAGTAACTCCCAATGGGGCCGCAGTTATTGGAAAAAAGGTTGCATTGCGGGCAAAAACAGTGCAATTGTAATTAAACTAAGCTTTATCTGTGCAACTGCATTTGGGTTGCAGATTGTAAAGGCACAGAACAGAACACTACTTCTTGCTTTTCAGCTCTCTTGTTTTCCACTGACTGGTTACCCTGGTGACCAGGCAGTAACCAATCAGTGATTTGAGGGAGGGCCACACCGGCCAAAACTGTTTGCTTTTGAATCTGAGCTGAATGCTGAGGATCAATTGCAGACTCACTGAACAGTTATGTCCCATGTGGCCCCCCTTCAAGTCGCTGACTAACTCAAAGTTAAAGAGCTGAAAAGCAGGAAGTTGGATTCAGGCTATTATATTAGACATCCAGTCACTCCAGCCTTTATACATTACATTTTTGTCTAACTAACTATATCATAAACATTATTTATTTTGCACAGGCTTTCTTTTATCCAGTTTTTATTTTTACACTGAACTGTTCCTTTAAGTTAGATTTTGGATTGTTGGGGCTCAATCTGTCTAAAATATTCAACTGAAACTGTTTTAATGTTGTATTGCATATTGTAGTACTGTTTTCTCACAGAAAAGTACTGCAGCCTTTGTTACAGTTTTCTCTCTCTCTCTCTAAGATGTGTGAATTCACTTAGCTTGCGTCATATTTGCTGACCAAAATACTGGAAACTGATGAGTCCAAAAAGATGCAGAAATGGTTTACCATCAGCACTTATTCCAGTTGTACCCATAATAGATCCTTCACTTAGAGGTTTTAAGTAAATATGGAAAACATTAAAAATAAGCCTGCGTTGTTACAAAAACATTGTTTCACTGTTGTGATTGGTTTATTGGGAGAGTGTTTATGCCAAGGACTTCCCATAATAGTCAGTTGAACTGAAGAAGCTGCTTAGATGAGTAGTGAAATGTCTAATAGATACAAAAAAAGTATAATAAAAGAGTTGGCACTATGCATTCCTCCTCCTTTATTATTGAGGATTACAGAGGGAGCATCAAGCTTATACATGACTTTCAATTATGGTCTATCTCCTACAATTTTGTGGTCCTAAATGACACAAGGTACAGAGATGGTGTGATGCTTCTAGTGTTACCTGTTTGGTATCAGGTGCCTCATAGGTGTATGGCCCCAAAAACTGCCAAGGGCCCAAAATTAGTATCCACGAAACAAAACACCAATAGCACATCCGATGCTGTTAAACCAGTTGTGGGCTTTTTATTTAGCTCATAATAATGGCATTATTTTGAGCTATATAAAAACCCCACAATTGGCTTAAATGACACACAGGCAAAAAACAAAATCTCTGTACCCAGAACCATCAGCAGGCTCAAAGAGAATCTTATCTGTGAATTTATTCAATTTAAGTAATTCTAAAACAACTAGACTTGCTGAGTAATCATTGAACGACGTTTCGCTAATGATGCGAGCAGCTTCTTCAGTTTAATTGATGAAAAGTGAAACATCTTCATTGATTACTCAGCAAGTCCAGTTTTTTTAGAATGACTTATTTTAGATATACCATGACTTGGATGAATGAAAATCTTCATAGTCATATCTGTGAATATATTTAATAAAATCTTTTTTTACCTACAATATTGCAAGCACTCCTCCTTTAATATGAGTGGCCTGTGTGCTTAGCCCTGGAACCATCACCAGAGGATCTATTCAGTATCATTCATCATAGCATGCCAATGGTATGGATCACTCACTAAGTCACTCTTGTGTCCAAATGCAAACCCATAGCCAAGGGGAGATTCAACTGATCAAAAAGATGGATGAACACGTACACCAACACTCATGTGTAGTTAGTAAAAACATTTTTTTATCACATAGAATCCTAACACTTGTCATGTCTCCTGACATAATCATAGATCTGATTATAAGATCAGGAAACAAGAAGCGCATCGGGTTTCTGTTTAAAACCAATTCTTATTTAACCTCTACACATGACTTTGGTTGTGCATGTCACAACCACTTTTTTTTTTAATTATTGGTCATTTAAGGGGATTCTGGTTTGGGAGTTTGGTCCAATTTTTTTTATGAGTGAAAAAAAGTTGAGTTTTAGTATAAACCCTCATATGTCTAATGAAGAGATGCAATGTTTTTCTTGAAAGCTTGAATTCTTACATTTAGCAATTAGCCAATAAACATTATCACAAAAAGATATGTTTTCTTTTTCTGAACTATGGTTAACATGGGACAAGGCATATTCTACCTTGTAAACATTTACCAGTACTTCAAACTTTCACATAACTTTTTACATAATATAAATGTTAATGTAAATCAATTTCCATTTTAAAACCAGTCCTGTATGGTATACATTAAAGGAACAGTAACACCAAAAAATGTAGTTGTTTTAAAGTAATGAAAATATTGTGTAGTGTTTCCCTGCACTGGTAAAACTGATCTGTTTCCTTCAGAAACACTACTATAATTTATATAAACAAGCTCCTGAGTAGCAATGGCGGAAATCGAAAAAAGCTTATATGGTAAAGTTTAAATAATAGATAACAGATATCAGTATGTTCTACAGAGCTTATCTGCTGTATAACTTAAGCATTTTCTCATTTGAATAGCTGCCCCCATGGCTGCACAGTAGTTTATTTATATAAACAATAGTAGTGCTTCTGAAGCAAACTCGTATGTGGTACAAGCACTATTCCACATCATTATTATTATTATCTGTTATTTATATAGCACCAACGTAATCTACAATAATATATGATTCAAATCAGTCCCTGGCCCAGCAGTTGATACTATCTAAGGTCTTTGACACTAGGGCCACTTTACATGCCTGTATTCAGAGTGTGGGAGGAAATTGATGCAGACACAGGGAGAACATACCTACTGTATGTATACATTGTATATATATATTGCTAAAAATGCTTAAACTAGATTTGAACCAGGACCTCAATTTTGCAATTACAACCCACTGAGCCACCTTGAAATGCTGACTATACCCTACTGTAGATGTGAGCAAAGTGGATATTGTTTGGTGACCCCGAATGATTTGCGTTAGGTGTCTCATATACTGTACTCCAGCTACCTACTTTTTTAATGACTTATATGAACAAGTAGAAGGGTTGGACTGGACTGACGGGACACCAGGAAAAAACAGGGACCCAGCCTTGTGGGCCCTGCAGACCCAATCTTTCTCTTCCAGCAGTTGCTCCCAGAAGCCCTTCTTGCCTTGATCGTGGCCTCCCTTCCTCGATCCAGACCAGATTGTGGCCTCCCTGTCACTGTCCCACTGTCCAGCCTCCCCAATCTTGTAAAAGTTAAGTAATAACTATGGTGCACCGGCACGGGGAGGGCCTGGTGATGGGTGAACTGGTAAGCAATGGGGCCCTGGAGGGGGTGTGGGGGCCCCTGGGCTAGCAGTCCTGGTGGGCCTTGCATAACCCAGGCTGACCCTGGGTTTTCCAGTACAGTTACAGGACATTTTGTATAAGGGGAAACTTCCACAAGAAACAAGTGGTTGGCACCAACCAAAAGCGAATACTTGCTTTTACTGGGAAGAAAGGCCTAATGGATTCTGTTGCAAGAATTTTTATTGTATACCAGCTGTTTATTGAGGCTAATCTGCATTTTATATATTTGTGCATTTTTTTTAAAGTCATAGCTGATTGGCCATTGATTTTACTACTATACTAGAAAGTTGTGTATTTTCTCCTGATTTTCTTTTTATTTTGTGAGGTTTTGGTTCACTTTGAATTAAACAGCTGCAAATTACTTTTTAGAATTAGCTATTTTCTGTGGTGCTTTAGGCCACTACAAAGTCTGGCATAGACGATATCACTGTTACATAGTGTGACATTTGTCATCCTCAGCCAATGGAAGGACCATTTGAACACATTCACTGATTATATTTGACTGACATCCCTTAATTATATGGCTGGCTGACTGTTACACACACCAGTGATTTACTGCTTAGAGTTGTATTGTTATTCAGCTGGAGGTTGGGGTCACAGTTTGGACATTTCTTCATTATATTGGCTATTCAACAACCCACTGACATGTGGTCATTGTTACCAAGGATGTTTGAAATTGTGGCAATATACAGGATTTTAAACTTGTCTAATTAACGACATTGACTCATTCATACAGACAAATTAGTTTGTTCCTTTTCTGTGCCTAAAGTGACAATTTAACATTTTTGGAAGGCACCATTCATATTTTAAGTAAACCAAATCAAAATACAGATATCTGCCGCATTCATATTAGACCTATTTATCTTTCTTCCTAATACAACATAAAGACCATGTTATTGTCTGCACAAGTCTAAGGGACCAATTTACTAAAAAATTTTCCCCAAATCATATTCTTCTCAAAAAAAAATTTTTTTTTTTTAATTCTCAATAACTTAAAAGATTCGAGATTTATGTAAAAACTACAAAAAAACTGTAATACAAAACGGAGTAAAAGCTATTGAAGTTGAATAGAAGTCAGTGGGAACGTACAGTGATCCTATTGGACCATTATTAATTAGATTGAACTTTTAGGGGCAGATTTATAATTTTTTCCCCATATTATATTCTTCTCTAAAAATTCTCTATAACTCCAAAAATTTGAGATTTGTGTAAAAACTACAAAATACTCTAATCATCTAGTCAAGTAAAAGCTGTTGAATTGTAATAGAAGTCAGTGGGAGGTGCACTGATCTTATTGGACTATTTTTAATTAGTTTGGACTTTTAGGGGCAGATTTATCTAGGGTCGAATTTAGAGTTCACGGGAGTTTGCAAAAGCTCCCATAAACTAAAATTTTGAATTGAAAAGACTAATCAAAATTAAAAAAAAAAACTTAAATTTTAACATTTCTTGAGGATTTGAATCAAATTAAATTTTTTTAAAAACTTTGTTTTTATTTTACTATTCCCTAGTCGAATTTCACAAAAACAAATCAAAAATTCAAAATTCAAATTTGCAATTCAACCTTTGATAAATCTGCCCTCTAGAGATTTTCGACCATTGAAGTAAAATATTTTGACTTCAAATATTGAAGTTGAAGTATTTTTCCCTGAATTTTGGAATCCTACGATCGAAGTAAAATCGTTTGAAATGTTTGAATTGAACGATTTTAGCATATGATGAAACAATTTTAATTTGCTAAAAAAAACTTTGAAAAATGGGCTAGAAGGTCCCCATAGGCTAACATAGCACTTCGCCAGCTTTTATTTGGCAAAGTAAAAAAGACAGTACTTCGAATTTCAAAGTCGAAAGATTTTACTATTCAACCATTCGAATCAAACGGTCGAATGGTCGATTTTGACTATTCGATGGTAGAAGTTTTTCAAATATTTTCTTCTAAATTCAAACTTTTTGAGTTCCAATCTTCACTTCAACCCTTAGTAAATCAGCCCCTTAATGTTAATGCTTGTTCAATAGAAAACCCAACTACCCATACAAATGCTCCAGCTCTTACATCAATAGGAGTTAAGTTGCATGACCCAAATGGCATGAGCTCTGAGAGGTAAAATGACAAAAAACATTCAGACGGGAAACATTTGATTTTAATGACTTATACATAACAATATAACATTTAATGGATGGTGACATGACCAGGCTTCAAACATGCCCTGTCTCTCCCTTATTTGCATAATCCCCCCCATGTGGATTTCTTTTTCCCTAAAAATGAATAGGACTAAAAATGCCATGTTTTATATACTGAACCAGCCTGAAGTTTCTTGAAAAGTGTCTGTGACACTCACATGCTCAGTGGGCTGTGAGCAGCTGTTGAGAAGCTAAGGACTTTAGAAATTGATCAGTATTGCTACATAGTGTGTTATGTGTTTTTAGAAAATTGCGTGTCTTCATAATGCTTAAATTCTGCACTTTCCTTCTGGATCACTATTTATTGCACTGTTAGGGTAAGGACACACGAGGCGTTTTGTCGCCAGCGGTTTTTAAAAAGCAAATCGCGGCGACAAGGCGATCGTCTTTTTTGAACAGGCGATTCCCAGCGACAATTTGCATAGAGCGATTTGTATCCCATTGCTCTGTGCGGTACGTGCTCCACCCACGTGCTCTCGGTGTTCCTCAACCAGCTCAATTAGCCTGTCTATCAAAAAAGTGCTTCAAAAAAGGCATTTTCCAGCGTGTTTTCGTCCGAGTTTTGTTTGGCGTGTTGTCTCGGCGTCTCTCCTCGAGCGTTTGTGCTTCCCGCTGTAACCTAGCGTCTTTGTATTCCTGCGCCTTTACGTTCTTGCGTCATTGCGCAGTGTAATTTGAATACAATCGCTGCTACTTATCTGTATGTGTGTGCGTGTCTAGGAGATTTCAGTGCTTTTCTAAGTACATGCTATTTCTGATGAATCGCTCGGAAAAGGGTCTCAGTGCGTTTTGGAGCTACAGGCGATTCACAAACGCGCTGTGTGCACAGTAGCTGGCGTTTTTCATATGGTTTTGTGCTGAGACAAAACGAGCGACATGTCGCCGCGATTTGCTTTTTAAAAACGATGGCGATAACTCGCCTCGTGTGTCCTTACCCTTAAGCATGATGTTCTTGTCATACTTTCTTCCTCTTTTACAGAATGGAAATTACCTTTCCTGAACTGTAGCCTCTTTCTATTCCGTACAACATGCAAGTTAATATGGCAAATTGAAGGAATATGCTGATTATATAGATTTCTGTCTTTTTTAGATGTATTTGTTGATTTTGCTAGACAAAAGATCTTGACTCTGTAATGGAAAAATAAAGAACATTTTCTAGACAATACCAATCAAATACAGTTTAAAAGAGTGTTTGCCAATTAGTGTGACTATTACAGGCAGATTTATCAAGGGTCGAATTTTGAGTTTCTGGGAGTTTCTAAAAACTCCCACAAACTGAAATTCCGTGAAGAATTCAAGTTTTTAAAATTCTGGTGAACAGGATCGACTAGAGAACTCCAAAGTTATTGTAGGCAGTCCCCATAGCCTTAAACACCAATTCAGCTGGTTTTAGATGGCAAATAGTTGAATTTGAATTCTTAAAGGGACAGTACATGATAAATTTCAAAATTAAAATTTTTTATTATTTTAAAATTTGAATTGAATTTGGACTATTCCCTAGTCAAATTACAGTAAAATAAACTTGAAATTAGAATTTAAAAATTCTAATTTTCATTTCCACCCTTGATAAATCTGCCCCTTAATGGAGAATTCAACCTATGGGGAAAAACAACTGCTGTCCAGGGCCCCACGCTGCCTCCTCCCTGTGACCCGACATGGCTCGGCGTGCATGCGCAAACACCGCCCCACCCACTTACTGTGGCATGCTCTGGGAGCACATGAGCGCCAAGCAGCATTGAGAAATACTATTAGTAGTATTAGTAGTATTGCCTATGTGGAGAGGGAGTCTGGTCCAGCAGGGCCCACCAGGTTTTTTCCCAGTGTCCCGCCACGCCAGTTCGACTCTTAATTTATGGCTCTTCTCTATGATGTTCACATTTGGATAGAGTGTGGTTTTATATAAGTGAGGGATATGCTCTAACTAAATGGGCAAGGCATGCCATGCATTATGAATTCAGATAAAGACATTTCCCTGACACAACAACTTTTGCTTTTGTTGGTAATAAATGCGTTCATGCTAAGGGACACCAAGTGCTATTGCACTGCATTTCTACATTAATTCCATCTAAAAAAAACCTATGAGTGGAACAGTTTACTTGTAACAAGAAGCGCCAGGTAGAATAAAAGTGTGATACTGGTTGAGCTAAAGAAAACTAAACTGATATAGTGAATAAAGTACCCCCTCTTGTAAATTATAAGGATATTAGGACTTTCATGACCATATAAATGTTTTTATACAGGTCATGGAACTCTGAGGTTACTTCTAATAGCCTCATATTTTGCAACATGGGGTATTTTATTTATTATAATACACAAGTTTTAGTGAGTCATGTGACAAAAATGACATCACTACTCACTGTTTATAACTGATGACATCAGTACTCACCGTTTATATGGATATGATTTACAGTATATTCATGTATTTTGTGTATTATAGGATATTTAGCGAGGATTCCACAACCATATGAGAAAACACCAAAAAGCCTCATATTTTACAACAGGGGGTACTTTATTATAACACGCAAGTTTCAGTGAGTCATGTAACAGTAATGACATCACTAAGCTCCGATTATAACCAATGAAATCACTAAGTACTGTTTATATAGTGAATAAAGTACCCCCTCTTGTAAAATATAAGGATATTATAAGTTACCGAGGAGTTTCATGAACTCTGAGGTAACTTCTAATATCCTCATATTTTGCAACTGGGGGTACTTTATTTATTATAATACACAAGTTTCACTGAGTTATGTGACAGAAATGACATCAGAACTCACCGTTTATAACTGATGACATCAGAACTCACCGTTTATAAGGATATAATTTACAAGATATTTACGGCTTTTGTGTATTATAAGGATATAATTTACAGGATATTCATGGGTCTATAAAGATAACTATAATTGAAACTTTAGGCTGGTGCAATAAGTTCAGTAAATATGCAATTTTTAAACAGTCATTTTTAGTGTTTAGTTCTCCTTGAAGGCACAAAATATCTCAATGTCCTTAATATATTGACAATGGGTTGAGTGCAAAGGATCTTATATTTGTCCATATATATATATACAGCCGAAACGTCAGTTTTTCTTCAACAATAAAGTACTTTTTTTGATCTTCAGACCTGCGCCTGCTGCTACCTATTTGGTTGTCTTACTTGAACTGTGAATAAAGTTCAAAAGAAAGGAGCACATACTCACACCTGGAAACCTGTGTAGATGCTGACACGTTAATGAGCCACCGGTCAAGGCTTGATCATGCAGAATTTGTAGAGTAGGTTTAACGGAGCACTCAGGAGGTTTGGTTAAAATTCAAAATCTTCCTTTATTTAGAATCATTAAAAATCAAGGACATGAATGTGACAGATAACCCCACGCTTGACGCGTTTCGTGGCGTCACGCCACTTCCTCACTTCCTACTTGAACTGTGGATTTGCACCCAGGTGGAACAATCTTTATCGTGAGTGCTGTTATCTTAACCATTATATACATATATATATATATATATATATATACACATATATATATGTAGATAAGTAGAGGTATAATGATCCAACATCTATTCTATTTTGATGTCATTATTTTTAGAAGCAGCTTTTTTTCTTTCAAGATGTATGAATGAATCATCTTAAAGTATATTTTTCTGTACTTCACTTTTTGTAGGTTATAGCTACTTAATGTCAATTCTGACTGCCAACTACAGTTTCCGAACTGTATCGGTGGTGTCTCAATGCCTTGTTTAATCTACTTAGTAAAATCCGCTGCTAGATTCAATTCTTTTAACCTTGAATTTTATCATGATTCACTTTAAAAGAGTAAGGAGCAAAGACAAATGAGCAATTATGAATGCTTCCCTCAAACATATACAAAAAAACAACTTATATGTAGTGACTAAAAGCTTTGGTTTCCCATTTCACATAATGTATTGGTGGTGGTTAATTTGCCTAGAAAATTTGAAAATTATAAGTTTTTATAATGCAAATCAGGTTATGTAATAAAAAAAGTGCCAAATTTGTTACACGTCCAGTTACCTATAACAACCAATCGGCAGGTGACATTTAAAAGCAGACATGTTATTGGTTGCTCTGGCTTAATCCACCTGGGCAAAAATTATGCCCACCCCATCGACTATAGGAAGAATATTAATCTGAAAAATCTGAATTTTTATTCTTAATTATGCAAATTTTTATTACCTTTTCCCCTCTCTAATTTCTGTTCACATCCATAGCTGTCAATGAAAATGTTCAGTTGTATATACCATTCACAGGTGATGTCATAGGATTTCATGTATATTTTTTTTGATAATACAAAATTATTCATTTACATCTACAGTATTTACACTTTTCCAAATTTGAGTAACATTAGATTGATGGAAAAAAAGAAGAAAGGGAAAAAACAGTTTCAAAGGAAAACATATTTATAGGAGAACTAAACCCTCAAAATTAATTGGGATACAAATGCCATGTTTTATATACTGAACTTATTGCACCAGCCTAAAGTTTCAGCTTCTCAATAGTGGCAATGATCCAGGACTTCAGACTTGTCACAGAGGGTCACCATCTTGGAAAGTGTCTCAGTGGGCTCTCATCAGCTGAGAAGCTAAGCTTAGGGTTTGTCACTAGTGATGGGCGAATCTCCCGAGATTCGCTTTGCCGAAAAATCTCTGGAAATTCGCGAATTGGTGAAAAATTCGCGAAAGTAGTCGCGGTACGCGTCGTTTTTGGCAAAATTTCGCTGGCGATTCGCGAATTTATAATCGCGGGAATTCGCCGCGAATTTGACCCTGGCGAATAAATTCGCCCATCACTATTTGTCACAAATTATCAAGCAGGAAATGAAGTTGGCCTGTAATATAAGATGATGCTACAGTGCTGACTATTAAATTCTGATGCTAGTTGCACTGGTTTATTTGCTGTCATAAAGTAATTATCTGTATTAATTACTAATCAGCCTTATATTGCGACATTTCTATTCTATGTGTACTGTATATTGTAAGTTGGCCCCTAAGCTCAGTAAGTGACAGCAGCACAGAGCAGTGAATCAGTGAATCAGCAGAAAAGAAGATGGGGAGCTACTGGGGCATCTTTGGAGACACAGATCTTCCCTGCTAAAGCGCTGTGGTTACCTTGGGCAGGTACAGAATTCCATAACATAATGTACAACATTTCTTACAACTTCTTTAGTTTAACTTTCCTTGTCCTTTAATAACATATCACAATTACCAAAAATCATTGTGAATGTTCCAAATGGCTTACTTACAAGTTCCTGTGATTTAATTGGGTGCCACTGTGTTTTAAGTTAATGGTACATTAGTTAGATGTCTCGTCAATTATATTTGGCACAAAAAGCTCATTTGTCCAACCAAACTTCCACATGTACCTAGCACCCATCTGTCAATATTCAAAAAAAATAAACATTTTTAAAGATGAATATGATTATACAATAAATCACAATATGATTTTGTTTTACTAACCCACCCGAAACAGCTTTAGAGGGGGGTTAGACTAATAAACAAACTAGTAATGTATAGTTCAGCTGATCTACATATGTATATTCACCTGTGTGGAGGAAAGAGGTGGAATAAAGTCCTGCAAATGCAATCCCTTATGTGATAAAAGAAACTAAGTTTGCCTTGGAGCAGTAACCCATAGCAACCAATAAGATGTTTGCTTTTAAGCAGGTGACTAGTAAATGTTACCTGTGATTGGTAGTGATGGGCGAATCTCCCGAGATTCGCTTCGCCAAATTTTTCGCGAATTTCTAGAGAAATTCGCGAAACGGCGAAAAATTCGCGAAACGAGTCGCGAGACGATTTTGTCACACGTCGCGTCAATTTTGTCGTGCGTCTGTCGCGCGTCGCGTCGTTTTCGGCGCGCGTCGCGTCGTTTTCGGCGCGTCGCGTCAAAAACGACGCGCGACTCATTTTCAGCGAATTTTCGACAAGCGAAATTTCGCTGGTGATTCGCGAATTTATTCGCCAGCGGCGAATCGCGGGAATTCACCGCGAATTCGACCTAGGCGAATAAATTCGCCCATCACTAGTGATTGGCTTCTATGGGTTACTGCTCCTGGGCAAACTTAGTGCCTTTTATTAAATAACTATGTTTGAATGAGTTTATGACATTTGAGGAATTTAAATGATGATGCTTTGTTTTGCAAGAGGAGACACTGCAAATCCCAGACAAGTATTAAATAAAATGGCTAATGGTGTTTAGTTTGTTTTAAGGGGTAGTTCACTTTAATTTAATGCTTTAGCATGTTACAGAATGGGCAATTCTATGAAGCCTTCATTTTTTCTGTTTTTTAATTTTTTAATTATTTACCCCCTTCTTCTGACTCTTCCTAGCTTTCAAAAGGGGTCACTGACCCCATCTAAAAACATATGCTATGTAAGGCTACAGATGTGTTGTTATTGCTACTGTTTTATTATTCATCTTTCTATTCATGCCTCTCCTGTTCATATTCCAGTCTCTTATTCAAATCAGTGCAAGGTTGCTAGGGTAATTTGGACTCTAGCAGCTAGATTGCTAAAATAAAAAGATAAATAACTCAAAAACCACAAATAATAAAAAAATGAAAAACAGTTGCGAATTGTCACAGAATACCATGCTTTTCATCATAATTTAAGTTAATTTAAAGGTGAACAACCTCTTAAAAGGAGAAACAAACCCATTATAAAAAAAAATCAACCCCATAGACCTCCTCCTTCCTCTCCCCCAGCCAAGCTGCCCCATAGAGCAAATGCCCCTAACTCTTTTCTTACCCCTTCATGCAGATGCTGTCCAGCGGAGTTTATGGGCGCCATCTTCAGCAGCTTCTGTAATCTTCGGAATGAAACCGGTTCTTCGGCAATTTTCGTGAGTTTCGCAGCATGTGCAGTTGTCGCAAAATGGAAAATTGATCCAACTACAAAATTGCCCCAAGGGGTAAGTAAAGAGTTAGGGGCATTTGCCCAGGGGGACAGCTACTTGGGGGGGGGGGGTCTATGTAGAATAGGGGGTAGGTGTTTTTTTATTACAGGTTTGTTTCTTGTTTAATGTCCCATCACTAGGCTTGGAAGTGTGCTCAGTTTAGTACTGAGTTCACTGACTGGGTGTCCAACCAACAACTGATCAATAGAAGCAATGGACTTCAAACTTGTCACCATCTTGGAAAGTGTCTGCGACACTCACATGCTCAGTGGGCTCTGAGCAGCTGTTGATAAGCTAAGCTTAGGGGTCGTCACTATTAATCAAGCAGAAAATTAGGTTTGTCTTTAACATAAACTGATGCTACATGCAGTGCTTGTATTGGAGTGAAAAAAGTGGAGGGATGCTGTGTGTGATGAGCGTAATGCAGCATGCTAAAACAAGCCCCTCCCACAAAAATAAACCACACCCATTGTTATATTGAAGGAAAACAAGTAAAGTAAAACAAAAAATGTAAGTGTTGCACTGCACTGGTAGAACTGATCTGTTTGCTTCAGAAACACTATTATAGTTCATATAAACAAGCTGATGTGTAGCAATGGCAGAAATTGAAAAAAAGGCTATATGGTACAGGTTAAATAGTGGATAACAGATAACACCATTATGTTCTACAGAGCTTATCTGCTGTGTAAACTCAGCCTTTTCTCCTTTGAATGGCTTCCCCCATTGCTAAACAGCAGCTTATTTATATAAAACAAGAGTAGTGTTTTTGAAGCAACAACAACAGTTTTACCAGAGCAGGGCAACACTGCATTATATTTTTATTACTTTAAAATATTTAAATTTTTCGACGTTACTGTTCCTTTAAGCCTCACACGCAAATGCTTTCTGGTTTCACCCATTTTAAATTAAAATAATTTAGCTACAGTAGAACCCCCATTTTACATCCCCTGATTTTAAATTTTCCCTTGTTTTGTGGTCCCACCTATATATTATGCATAATACATTTCCCTGATTTTGTTTTCCCTGATTTTACACCATTTTTTTCTGGTCCCCTGAAAAACGTAAAATGGGGGTTCTACTGTATTTCCATTTTGGTATTTTCTTCTAATGCACAGTTTAATGCCCAGTTTGCATAGATTTACCTAAGTATGTGACCTGCAGGGACCCCAAAATGAAAATTGTGCATGTGACTTTTCTTGGCTGTTAATCTAGCTTCTGCAAACAAGCTCCTTGCCTGTGTATTGTGTCATAACATAGCACAATCTATCATATTCTATATTACCCAAGATTATTACATATATATCATTCTTTCACTATTCTGCAATCTGCTGCTGTTTAATTCCTTCATTTAATCTTTTTTTCCCCTGTTTTCTTCTTTCATTTTCTCTCTAACCCTCTCTGATGCCTCCATCTTCCTTATCTGTTTAACACTTCTCTATCTCTTCTCTATTTCTCTCCCAGCAATCGAAGTGAAGGGAGGGCATCCCTGTGCACCCCATCCCAATTCAAGCACTGGCTACAAGACTAATTATTAAATTCTTAAGCCAAATGCACTGGTTTCTGAGCTGTCATGTAGTAATTTTCTGTATTAAGTATTAATCAGCCTCATATTGTGACATTTATATTGTGTATATACAGTATGCAGTTGGTCCCTAAGCTCAGTAAGTGACAGCAGCACAGAGCATGTGCAGTGAATCATCAGAAAAGAAGATGGGGAGCTACTGGGGCATCTTTGAGGGCATATGGCTTTACTGCTAAAGGGCTGTGGTTGCCTTGGGCTAGAACAGAACCCCAAAAACTTTATGTACAACATTTCTAGCCTACTTCTTTAGTTAAGCTTTAGCTCCTTTAACATACTAAAAATGCTTTCTTTACCTTTTAAACAAAACAGGGATTGTTTATCCATACATTATTGCAATTTACGTATTTAAGCTGGCCACCTACTTCAAAGCAACCCCTTGTCTGGCTAGTCCTACGCTTAACTTTCATCTGATTCATTAAGAATTCAGTTGCTTCATTATTAGGGTTGCCACCTTTTGGCCAGTTGAAACCAGGCAGGGGCGTGATGCAATGATGGCAGGGCTGTAATACTGCTGGGGCAATTGGTTGATCGCCGAGTCAATCATAGGGAATCCTGTAGGAAACTTCTTATAAAAATATATTTTAATTTACAGTTACTAACTACAGGTATGGAACCAATTGTCCAGAAATGGCATTTTAGGGAGATTAGCATATGAAGTTCGAAAACCAATTTGTATGCCATCCTGACAGCGCTTTTTTATTCTTGCCGGAGGGCATTTGGTAAGATTATTTTCCTGCAGTAGAGAAGATTTGTTGCTGGGTGACTAATCTCCCCATCTGCCATCACCCTAAGGATAGAGGTCCAACTTACAGAAAGATCCCTTTTTCCCAAGCATTCTGGATTCCAGGTCCCATGTCAGTACAAGGAAACAGGAAAGTGTTAAATAATTGAGATCAAAGTTTTAATTTGTCAGAATGACTGCTTTGAGCAGTCACACACGATTTTGCTCTGTAGGTGTTAGAGCTCAGTGGCAGTGCCCCCTCCAAATCTATAATCTCTGACAAAAGCTAATGGGGGGGGGGATAAATGATATAAACAAGCTTATTGAATTAACTCCAGTTCCAGTGCGGAAAAGAGCTTGCAAAGTCTGAAAGCGCATGCATTTTTTTTTGCATCATTGCCGCATGGTGAAGAATACAATCTGTCATAAATCATCCTGCTGATTTTGATCAGTATACTGAAGTCAGGAAAAAAAAGCAATAATCTTATTTATTGCTCTTGTGCAGTTTAGCACCTAAATCAGCCCTGCTCTCTATGAAACAAATTTATTTATATAGTATTTGGTCCTTGGGTTACAAAAACAGATCTATGGACTGTAGACTACTAAAAGATTCTGTAGGATAAAAATGAAAAATAAGAGTGGGTAAACTGAGAAAAAAAATATCTGTTTTGCTGTCATTAATTTCTGAGAGATTAGTTAACCAGTACAAGCTACAGTTGTGTTGCAATGAAACCCTGCATTTTTATGGGTTTTTTTTCTACAATGTATATACTTTTTCCCTTTTCATTAATACCAGTGCATTTTAATGTTTTTTTTTTTGTTTTTTTTTAAACCTGCATGTTCTATAGCTGTTCTATACAATTTCCACCAACATTTTGTTCTGTTTCTTTAAAAGCTGTTCTAAAAAGAATGAAATACTAATTAATTCCAATTAGTTTGTGTCTCCTTTGTCTATCTGCCAATCACTCATTCCCCATACCTGAAAAGGTCAAACCTAGAAAGTGGTCATGGTCATATGGTACACTGTACTGCTTTACTGCTTAAACCTTGCAATTAGCACATTAAAGTACAGGTTTGGAATCCATTATCCAGAAACCCATTATCCAGAAAGCTCCAAATTATGGAAAGGCTGTCTCTCATAGACTCCATTTTAATCAAGTAATTCACAATTTTAAAAATGATTCCCTTTCACTCTGTAATAATAAAACAGTAACTTGTACTTGATCCCAACTAAGATATAATAAATCCTAATTGAAAGCAAAACCAGCCTATTGGGTTTATTTAATGTTTAACTGCTTTTCTAGTAGACTTAGGGGCAGATTTACTAAATTCGTTTGAAGGATTAGAATATTCGCGCGAATAGTCTCAATTCGATCATGCGACTATTCAAATATGCAAATCAAGTATTTTCGACCATCGAAAATAGAATATTCGGGCGCATCGAATAGATCGAATAAATATATATTCGAGTGCTCGAATATTCGCCAGTCGAAGAACCTGCCCTTTAAATTTTTATTCGACTGCCTACTTCGCCAGATTGAACCTACCGAATTGCAGTATGAAGATCCAAATTAGAGAAGATCGATTATCTGGAAAACCCCTGGTCCCTAGCATTCTTCAACATTTTACAGAGAAAAACAAATTAATTAGTTTATTTCCTTCAAAAACTTGAAATTTCAATTGGTATAAAAGAATGTACCAAATTTATATTTCCTGGAAAAAATGGGGGGGGGGGAGAAGCAAATAGAGCTTTCTGGGTCTCTAATAATAGATCCAAAGATATACTGTATTTTCAAGCCACAGAAGCACAAACAATTGTTTAGTCTTAAGTGCCCTATTATCGTATCTTTAATTCCATGTACATCTAGAGAATAAATCATGATCTGTAAGAGCCGATCATACTTTTAAAATCAGATCTCGTTAAATGCTGTAGTTAATCAATATTTTCATCTATAAATTTCACTGGATATTGTATATCTATTATATGCTTCAGACTCTTGACTCTCTAAAGGGAAAATGCAGAAATCAACAGAAAATTAATTCAATATATGCTGCTGTATCCATATATTATTTATGAACCTATTCAATTGAATATGAATTTTCATGTCAAATATGCTTTGCTAAACATTATAATCTAATTATGAATAATCAAAATATAAATAGCACTACCCATTTGAGTAATGGGAATTTGTTGCATAGATATTCTGTCGCATGCTACACTAATTCATGACAAAGTTAATCAAATTATTTTAAGTACATGTTTCAAAATGTGTGTATAAACATTGACAGTTGTATCCACAAATATAGCAGTAAGGAATAATTAATTTGTGTGTAGACCCTATAATACTCTAATAAGGTTTTGAATATAACTGACTAAACACTTTTAGTAATATCTTGCATTCTTTTTCATAACAGAAAATGGGGCTCATTTATCAACACTGGGCAAATTTGCCCATAGGCAGTTACCTATAGCAACCAATCAGTGATTAGCTTTCTAAAGCCAGCTGCAAGTAGACTGATGAATGCAGCAATTTGATTGGTTCCATACGTCACTGCCCATTGGCAAATTTGCCCAGTGTTGATAAATGACCCCCAATATTTATTTGACTTTATTACTCATCAGTAAAAAGAAGTGTAATAAAAGGAATGTTTATTTACTCCTGACATGTGGTTGCTATTATTGCCTACCCAGCCGCAATTTTTTTTTTTTTTTAAAGTTTCAGTAACATAGTTATATATGACAAAATAGGAGCACGAGGTAGGTGGTACGTGGACCACTACAATAAGAATAAAATTATCGCGTGTCAAAATTATTCGGATGCCCATTGACTTTAATACATTTGGACAAAATAGTCAGCATATAAAAATTGTTGCTTGTGTCAAAATAATTTTCATGCCCATTGACTTCAATGCGCACATTTTTTGGTAAATTATGCCACAGATTCACCAATCACTATTTTTACGTGTTCTATGATCAAAGGCTAAAGGTAAAAAACTCAGACTGTCTGAGTTAATATGGGGCCCATTTACTAACAATTGCATTTTTTTTAAAAAATATCTTTAAAAACTTTAAAATGTGTTTTTTCCTATTTTTTTTTAAATCTCTAAAAATTTGACATTTATTAAGGTGGTTTTCCTAGTCAAGGTTTTTGGGCAAAAGCTTGGTTTTGTTCAATAATCCGAAACAGTTTGGGGTTTTTGGGTGATACAAAAAAAAAAAAAATAGAGCTATTCTGTTGTCAAAGCCAAAAAATTCATACAATTTTTCGATAAATCGAAATGATTTCTATTCGATCAAAAAAAAAAGAAAAAGCCTATGGGAGCTTCCCATAGACAAATATAGCAACTTGGTAGGTTTAATCCGGCGAACTAGGCAATCGAAATTTTTTTTTAAAGTACTTCAACCATTGAATGGTTGAATGGTCTAACAATTTTCTTATTTGAATCGTTCGATTTGATCGAATTTAGCAAATTTTATGGTCGAAGTAGCCTGAAAAAATTTGAAAATTCCTACTTTTTGCATTTGAGTCCTTCACCCGAGCTTAGTAAATCAGCCCCTTAGTGTGCCAATAATTTGGTACAATGACAAGAAATTGCCATTTGATCATAACTGCTTTGTAGTTTATGAAACTGCTGATTTCTGGTAAATCCGCTAGAAGCTGTTTTATATTGATGGTGCTGTTAGAAACCAATAATTTCAATGTGTTTAAATGTGTTTAAAGTCTGATAAGTATTTAATTCACATATGCATTGCATGCAGTAGCTGCACACAAAACAGTTCAGTCTGCAGAAAGCATCCCAACAGGTCTATAATGAGAACCATAGCATAGGTATTCATTATTGAATTGAAAAAGGGGAAACCATCAGGAATGATCTAACCTTCAGGCTAAAATAATGCAAATTAATTCGACCATTGGATTTGTGGCAGCTTTGGGGTATAATAAATCTCTAAAAATTAAAAAAAAATTCCCTCTAAAAATCAGAGTGTGGTAATGTCACAAATGTTGTTCAAGTAAAAAATATGGGCAATGCAAGAGATTTTTTTCCTTTGTATAAACCAAAAAAAAAGTAAAAAAAATTTAATAAAACTTCATATTGAAAAACATTTTTTTTGGGCAAAAAAACTACTACCTTCAAGCAAGTCTTAAAAATCCCTATGTGCACTAAAAATTTGCAATTCTAATGAAGGATATTACATAGTACATTTTTAAATTGTATTATTCACTATGCTGTTTGCTGCTTCCCATAAAAATGTACTGATAATCGTTATGAACATGGAGTAAACTGAAACACAGCTACATTTATGGTAAACATAAATTGCATTGTAAAGCAAATGCTGACATTTCCAAACAGCTAAACAGGGCAGTATGCTGAAGAGATGGGAAAAACAGAACGCTAAGAAGGGAATTTAAAAACTAGATGTAAATCATTATGTGTCAGACACCAAGAGCATCACATTATCAAACCTTAATTAAAATTGCAAATGCATTTAATAAACAAATTAGCAATTCTAATATTGTTTGATAATGTGATGTTCCTGAAGACGTTTATGATGGGATTTTTAAAAGCAGATGTTTGGTGCATTTGTGAATTTTTGTCTTTTTGCCAGTTTGTGATAACTCAGGACATAAAATTTTGCAATAAACCTGGGGCATGTTCAACAATTAATTCAGATTAAACATAAACAAAAAGATTGAATGGATTCATTTGGATGTTAAATGGACTGTTTTAGCTTTTTTATTTAAGAACTGTAGGTTTTATGGTATATTTAACCCATAGATGCACAAAAGATCATCATTTACATGTAGACATTAAGCAGTGATCATTAGATTTCAGCAACTCAGCATTACTCACAAACAGCTCCATTCTCTCATCTTCCTATCATTCAGATCCCAATGCTCTCCCTGTTATTGTTGTTCATTTAGGGGCACATTTACCAAGAGGCACATTTACTAAGGGTCAAAGTGAATTTTCTAATAAAATTCAAATGTTTAAAATTAGAATTTCGAAGTAAATTTGGGCTACTTCAACTATGGAATAGCCCAAAATTCGATTTGAAATGAAACAATTAGAAATTTTGAAGTACTGTCCCTTTAAAAAAAATTCAAATTCGACCATTCGCCACCTTAAACCTGCCAAATTGCATTATAGCCGATAACCTCCCATAGCTTTTACAGGCTATTTGGCAAAGTTTTGCAAATTCAAATTTTTTTAAAGGGATTTTGTTTGAATCAAAAGATGTGATCGAAATCGAAAATGACCCCCCCAAAAAATTAGATGTTCAAATTTCGAAGTTTTTTCACTTTGAAATTCACCATTAGTAAATTTGCCCCTAAGGGTTGAATTTCAAATGAAAAAATATTTAGGAATTCAACCATCTAATTTTAGGCTACAATGGAAATTCAGCAGCTTTAAGCTTTAAGCTTTTAGCTTTAAGCTTTTTTCAATTCGAATCGAATTATGGGCTATTTGATAGTCGAAGTACACCAAAATTACATTAAATTAGAATTTTTACTATTCGAATTTTACCCTTTAGGGTACATTTACCAAAAGTTATGAAATGAAACCGAACGATTCAAAGGATCTTTATTCAATCCAAATAGGTAAATTTTCTATCGAAAAAGCCCTTTAAAAAAACTTTGATGGTTGAATTTCGAAGTTTTTTTACTTTGAAAATTCGGCCCTTATATTTTTTGTTTTTCTGAAAAAAAGTTACTGTGAAATAAAATTGCAACTAAATCAAATTAACAAAAAAGTTATTTAAACATATCTTGACTGGGTTAACTAAAAAAAATTAAAAAAAACTCTAAAACCATGAACGAATGGGTGATCTAACTGAACTCAACAGATTTCCATTGCCATACTTTTGTGTTTGTGGATTTTATGGGGTTTACACTTGATAAATTATGAAAAAATAGCAGATTAAGTAGCTTTAAGAAAAATGTTTTCATCTAAAAAGGATGATTCGGAGAAACAAACATTCTACACACTTTCATAAATTGGCCTCTTATTGTTCTGTTGTTCTATTCCAAGATTGAGATTGTGAACACTTGACCATTTTAATAATAGTAATAATAAATAATGATAAAAAACTTGAATACCTTGGCACACTTCCCATTGACTCAGCAGCAGCTTTTACTCACTGATTTTTTATTTATTTTAGTTTATAAGATTTTTTTCATTTGCTAAATCTTAAATTTAAATTTGAAAAACTCAAACTTGAATATATGAATATATTTGATTTGGGATTATTTGTTTGTTATTTGTCATGATTATGGCATCCCTTTAATTTATATTCTTTTAAACTGTGTTTGCATCAAATGATAGAATAGGAGACACCAAATATTATTTTGCTTTGCGATCAAAAGAACAAATCTAGATTTCTGACTAGATGAAATTCATTCAGAAAATAGGTTACAGGGAATATAATGGCTGATATAATAGCTCCAGATACATTCATATATCTGGAGCTATTTTATAAGGAATGCAGTGAAAAAACAATTGCAATGTTTGCTAGGGTAGAAATGAGACATTCATGGTTGATTAAGCATATTGAAAAAGCCAAATGCTGATGAAACTTGTTACAAACCTGAAATTGGTCAGCTAAGTTCAAACCCACAAGAGAACAACAGAGGAAAAAGATGGCATGATGGATTGGCCTGGGAGATTGGGAAAACTGGATACTTCTGAAGACATATGACCATAATCATATGCTCATAGAATATAACAAATGTAGTGTAGAAAATTGGAGGGTTCAACATGAACTATGGATCAATCTCAGTATGCCACATCAATGGCAAGTAGAGTCAAATATATACAGTTTTTTGGGTTATATATACAAGATATGAGTTTTTTTGGTTTATATATACAAGATATGATCAAAGTTCTTGATTATCAAACAAGTGCCTGTAGTTGACTGCAACCTTAAATGCTGTGACACAAAAAAGTCTTAACCATAAACTTGATTTTTTATTAAACTCTAATGGGGAACGTACATGACACAAAAACTGGTGAGGCAATAAATTCAGCACAATAATTAATACCACCACAGGTGTCAACATCAGCATCCTAGACTGCCCAGTGTTGCTCCAATCAACTATACAAAGGTGTAAAAACCAGGAAAATATAAAATTACGGAAAAGTATTATGCAGTATATTTAGGTGGATCTATGTAAAATGAGGGAAATCCTAAAATCAGGGGATGCAAAATTCAGCTTTTGCTGTTTCCTAGCCTGAGTCTACCACATAATTGCTATTAATTAGTGATGGGCGAAAGCCCACGATTCGCCGCAGGCAAATAAATTTGTGAAACGCCGGCGAAATTTCGCCTGTCAAAAATACACCCGCGTCAGGTTTTTGGATGCCGGCAATGGGCGCCGGCGTCCAAAATTGGACCTGCATCAAAAACGAGAAGCAGCGTTTAGCAAATTTTTTGCCATTTCATGAATTCCGGCATCCCCTTCCCGTTCAGTATTCAGCCAAATCTTTCGGGAAGGATTCGGGGGTTTGGCCGAATCCAAAATAGTGAATTTGGTGCATCCCTACAAGAAAGCAAAAACTTATTGAGGAAAAAATATATATATATATATATAATTATTTAAAGTTTGGAGCACCACAGCAAATCAGACTTAGAAGAGAAAGCAACCACACCTAAATCCCAAAGGAGGATATTTCAGCTGGAAAGGGGTTTAAATGCATCACCTGACATGGTGGCAAAGTCAATTGAAACTTTATATATGAACAGTATTGGGGACATAACCCACATACACATGCAAACTTGCCACTTTTTTCTCCTGTGGGTAAAGTACTTTTCGTCAGCTGGAATAAATTGTATAAATATTAATGTAAGGATATCATTTGTGTAAGCAGTACAGCAAACATTCTGTACAAGCAATGCAAAATAAAAGCTATTCTTATCTTTTACATTAAACATTGATTTATTTGAAAGGTTTGATTGAAAAATTAATTTTAGCAATGCTGTAACACATTTCTGACAAACATTTATTTTTGATGATTATATAAATAATGTAAGTGATATCACATCACAGAGAAGATGCAAAGGAAATGCTAATTTTGTTGAACAACATTGCAGTAAATGTGCGGTAAATAAATGATCAATTTTAGATGGCAATTAAAAAGAAACAGCAAATTTAGTTTTCGAAATATATTAAAGAACATTTGGATTTTCCTAAGCTGTATTGATTTTTCAAGAACAGCTTGTACTGTATATGACTTGCCATTCTATTAATGCAAATCCCTCTGCAAGCTGGGGTTTATTTTCAAATTTATACGAAAGGTGTGATTTGGAAATATTCAATAAGAACATTAGTAAATAATATTTCCTACATAAGCCACCCAATGAAACAACAGTTAAATTAGATCTAACCAGAATATTTAATTCAAGCTTCTTCTATAATTAATTAGGTAAATTTATCAGTCCAAAGAGAAATTGCTCATGAAATGATGCAGATACATAACAGTTGATTCTAATATCTTATCCATTTAATAAATGTGTGTCTACAACCCCTATAAACATGTTAAGATTTAGGGGCAGATTTACTAAATTCACATGAATGATTCGAAAGTCAAGCGAATTTTCAAAAAGATTCTAACTTGAATTTTCGAATATTTTTGAAGACCACTTCTACCATCGAATTTTGAAAATTCAATCGACGTGAATGATTTGAATAATTCTAATAAAATTCTATTTGAATAATAGAATATTCAACAGTCTTATTACTTGCCCTTTAATTTTTTATTCGACTGCCTAGTTCGCCAGATTAAACCTACTGAATTGCAGTTAACTATTTTTTATTGAATAAAAAAATCAGATCGAATGGTTAAAATCGTTTGAATCGTTCCATTCGAAGATTTTATCGTTCGATCAAATATTTACTATTCGATCGATCGAATTGTGGTAAAATCCTTTGAATTCGATATTCGAATTCGAAGGATTTTTATTCCCTTAAAATTCGATGGTCGAATTCGAGGGTTTTTTAACCCTCGAATTCAACCCTTAGTAAGTCTGCCCCTAACTCTCCTACAGAGCCTGTCCAACTAAATAACTATGTAGGAAATCATGGAGGTCATGGTAATAATACATGAGCCAAATGTTGGATCTCAGGTATACTGTAGAACTAATTTATTATAGCTTATTTACTCTATATTAATAATATCCAGAACATAGGCAATTATAAAAATTCAATAAGAGATTTTACTTGTAATTAGAAAACTGGAAGTACAGTTTACTCTGTAGAAAGATCGACTCAACGCACACATTTAGTGTAATGAACCAGAAGTTTCCTATATAAACAACTAACCTTGGGCTTGGGATCAAGCGTATACTGTATATAACCAAGATAAACTGGAAAAAGTATGTAAGTGAGAAAGTAGAGTTAACTCAATTCAACTGGTATTGCTAAAAGTAACCCAGGAAATAGGGGAAATGGGGAGTTGAGTGCCTCAAGAATTAAGTTTATTAGTACAGAGAACACGGAAAAGAGGTATACATTAATGAGAGATTCTGCATTCCCTACATCATTACAACATTACTCAAATATTTGCAAAGTATGGTGACCCTTAATACATTACATTACATTATATTATCAAGAGATAATGATCATGCCTGTAGCAAACATTATCATGTAGTAGCAGCAAGTGCATTGTCATGGTAACTCACCATCTTATAACCTTCATAAATGAATCAACAATAGCTTTTCAATGGGCAAGAAGAATCAAAGAATCAGTGTGAGTTTTAGTACAGATGAATAAATAGCAGTTCAGTAACAAAAGTAAGAATCAAATAAAACTTAAAGAACTTGACAGTGGAAATATTCAACAGGTACTGCTTACATAAAGGTGTTCATGATGAGCTATCATTCAGCTCAGTTAGTGATATTGTATTACAATATTTTAATTGTAGTGTAATAATTCTAATAATTGCTGTTTAGAATAATCGAATGGTTGTGTCACTATTCTTTGAAACTGCCGTTTCTATGATTCCCATCTAACTGTTCTTCATGTCAAGAGCCTTGATGGGATATTATTATAATGATATGACTATTATGCTCCTCCATATGCTTTTTCATTTCTAATGTATTGTAAAATGGTAATAGGGCTGATAATGATCTGTATAATGATCTGCATGCTATACTCTTGATCCCACTCCATATTATATATGATGAATGAGAAATAAATAAATCCCATTTTGTTCACTTTTCATTAGACAGCTGTCATAACACTATTTTCAGTGATTGGTTGCCGCATGCTATGATGTAAATCAAATTCAGCAATTTCGACATAGAAAAAGTTGTTGGCGATGCCAACTTTTTGGCTCTAAGTAGGCAAATGTGTGTACTATTGCTTTCATTGTGCAGAAATGTAGGCCTACCTGGGGGCACTTACAAAAGGAAGAGATTATTTGGTGATGTAATATATGTTACTATAGTACTTAGTAAGGAACAGAGGTATCTGTATTGCTACCTCAGTATACAGTATATACTGTACCTACCCCCATTCATCCCATACCTCCAGATTTTTAACAGCTCAAGTTGTGGTACCTTTTTAACATCTTCTAAACTATTTTGCTTTTATATAAATATAGGGCAAGGTGGATGTAATTTTCCATTTTTTATTGCTGTTTATATGCAACTTTGATTTGCAACCTTAGGGAATGAGTGTAATATTTAAATGGATACTTATTAAAAATACAAAGGACGGGTTTAGTTAGTTCGAAGGTCCTCGTGTGAGGTAAAATCACTGGCACGTTATTCAAAAACAGGGAGAACAGAAAGTAATAACCCCCACTTGGATTCAGGCTAAAACTATATCTATGGTGTAATTATCACTTTATTAATAAAAAATAATAATTAAAAAGAGAAGAAGGACTTGCAACTCCTGTGCCCCTGTAGTCAGACTCAGGACAATTACTTAAACGAGTGGGGGAATAATAGTAAATTTGCCCCTAAGGGTAAGAAGAGCCAGATTACATAAAGATCCCTTATGCAAAAAACCCTAGGTCCCAAGTATTTTGGATAACAGGTCCAAACCCCATATTGCAAATTCTATTTCCATATATTTCCAACAGCCACTACCACGTTTTAGTCTGGTTTATGGAATTATCAGCCATGCACCAGGGCAACACTTGCTTGTGAATTTTCTTTCTTTCTTTTACATGAATAAGCATCCTATGATGAGCAGAACCAATAAATATTAACGCCCCGTGTGAAAGAGTAAACCCACTGAATACAAATGGCCTAGTCTACAAGGTTTCTCTTCTGTAAACATTGATTACTATAATCCCTTAAACTGAGATCAAAAGCTAAGCCACCATCTACACTGACTAAATATACTGTATAGAAGTAATTTTGCAAATAATATATTGATATAATTTGAAATATATTTTTTGAAGTCTATGCAGTTAATGTGTCTGGTATCTGACTCATGCAATATGCATTAATTATATACATCATTATAACGTTTTTTATAAACCATTTAAAATATCTCACCGGCCATAACTGCAACAATAACTGAATTCAGCTAAGATAAATTGCTTCAGTATTATTTATATCATTATTTAAAAAAAAGTGTTCCTCTAGAATCTAGATTTATAATCAACACTTATTTATAAGTTTGCTTTAAGTAAAAGTGTATTTCCATTAACAAGATAGTGTATTGCCTTCATTCATTCTTATAGATAGTTTTAATAGGGACCAGTAAAGGAAATGCATTGCTGTCAGTGGGCCAGCACCGGTGATTGATGAGTAAGAAGCAGCACATCGTTCTGATTACTTTCTGCACAGATCTACAGTATGTAGCTCCTGTGATGGGGAAGGTATATCTGATATTGTTATATGCAATATAAATCATCAACATTTGTTCAACTTTACAAAACCATAAGAAAAGATGATAAAAAATACAAAAATACATGAAATACTACAGAGCAAAACATGCAAAATTGCTGTGTATTCTTAAACAGAATAGCTAGCTGTAAAGATGTAATTACTGACTGGTTGTTATGGGTTACTACTCAAGTGCAAATTTGCCCAATGTTGATAAATAAGCACCAGCAACTCCACTGGCGGTCACACATACAAACAGTCAAATGAAAAAGTTTGGGAACCCCTCTCAGCCTGCATAATAATTTACTCCACTTTCAGCAAAAAAGATAACAGTGTTATGTCTTTCATTTCCCAGGAACATCTGAGTACTGGGGTGTTTTTTGAAGAAAGATTTTTAGTGAAGCAATATACGGTTGTATGAAATTAAATTGGCTGTGCAAGTATGTGAGTACCCTTGTAATTTTGCTACTTTGAATGCAGTGGGCAGCGTGCATCACAGTCCAAAGATTCATTGGCCTCTAAGCTTTTTTGGTTTCATTGTGATTGGCTACATTAAACTGTGCATTTTTATGAAACAAAGAGATTGATTGGTATGATTTCTTGTTGTTATGATTCTATTGGCAGAAGGGTTTATATGATGCATACATGTTTGATTGTTGTCACTCTGATTGTTGGATGGTATTATCATCAGTTTTGGAGATGCATTTCTGGCCATAAATGTCACAGTAAAAATTGCCATAATAACCTCCATAAAACAAGACTATTTTATAGCATAAATATTCGCAAAAGTGTAATTTGCCGCCAGAAAATTAAATTCACAATTGCTAAAATTACCGCTAACATAAGCTGGTTTGTTAACGTAGTTACCGCAAGTGATTGCAATGGCTGTTTAGTAAACTTAGTCAGTGCAAATATTCTGGTGGAAAAATATTCTCAGCGATCGCATGCAGAAACGTAAAGTCAAATTTACCACACTTTAGTAAATGGACCCTTGAATAAGGATTCTCTATGGTAACTACTGATGGAATTCTGGTATATCAGATACAAATATAAAATGAAAAACAGGCTGTACAGATTGTCTTTTATAACATTCATTATATCAAAACATGCATTATTAGGACATTACAATATTTTAAAACATACACAAAATGTTGATGGAAGAATTAAAAAGCTGCTATATAATTATACTTATTCAAATGCCCAGTCTCCATTTGCTATTTGCACAAGTGAATAGACATATCCCTAACCCTATGAATATATTGGATATGTTTCAAGCATTAAAAAAACCTAGCTCATCAAGATTCATGTTATGGCATTCAGAAATGCAGAGACCTCACGAGTCCTCAATCCTGTGCAAACATTTCTGAATATGCCCATGACATTACTGGGCCCACACAGAGTCTGTCGCTAGGACCCACCAGTAATAACTAAAACATGGTTCCCCATGAACACAGACTTTATAGCAACATATTGGCATATGCTACATATAGACTCTTTAGCATGTGATGGATATGTTGTTGCCAAGTCTGAACAGCTTTTTTGGCAACAAGTATTATTCATGGTATACAAGATCAGGGTACATCAACCACAACGCCATTAAAGTAAATTCATGGAGATTTTTGCCTACTACTATACACACACACACACATATATATATATATATCATGTAAAATTGTCATGGGACACTTAATCATGTACATGATGTTAAACAAAGAATTTTGTATTTTTGATAATATTTTTGGCTCCTGGATTCAACTGATTAATCTGACTTCCGGAGTGGTGCCTGCCTCTTTTCAAGTTTTTCCAGTGTTTTGCTCCCCTTTGCTGAAGGTATGGGGCATGAACACCCAGACCCACCATGGAAAGCAGTAAGCTTGTCCAGTCATATTAGTGAATCTATGCTTTTCACATTTCTTTGTTTTATATAAGTAAATGCACTCTGAAATTGTGCTTAGCACAGGCATTATGGCATCTCTCTTTACAGTCTATGAACAAAAGTAGGGGGCTATTCCTGCAAAACTTAGCTTACTATAGAAGCATACCTGTGCTGGCATATACAGTATGTGTGATATTCCTGATTTTAAATGTTAATGTTAGTTGTAGCGTAAAAAAGTTCATTTGAAATTGTGGATTTGGTGCATTCCTGAATTGGGGACAAAAAGCACTTCACTCTAACTGTGCCATTGTGTATTTCTGTTTGGTTACTACTTCTACTACTACTACTACTACTACTACTACTACTACTACTACTACTACTACTACTACTACTACTACTACTATTTTTTATACAGATAACAGATTAAGTACTAAATGCATTGTCCCTGAAGCTTATTTTTTTTTATTCTTTTCTCTTCTCTATGCAGATTGCTATAGTGCCTTCAAGCGTTCATTTGTGCTATTCTATGTGATTTATCAGGCTTCTCTCTATTTCGATACATGCAATTCAAACCAAAGCTTGTGTTAGGAAGAGCTAGCTTCTACAGAAGGATACCCCCTTGGGGTACCCTGGCCTTGTGTCTGCCCCTCTTGAAAAGATTATAACATCTTAGGCTTTGGTTCCAGCAACATGGCAACTGACCAGGATCTGTTCAGTGGCAAATCAAATTTATACATTCATGTTTTATTTTACAGCCTTGACTAAACTCCCCTCTCTGCTCCAGTTACACCTCATCATGATAAAATCATGTCCACAACCCAAACAAGGTTTGGAAGGTGAATTGCCCCATGAATGACTCATTTGTATCTTTAATGTTGTTGATATTACCCCCGGCACAGACAAAGGGCTTTGGCTCGGGTCTGGCCATAATAGAGTTCCAAAGGGCTTTGTGCATAGAACTCCATTCACAGCAAATTCAGCATTAAAATGGACATTCATCACTGTGTGGAACAATATACATACAGATGGTAGAACAGAGATAATAAAACACTTGTGACTATAATATCTGTGACATACCACAGTCTTGAACTTCACTTATTGCTGTTCCTAATCAAATGCCCATGTCTCTGCTTTTAAGTTTCTATAAATCTGCTCTTTGTCTGTCTGTAGATCATCCTACATCTCTCACTGTTTTCCTTTTACTCATATAAGTGGCAGCTGCCATGCCATTTGGTATACAGATACCATAACTGTCCACATTTATTACAGTAGAAAAAAATAATACTTAGCTGATCATTGTCTATACACACCACTATACACATACAATGCATGTCTATTGGGGTATATTAGTCCTCCAGTGATCATAATTGTAGTCCCAATACTTTAGACAAATGTCAGTAATGGCACAACTATTTATCTGTAATTAATTCTGATTTGAACAATTTCTAAACTATCCCCCCCCAGAATTCCACATGAAGCTCTTGAGTGTGCAGTCACCAACTTCCCCCTTCTCTTTAATTCCTTTTCCTATTTTGAAGAGGGGTGTGGAGGTGAGTATGTATAGGTGATGAAGGGTAGAGGGATGGGGTGTGTAGAGGGGAGTTGAGTGGGTGTACAGATGCATTTTAGGGGATAAGTGGGTGTTTGCATGTGTTGGAATGAGTGCATGTGTATGGATAGTGTGCATGTGTTGGGATGAGTGCATGTGTATGGATAGTGTGGGTTGGTCATGTGTGTGTGTGTATGTGTACAGTAGTAGAGCAAATAAAGCCATGATCCAGGGTATAAAACCAACTGCCATTTGCAGAGCTAGGAGTCAGAAGGATATTTTTCCCTGCAGTGCAGCTTGGCCCAAGTACTGGTGTTTTATTTACCACCTACGTGTCTCAGTGTTTTTCTTTAATCCATATGGGGAATTTTGTGGGGAGGGGCTCCTGTGACCAATTGTGTGATGGGGTAATACCTCTCAGCGCTGCTCAAATGGACAAGTGCAGGGCAGGATGAGATAAAACAACATTATTAGAACATTTTTTTGGGGGGGAGGGGGTTCCTGCTAATGCCATTCTTTCTCATATGCTCTACTGCTTGCTCGGCCATGCACTCTGCTGGTCTGTTGCATGTGACTACAGGAACTGTTGCAGGTGACTATAGGAGCTCTGTTGGAGTTAGAAGGGAGGTTGGGGCAAAGATGTTATGCATGTGTTGTCCCTATGCACTTACATGTGCATCTATATGATATATCTCTATGGAAGTGCAGAACAGGCTCCATGATTTATAAAGTATGATTGATTAATGTTTTGCCCAAGGTACCAAGAAGTTACAGGGGGTTGTACAGGAACAGTTGTGTAACATTAATGTAAAGTGCTAATGTTTGCATCTAACTCCACTGTTGGTAACTCTCCCAGTCCCCACAATACCTGCTGAACAAAACGTCAGAGATGAAGCATTCATTATTGCAGCTCCTCAACATCTGCTAAAAAGACAGAGTTTACAGAACAAATGATTCTGTTGCTCTTACTCTTTTGCCATCATTTGTTTGACAGTGTACATATTTTATGTTGCTGCAGGAGCAGTCCCTGCTGTATTACTGACAGCTTGGGCCAACTCACAAATAAGTTTGGTTACTAAAAATAAATTGGTGCATTCTGATAATATAACAACCATATCATTTTCTGTACATTGATTTTATTAATACATTGTTGACAAAGAATCAAACTTAATGTTCTCTCATAATTTGGGCCAACGATCAGCTAGCCCTTGTAGTCCTGAGGGTGTATTTATGATGGGCACAGCTTGGAAGCACTGGAGAACTGGTATAAATTTGCATTACACGGAGGCCCATTTATTAAAGATCGAATTGTAGTTGTTTTAGAGATTTTTGAAACCCTATTGAAACTCTATTTCTCTAAAATCACAAATGCCATGTAAGTTATAAAAAGATCTGATTATAAAAAGTAGGAACAGGAAAAAAAATGCTGAACAAAGCTCTAAAAAATATGAATATCTCTAAAACTAAAAAAAAATCTTTTTTGGATAATTAATAGCAAAACAAAATATGGGTCAAATTTCAAAGTGAAAAAAGGGGTTTCTCGATGGAAAATGGACCAATTTCAATCAAATCGGTTAATTTTTAATTGAATTAAAATCATTCAAATTGAAGTTTTTTAATTCAAAATTCAACCTTTAGTAAATCTGCCCCTAAATGAATATTGAATTTTTAGAGTTTTAGAGAGAAAAAAAGACAATTTTTTTGAGAAAAAATACAACGGGTGAAATATATATATATATATATATATTAGTACAAAAGGCATACCTGATTCCACATATTGAAAACAAATAATCATAGTCTGCCATTTCGCAACTCACACATTAATGCAGCCCCTCCCTCGCCTTGTTCCATTGTGAAGAGATGGCCCTGGTATTTAAGTTCCTCTGCTTTTAAAGGGCAAAGAAAGTCTAAAATAGAATAAGGCTAGAAATGCTGTATTTTATACACTAAACATAAACATGAACTTAATACAACACAAGCCTAATCAAACAAATGATTTATGCTTTCAACGTTTGGCATAAGGGGTCACCATCGTGTAACTTTGTTTAACATCTTTGCAAGACCAAGACTGTGCACATGCTCAGTGTGATCTGGGCTGCTTAGGGATCATCATAAATTATCAAAACAGGGACACAAACAAAGCATCTTGAGTTCTGCATGGCTGGGAAGTAAGGCGAGGGCTCCCCCTGCTGTTCATAATTATGATTGTTTCCCTGCACATCAGTTAGGGACCATCTGACAATTCCTATCCACAGCAGTAAATGAAGGGAGAATTTCATACAGTTAGGTTTCATATAAAAACAGTACACATTTTGTAATTAAAATATATTGGAGATAGGTTTCTTTTTTCATTAAAGAAAGTAAAAATGGGATTTTATTTTATTGCCTTTCCTTGTCCTTTAAAGGAATGGTTCACCTTTAAGTTAGTTAGTATGTTATAGAGTTGCCACTTCTAAGCAACTTTTCAACTGGCCTTCATTATTTATTTCCTATAGCTTTTTTCAATAATTTTCTTCTGACTCTTTACTGCTGTCAAATGGGGGTCACTGACTGAATGCTCTACATTTACTATGCTATGCTCTGCTATACATTTATATTTATTGCTATTTTTTATCAATCATCTTTTGATTCAGTCCCTCTCCTATTTTATGTTACATTCAAATCAGTGCATGGTTGCTAAGGTAAGTTGAACCCTAGCAACCAGATCGCTGACATTACAAACTGGAGAGCCGCAAAATAATAACCTGCATAACTCAAAAAACACAAAAATAGAAAATTAAAACCAGTTGCTAGTTGCCAAAATACCAAAATAATTAAACCAATTTCAAGCATGTCTTTAAAAATGCACTATGGGCAATTCCAGTTTATATTGTAGTAAATGTGTTTTTTTTTATTTTGTTTATTTCTTTTATTACATTCTTCCCTAACATTCAGAGATGTAATTTAGACATGTGATACCAAAGTCATGTTTTCATGTTATTATATCCCTGATGCAGCTCTATTTCATCAATATTTGCAAATTACCTAAATATTTGTAATTTCCCCCCAGTGTATTTTTTGGCATTTAAAGGAGAACTGTCATGAAATATGACGACGGCTCCATGTGGGCCGAAACGCGTTGATACACCATGTATGAATAAATACACTTTGCTTCACAGTTGATGGACTATGCCGTGAGTGCTTTCTTCGGACTTTTATTTAAAAAAAAGTGTGTGCTATACTTTATGCTGTATGGCTGAGATTCTAGATAAGTTTTTAACACATTATTTCACACTGGAACAGCTCCTCTCTGATAACCATTAAAAGAAGCATCCCTGCCCTGCTTTATGGCTGAGATTATAGCTATTATTGTATTTCCTCTCCAATGGAGAGTTCCTAAATTCTTGTGTGGTTTCTTTATTCAAGCTTGCTGTTGAACAGGGTTTTTACCCCCCAAGCTTGTATTTCAAAACAAAATAAAAAGTTCAGCACATGAAACCTGCTGAACTTTTTTATTTTGATTGTTGGTGGAAAAATATTCTGATTGGTAGGAAGGTATTCAAATAAAGAAAACATTGAGAGGTTAGGAACTTTTACATGGTTTTAGTAGCCAAATGTTTGATCCCAAAGGCTTGAACATTCTTAAATTGGCCCTTTTTGCTCTTTTAAGTTTATCTTATACTGTTAATAATGTAACTGCCTCAGGTTCAAAAACATGAGCAATATGATGGAATTATTAATACCCTCCTACAAGGAAAAGAGAGATTAGTGTCATCCTAATCATTGGATGTTTTGCAAATGTCTTGTTAAGACTGGGGACCAGTGCGCTTATGCTGAACACACCATCAGTGCTAAAAATTAAGTATCTACTTTAATAATGTTCTATAAACTTGCTTGCTGTCAAGTATGGCAGTCCTCCTCTATAACTTCATCTGCCTCCACTGCTAACCAATCAGCAGGGTGCTTTGCTTCATATATCATCAAAGTATGGTGTAGCAGTTCAGTTGTCAGCCAATCAGACTAAATTAAAGGGGTCTACCAACTCTACCCTTTGCCAGCCATACACATATAAAAACCCCACAATAATAATATGGCAAAAACGTATTTTATTAACAAGGAAAGTGTCTGCTCTACTAATACCAATTCCTAAATAAATCATGAATTCTCAATAAATTAATATCATATGCAAATTGAGGAAAAAATGTTGAACAGTTTCCCTCAAAGTATACCATGACATTAAAATGTAAGTTTTACAGGATGCTGGGGAACAATTTGTAACTATTGAGTCATCATGTAACAAATAGAATCACAAAATGTCTCAGATTAAACTTACAATGTAACAGATGGATCTAACTGTGCTTATTCATTTCTTCTGTTCTAGACAAAATAGATACTAATTAAAGTTTGTATAGCATTGCTTGTGATTCATTTTCACAAAAAAAATCTCAAATGATTTTGATGTTGGAAACAATATAGAACCTTATGTAACACATATTTTTGAAAGAAAAAGTCTAGTTAGAGAGTTTTGTTTTTCTAAGGACATATCACTTGCTCTATAGGTAAGTAAAAATAAGAAAAATATACAACCCTTCTTAAAGGGGTGGTTCACCTTCAAGTTAACTTTTAGTATGTTGTAGAAGGGCCAATTATAAGAAACTTTTCAATTAGTCTTCATTATTTATTTTTCATAGTTTTTTAATGATTTGCAGTTTTCTTTAGTTTCTTTGCAGCTTTCAAATGGGGGTCACTGACACCATCTAAAAACAAATGCTATGTAAGGCTACAAATGTATTGTTATTGCCACTTTTTATTACTTATCATTCTATTCAGTCCCTCTCCTATTCATACTCCACTCTCTTATTCAAATCAATGCAGGGTTGCTAGGGGAATTTGTACCCTAGAAACCAAATTGCTGACACTGCAAACTAGAGAGCTGCTGAATAAAAAGCTAAATAACTATAAAACCACAAACAATTAAAAATGAAAACCAATTGCAGATTGTCTCAGAATATCACTCTCTACATTATACTAAAAATTAACTCAAAGGTGAACAACCCCTTTAACGAGTACAGAAATAATTTTTGATGGTGTGGATGGGGTTACCACCTGGCCGGTATTTTACTGGCCTGGCTGGTAAAAATTATGGTTGATCCCAATGTTATTAATAGGGAAAAAAGATATATAGGAAGGCCGGTATTTTTTTCTAGAAAAGGAGGCAACACTAGTTGTGGAGCATAGAAAAATGAACAAAGCTTGTTTGGTATGTCTTTATATTTAATAGTTTTATTAAACCAAGCTTAACCAAACTCACATCACCCTTTTTTTCTTACAGTATTTATCAATAAAATAACTCAAAAGTTGGTTTGGGAAAAAATGTTAGTAATGGGCGAATAAATTCACAGGCACTAATTTGCAGAGAATTTGTATGAATTGCTGCCAGTGAAAAAAAATTGCATCTGCCAGCATAAAAATTGTCGTGTGTCAAAATTATTTGGTTGTTCGTATAGAAAAAAAAAACCCAAATCCCTACCAAATTTTTGGTATTTGACACCCGAATCGTCCAATTTTTTAATGGAATCCCAGAAGACCCAGAAATTTTTGAATTATCAGTATTTGTAAAATAAATATCTGCCATATTGGCAAATTTGCTGCAACTGGCTGACTGAGACAAAAAGGCAAGAGAAAATCTTAACTCAATCTTTGGATGCTTAAGGGAAAGTCATATGAATCATATGAATCTAAATACAAAACAGTCACAGGTATTAAATTGCAGCAAAACTTTGGGGTTCATTTAGAAGGGTTTGATGTACTTTAGTCTTTTTTTTTTTTCAACCCAACTTAACTATGTAACTATTAGGGGCAAATTTACTAAGGGTCAAATTTCGAGGTTTAAAAACCCTCGAATTCGACCCTCAAATTTTGGTCGAATTAAAACCCCTTGAATTTGTATTTCGAATTCGAGGGGTTTTAACGCAATTCGATTTTTCGAACAATTGAATATAAAAAATTTGATTGATCGATAAAATAGTTTGAATCAATCGATTAGATTCGATCTAATTTTTTTTATTCGATCAAAAAAATTTAGAAGAATCCTGTGGGAGCTTCCCATAGGATTTTATAGCAATTCGGTAGGTTTAATCTGCCGAATTAGGCTTTCGAATTTTTCTTAAAGAGACAGTACTTCGAAAATCAAATTCGAATTTTCGAATTTGAACGATTGGAATCAAATTTTGATTTTTGATTAAATTAAATTCAAATTTTTTTAATTCGAATTTGATTCAAATTTTTACTCCAAATCAATTCGACCCTTAGTAAATATGCCCCTTAATCTATTAAATATTTTTATTTTTCACTGCTATACTGTATCTCTATCTCATAATCGTAATTTGCCCATGAAGCTACAAACAATTCTGCTTCATATTTTCCCAGAATGAAAATAGCAATGAAGAATACATTCCACTTTGAATTTACTCCATTTGCACAAATCAAAATTGTTTTGTATGTTTTTGCTTCCTTATCTCTTCCATTCAACTATTCTACCCATGTCACACAAATTATTCCTTCTGCACTAATCTTTACTTTCTGGAAAGTGCTGCATTACAATGAAATGTAAACAAGAATGATGCAAAAGCAGATACAAACAAGATGAATCTACTCCTGCCTTGTGCTAGAATAAACGTAAACAGTTATTAGTGACCCTAAATAATTGTTTTTACCATGTGCCAAAACCACTTGGTATCCTTCAGTTTTCCCTAACTTCTGACCAACCATTTTACTGACCATCAAATCCTGCCACCAGACAGACAAGAGATTCTACAAATGTTCATGTCACAGCTAAGGGTGGCGTCATACTAAATTAAATTAAAGCTTCTTTCTAAATTAGAACTGCTTGATTTTTGTTGAAATACTATTTATTGCATGAAACTTTAATATGCAATAATATATTATATTGATCTAAAAGTAAAATCCTAAAACATAAGTGAGAATCCTTTCATGGAGCAAATTATTTACATTCTCATGCAGTCGCACAGCTAATTGAACAGGTAGTGTGACTTGAAAGCAATTCAGCTATGTGATCCTCTGAGGGCTCTTTACAGTTCAAATATTTAGATGCAGGTTGCTGTGCTTGGATAATGACAGTGCAAGAGCAGATCATGAACCTAATGTCCAGATGTTCACTCTCCTTTAGCAGCATAGTCTTTGTTAATCCTCTGCAGTTTGATATGAAGAGTTTTGGAGATAAGAAAAGTGGCAATTTATGATTCACAGCATAAGTACAAAGTAATTTGTTATATGTATTCAGACTAATAATGCAGCGTTCGCAATTACGGAAAACACTGGATTGTATAGATTGTAGTTTTGTTAAAATTTTCTAGATTGTCCCTCTTCCTGGTCCTGTCTTTGAATGATTATGTTGAAGCAAGGAGGCATAGCAAAGGCTTGTGCACTGTGACCCTTAAACGGGTGGTTCATTTTTTACTTAACTTTTATTATGTTATAGAAAGGCTAATTATAAGCAACGTTTCAATTGGTCTTCATTATTTATTTTTTTTGTTTTTTTTTTTTATTATTTGCCTTCTTCTTCTGACTTTTTCCAGCTTTCAAATTGAGGTGCTGAATAAAAAACTAAAAAAACTCAAAAGAATATCCCTCGCTACATCATACTAACAGTTAATTTAAAGGGGAACAACCCTTTTAAATAGTCCAATTTTACTTGAGGAACATACTTACTGTAGACCAACCTGAAGTTATAAGGGCTAATTAACAGCAGACAGGGAGAAGAATAGCAGAGCACTAAAAGGTACAAAAGCAGACAAAAATCTTGAATTTTAATAACTCAGCACCAAAGCATTGTTATTCAATGTTTCTATAATTAACTTATCAGAAAATTGAGTTACACTGATCACATTGTTCTTCCCAGACACTCTGGAGATTCTTATGATACATGCCAAAGGCCACTGGTGTTAGAAAGCAGAATTGATCAATGGGACCCTGGCTGTCCAAACGCCAATAACAAATCTTCTGTTTTGGCGATACATTCACATTGTAAAAAAAAACTATAATTTGCTGGCAGCTTGGCAACATTGTCGCACGGTGGCTAAAAAATGGTGAATTACATTTTGGACTGTGATAATTTAGTATTTGTGGAATCAAAGTAAAGAGATGCATAGAACATAAACTATATGATTGTATGAAAATGAAACCTATAGTGTAACAGAGAATGACGGAATATTATTAAAGCTTAAATAAAAAAGTTTAGTCACAGTATCCCTTTAACAATACACAGCAGATTTCTTAAAATCAAAAATCAAAGTACGGGTATAGGATCGGTTAGCCGTTAACCCGTTATCCAGAATGCTCCCAATTACGGAAAGGCTGTCTCCCATTGACTCCATTTTATCCAAATACTTAAAATTGTTCGAAGTGATTTCCTTTTATCTGTAAAAATAAAGCAGTAGCTTGTACTTGATCCAATCCAAGTTGATATAAGTAAGCCTTATTGGAAGCAAAAGCAGATTCTTTTGTTTAATGTTTAATTTATTTTTTTGTTAACAAGTTATGAAGATCCAAATTACGGAAAGATCCATTATCCAGAAAACCCTAGGTCCTGAGCATTCTGTATAACAGGTCCCATACCATAATACCATACATGTAGCAGTTGATTTGTGTTAGAAAAGTAACAATATTTGTGTATCTGTGCAGTGCATATATTTTCCTTTATTGGAAACATTGTATAATAACATTAATAAGTATGGTCAGTAGTGATGGGCGAATTTATTCGCCTAGGTCGAATTTGCGGCGAATTCCCGCGATTCGTCGCTGGCGAATAAATTCGTGAATCACCGGCGAAATTTTGCGCCGAAAACGACGCGCGCCGAAAACGACGCGACGCGTCAAAGTTGACGTGACGCGCGACAAAGTTGACGCGACGCGCGACAAATCGTCCCGTTACTCGTTTCGCGAATTTTTCGCCAATTCGCGAATTTCTCTAGAAATTCGCGAATTTCTCTAGAAATTCGCGAATCTCTAGGCGAAGCGAATCGCGGGAGATTCGCCCATCACTAATGGTCAGGTGAAGTTTTGCATGAAACTTCATTCTTCAAAAATTCGTAGCACACTGCATCACTTTCTGAAAACAACATGCTGAGCCCTGATATCTGATTTTTTAAACCCAAAGTGTGCGCCATGTTTGTGTCTTTAAATATATTTTAGGTAATAAATTTTTATTGTACCACCTGTTTCCATTAGGGAAGAAAGCTGCCATGACTATGGAAGTTTGAAAGTGATATTATGTTTTGATATCCAGCGAAATTCGCGAAATGGTGAAAAAATTTGCAAAACGAAACAAATCGAGTTTTTGACGCGAGTGGCGTTTTCGACGTGCGTCGTGTCGTTTTCGACGCACGTCGCTTTCGTTGCGTCGTTTACGACGCGAATCGCGTCGTTTTCGGAGCATCGCGTCAAAAAAGACACGGGACTCGTTTTTTTTTGCAAATTTTTTGGGGCGAATTTTCACTGGCGTTTCGCGAATTTATTCACCAGCTGCGAATCACGGGAATTCGCCGCTGGCGAATAAATTCGCCCATCACTATCAATGATCCCCAAACAGTGACTAGCAAGGAAAAGTTGCTCTCCAACAACTCCAATGTTACTCTCATTGGCCTTGGAATAGGAGCTTTTTTTTAAATACCTGGCTTGGAAACAAGTTTTAGTCTCATAAAAACCAGGTTTACAGAGCCTCCTATTTGTCATCCCAATTTTCATGCTTTTTAACTATAAGACACATTCAAATGTAAAAAGAGTTGATCAACAACAACAAGTCTTATTAAAAACCAGACTTATCATCAAGGTGCACTGTCTATATTATAAAAGAAGGCCTACTCAATGCAGCTTTTTTATTACTGTAATGTTTGCTCCTGGAAATAAGTTTCAGCAGAATGTTTCATGAGATTTTAGAAAAACATACTATTTTTATAGCTGCATGGGACCACATAGCACAAAGAAGTTTTTTCTGAACATGATCAGACTAAATCCTTTTAGTCTGTCTTTTGGTTTCTGTCTTTTATGCTTCCACTGAAAAGCCGAAACATTGAAAAGAATCTCACATTGATATGCAACCGAGATTTATGGTTTTAAGAACATGTCAATACTTTAATTTGCTCAAACAATGTCTTTTCCCACAATTCAGTGCTGGTAATCAACAAATTAAATAAGCCTAGACAGAATAACAAATACCCCAGCTTTGGTGAAATATCTAAATAACACCATAGAGTTTGTGTACATTCATTGTTTAAACTGAGTGACTGAAATAGATGTGTTAGGTAAAAGAAAACAAAAAAAATGTATGACTTTAATCAACATTCATTTTTAATTTAAATATAAACCCCACTCCCACAAAGAAAAGACAAGAAACTGGATTTTCTTTATTATGAACTCACATATAAAAGGAATACAAAAAATGGTTTAATAAAGTTTAAATCATTTTTGTAGATATAAGGTATGGAGATCCAAATTACATAAAGATCCCTTGTGCAAAAAAGGACAGAAAGATACACAAGAACGATGTTTCTTATTTAAAGGGGTAACATTTTTTTCAACTGAGTAATCTTGGGGATTTTGCTTGTATTTAAATATGCAAATTAGGATTTGGGTTCACTATTCAGTCAAATAAAAAAATGATGAATTTTACTCCTCACTGTTATATAATTAAAATGGATAAAATGAAATACTGACTGAGCTGTTATAGAAAGGTAAAAAAAGCCATGCAATGATAACAGGAGATGTTTATATACCTTACAGAACATGTGGAAGAGCCATTTTATCGGGGCGTAAATGACTTCAGATGATAATAGCATGAGTCTTTTTAATCATTTCAGAGCAAATTCTCCATGGCCAACTCCCAATTTTGCAGATGGCTCTAAACTTAGATTTACTAAGGATCGAAGTGAAAATCTGAATAAAATTAGAATTTAAAAAATTCAAATTTCAAATTAATTTTGGGTTACTACGACTATCGAATAGCCCAAAATTCGATTTGAATTGAAAAAAAATTAGAATTTTTCGAATTTCAAAGTACTGGCCCTTTAAAAATGCCTTCTAATTTGACTATTCGCCACCTTAAAGCTGGATTTTTTTGGGTACAAAATCGTTCGATTCGAACGATGCAATCGAATGATTCAAATTTGATCAAAAGTGGACCTATTCGATCGAAATAGGTCCATTTCTGGTCGAAAATTGCCCCCCAAAAAATTTGTTTACAGTCACACAATCATGGCAAATATGGAGCGCCATTAAGAAGACAATGGGAAGTTATAGCAACAGCAGGTGTGCTTATATTTGCATCACTTCATGGCTCTAAAAGGCTCAATCATTACTCAGGGCACTCTTGTTTTCGTTAAAATATTGATGGATTTGTGCCAACATGCTGGTTATTCTTTTGGTGAGTGTGTGTGTTTTTGGGTAAATAAAAATAGAACAGCAAACATGTTCTTAGTGCAGGTGTTAGAACAGATACAATGTAATAGACCCTATTCAGTGTGCAGCAGTACATTAAGGGGCCCATTTACTAAATTTGTATGAAGGATTCGAAATTCGATCGAATTCGATTGAATTCCAATCGTACTATTTTATCGAATATTCGAATATGCAAATTTGGCCACTTTGATCATCAAATATGCAAAATTTGATCGTATTGAATAGATTGAATGATCGAATATTCGATTATTCGACCATTCGATGATAGAAGTACTTCCCCTTTAAAATTTTCTTCAACTGCCCACTTCGCCAGATTGAACCTACCGAATTGCAATAGAAGCCTATGGGAACCCCCCTAGGCTTCTTTTGTAAGATTTATGTTCGAATACCAATCGTATGATCGAATGCTTCGATCCGTACAATTTTACGAACAATCAAACTTTTTTTACGATTTTTTCATAAAATCTGTCGATCGTGCTATTTAATCGAGAAATCGAATAGTGGCCAAAAACCATAGAATTTTACTATGATTTTATCGCATTTTCATTAGAAAATCGTAGAAGGGTCGTATTCGAGGGCAAATAGGCATTCGATGGTCGAATGCTTATCGAATTTTGAGGAAGATCGAGCCAATTTTGGGGAATAAAAGTCTGCCCCTAAGCGATTTAAAAGTTTAATATGTATCTGTGGTTTTTTTTCATTCTTCACTAACGAATTTTTTTATAAAAAAATTGGTGTTACTGTTCCTTTAAGGGAGTTATTTACTAAAATCCGATTTTATCTCATTGTTTCAATAAAAAAGCTCAACCAAACTCCAATCCCTGATTTTGCCTTATTTATCAATAAAATAACTCAAATGAATTGGACCTGTAACAAACTTGATAAAATCAATGAAACTCCATATGATGTGTGATTTTTTTCAGACTTTTCATTAGATTTTTTTCATGTTTTTCCTGAAACCCCTGAATTTATCGGATTATCTGGCTAAACCCAAAGCAGACCACAATATTGTCAAATTGGTACATCTCCCATTGACCTATAAATGACCTTGGCAGGTATCAGATGACGGATTTTTGGATCCAGGCTTTTTGCATCATAATAATCTCGAAAAATAAAAAAAATGTTTCCATAAAGACAATTGAGTTTTTGCCCCCCAAAAAATATTTGACGGTTAATTAATCCTCAAATTTGACCCTTGAATTAATTTTGAATTAAAACCCTTTGAATTATAATTTCAAATTCGAGAGGTTTTAACGCAATTCAATTTATCGAACGATCGAATATCGGAAATTCCATCAATCGATAAAATTGTTCAAATCGATGGATTCGATCGATTTTAAGCATTCAATGGAATTTTTTTTATTCAATCTAAAAAAGCAGGAAAAATTCAATGGGAGCTTCCCATAGGGATATATAGCAATTCGGTAGGTTTTATCTGCCTAATTGTTATATCAAATTTTTTTAAAGGGCCAGTACTTCGACAATCAAATTCAAATTTTCGAATTTGGCGAATTCGAATAGAATTTTGGATTATTTGTCAAATAAGTCCAAAATAAATTAGAATTTTGATTTTTTTAATTCAAATTTGATTCGAATTTTCACTTCGAATGAATTCGAACCTTAATAAATGTGCCCCTTAAGGTATGGAGATCCAAATTACAGAAATACCCCATTATCTGCAAAACCCTAGGTCTCAAGCATTCTGGATGATACCTGTATTAATATTCTTTTAACCACAGGTAGTGCATGGCATAATAACATTTCAACCTGTCTGACTGGGAAAACAGTTTATTCTTAATAAAAATTACTTATTTGCAAAAAAAATTGCATATACTCCTTTAATATAATGGATATGCACTATTTTTAGGTGTCGGTATCACTTTATCAGATAAGTATCACTTCATACAGAATGTCCTGTCTGGGCTTTCGTATCTGCAGTTCTACAAAATGAAACGATTTGGGAGATAAGTCACAATAACACAATATGTTCTTTTATGAAGAATGTTAAATGAAGAACTGCACAGTCCAGAAGATTTATACAGTTATGGGACCTGTTATCCAGAATGGGAACTAGGGTTTTTGGTTTTTTGGATGTCCATACTTTAAAGCTTACTAATAAAATAATTTGAACAATTAAACCAGTAACATTGCTTTGCCTTTGATTAGGATAAATTATAGGGATCAAGTACAATGTACTGTTTTATTATTACAGAGAAAAAAGAAATCGTTTTTAAAAATATGAATTGTTTCATTAAAATGGAGGCTATGGGTGATGGCCTTGCCATAATTTGGAGCTTTTTGAATATTGGGCTTCTGTATAACATACATGCAAAAATAATAAAATAAAACAGAATACAGATTTACTACTGGTCAAATTCAAGGGTGAATTAACCCTCGAATTCGACCAATCGAATTGTGGTCGAATTGAAATCCATCGAATTCGAAGGATTTTACCGCAATTCGAACAATTTGAACAATCGTATAGAAATAATTCGATCGAACGATAAATTTGATGGTCGAAGTACCCAAAAATGTTATTCGATATTCGAATTTGAATCTTTTTGTAAATTCGATCGAATTTCGAATCATTCATGTGAATTTGAGAAACCTGCCCCTTATACTGCAAAATGGCAAAGTGGCTTTTGCATTGCCCACTTTGGTTTTAAGTGCAGTAAAATGTTTTGTTGCCAAAAGGATTTTATTTAAAAAAAGAAAACTTGATAATATGATGCCTTGCTAAGGATAGTGGACTGTGTGATGGAGGGTTGGGGTTGATCTAGGATTACCTGTAGTGTAGGGTTATTATAAATGGTACAAACTCATATTCATTGTCAACTAGAACAGACTCTTTTTCAAAATGGGACTTAGTGGTAGTGACTCACAAGTACAACCTTCATACAACTCCACTAGAGGAATGTTCTTCTCTATTACTCCCATAGTGGAGATAAGTATGGGTCCTTAGACACAGTTATCCTACCTTTCTGCTCTAAAACCCACAGAAGGGGTAAAAGATGGAGGTTAGGAACACTAGAGGTTAATATAGGAAATCCTGAGACCCTCTGCACAATCACTTTCCATTGGAACGCCTAATGCAAAGCAATAGTGATTGTGCCTGCTTGAATCAGGAGAACATCCACATACCCAGTTTTGTATTTACATAAAGCAGTTGCTCACCTTCTAACACTTTTCAGTTCAGTTGGTTTCAGCAGAAATAATGACTTTTTCTAATTACTTTCTATTTATAGTGATGGGCGAATTTATTCGCCAGGGGCGAATTCGCGGCGAATTCCCGCGATTCGCCGCTGGCGAATAAACTCGCGAAACGGCAGGAAAAATTTGCGCCGAAAAATTCGCCTCCAAAAACGTGCCGCGCATCGTTTTTGACGCGACGCGCCGAAAACGACGCGCCACATTTGACGCGATGCACGTCAAAAATGATGCGCAACTCGTTTCGTGAATTTTTCGCCAATTCGCAAATTTCTCTGGAAATTCGCGAATTTTTCGGCGAAGCGAAACGCGGGAGTTTCGCCCATCACTATCTATTTACTGTGTGTGACCATATTTCTAATATTGTAGTCTATTCTAAAGCAGCTCTGGAAAGGGTTGCCAACCCTGTACACTGTTCTGAATTGATACATTTGGGGGCTCATTTGCTAAAGGCCGAATTTCGAAGTGGAAAATACTTCAAAATTCGACCTACGAATCAAAATACTTTGACTTTGAATATCGAAGTCAAAGTATTTTTCACCGAATTAAGGATTCCTGCGGTCGAAAAAAAATAATTTGATTGAACAATAAAATCGTTTGAATCATTCAATTCGAACCAATTTAGCGTACGATTGAACAATTTTACTTCGATAAAATAAAACTTAGAAGAATTCCAATCGAATGGTCGCAGTAGCCTATTCCATGGTGGAAGTTTTCCAAAAATTTACTTTGAAAATCGAACTTTTTGCATTCGAATATTCACTTCGACCCTTAGTAAATCAGCCCCTTAGGGTGGTGGCACACGTCGCTATTTGGGGAGTCGCCTAATGACAAATCACTTCTTCTTCAGGTAACTAATCTCCCCAAACTGTCTTCCCCAGTGTAAATTGCCGGCGGGATGGCATTCGGATTGCTTCATTTGTCCGAAGTTGCCTCACGAGTAAACTTCGGGCGACTTCAGATAACAAAGCGTTCCGAGTGCCATCCCGCAGATGATTTACTTTCTAGCTAGTGGGAAGGCAGTTTGGGGAGATTAGTAGCCTGAAGAAGAGGTGATTTGCCCCTAGGAGACTAATCCCCCCTAATAACAGTGTGTGCATTTAACTTTTTCTTTGTCCCTGCTGAGCAGAATCCCTGAGTTTCATGAAATGCAGCTGTTTTCAAAGGTGGTGTTTTGAAAGGTGAACAACCCCTTTAAGATTACTAAAAATGCACAGCAAAAAAAAAAAAACAGAGTCCCAAATCACATAGGGGGTAATGAGAAGATAGCATTTGCCAAGATTAGGGGTACAGTAAACCTTAATCTCAAATACCTGTATCCTACTTCAGCTAATGGAGCTAATTGAACCCAATACATTTAACCAAATGCCAGTGCCAGCACCGAAATACAATGTAGAAGATGATCCTGTGTTACATTTTATGTGACCATGGGGTATATACTGTATCTAGTTCCTGCTGCAAACACGTTGCCTATTAGTCGATGTCTTGTATAGTGATGATAATAGAAACCCCTCACCCCTGTCACTTCCCTCCCTCGCCCCCCTTTCCAGTTGGCTCCACTGCAAAGCCTCCCAGGTTGTTGCTGTCGAGCAGTTTGCAGCAGCAGCAGCAGCAGGAGTGATGATGGTCAGGCGGAGCAGGAGGATGTTGCAGCGGTTTTGTGCGTCAGGCCAGACTGTGCTGCTGCTGGCGCTCGGCTGCTGACACTCTCAGGTGCTGCCTGCAATGCAAAGAGATTGCTGATGGGAGAAGTGACCTGCAAATTAATGTAGGCACCTTTTTAACTTTATCGGTGAATGCGTGCCAAGCTAATTTCCCGTGCGTTTGCTTAGACAGCAGATGTGCTATGGACGGATACGAGCTAAACTGTGAGCACTCATCAGAGTAGGGCCCTCTCGTCTGGCCGAGGAATTCAGTGCCAAACTTTCATTGCAGCTGGAGGATTGAAAGAGCGCTAGACAGTCAGTGAGTTCTTCTCCTTCACTGGTTGAACTGCTGAAGCAAATCGCTGGATTTAGCTAGCAATTGACCTGTGCCTATACAATCTGACTACTAATATGCAACAATCAGATTGCTTACACCATGGATTTTCTCCTCTTCGGGGGATTTGGCTGTGTTAATCCGGATTTAATCGCGGAAATATTGCTAAATCCCGATTTTTGTGAAGCCTCGGTGGAGAACATTACAAAGGTGGAGGGAGCAAGGGCAGCAGACGACGAAGCGCTGCTGTGGAAATCGCATCGATGCTTCGATCTTCTATTGATCGCAGATGAAACTGGCGATCGTTCGTTTTGCGGCGGACGCGATGGTTCGTTTTCTCATTGGTGTCAGTAGTTCTGGTAAACTGAGCAGTTGCTGTCCCTTTGCGGTGCCAGCGATCTGTTGCAGCAGAGCTCCAGTGATGTGGTTCGCAGATATCATGTAGAAGGATGTGCTCGGCTGCAGCGCTTCCATACGTTTATCTGTGGATGCGATCGAGGTGATCGAGAGGAAGTGGCGATTCCTGCTGTCTTGGATTTTTTTTTTATCCTAATCCATCCTATTCCCCCGCACTGGAAGTCCTCCTGTATCTAAATGGAATTAGTGGAGATCGAAGCCCCTTGTGTAAGGAACAGACATGATCCATGGGCGCAGTTTGTTTCACAGTAAGTGAGCTCCACTCTATGAATATTCACTAGACTCTCTCTCTGTACCGGTGTGTAGTTGATGCAGTGCTTTAGGTGTTTGTCTGAATGGCACGATATTAACCATCCTCATGCTGCTGCTGCTGCTGGGCACCCTTGTCCAATGTCAGACTTTGCCCATTATTGAGAGATAAGACTTGTATTGGGATATGGCAGAGACAGCTGGCTGGATTGTGCTGGGCATGATTGACATTCACTGGATGTAGCATAACTATTTCCCTATGCTGTGATTCCTGGTGCTGTAAGGTAGCTCAGTGTTGGCTTTTCTGCAGTGATCAGTAAATGCTACACAACTGTCCTTTAAAGAGACATGTGTATAGGTTTAAACCTTTATATTCTATGTTCCTGTTTATCCCCTGCAGAGTGTTGATGTTTTTTTTGGTTGAATGGATGAGATTGTTGTTTTTTAGGGAAGGCCACTAAAAATTGCCCCCAGCTGCCCGTTTCACTGTATTAAACATTCAAAGGCTGTTTAATGTGTGCCTGTGTATTAAGGAGGTTCATTTCCATAACTCATTAAGCACCAAGGACAGCTCCGTCTGTGTGTCAATATATCAGTCTTTTGATGCACTGTCTCTTATCATAGCTGCCTTTCCTCCATGCCTTTCATATGCCTCTTCCACTAACACAGCCCAGAATAAACTCAAATACATTTTAATAAAAGTAATTCTGCTTGACACGAGGCCTGCCTAGGTAGTACTGTGTATGTATTGTTCTACCCCCTGAATAAACCCTAATTTCAGATTTTTTGCTACTGGCTACTAAAAGTGAACAGGCTTTATGCACATATTCATGTCAGATTCATATTCCCCATAAGGTGAATAAAAGGAAAGCCTCAAAGTTTAACATGATCATTGGGTATTTCTCCATTGGCAGGTACTCAGTGGCTATTTATGTCTCTCAATCAGATTGTAATGGCTGCAAATAGCTTATATTTGGTTGTGCCACTGACATACAATATGTTACCTGGACATAGTCACGTGATGTTTATTCCTGTAATTTGAAGTGATCTGTGACATTAGAAGGCTAGAATGTTTCACCCTGAACAAAGTATTTAATTAAACCTACACTTTTGCACATTGATCTCCAGGTATAAATGCATTTGAAAAACAAAGTGTCTTCTTTTGTTTCAGTTGTAACAAGTCTAATTATTCTACATGTGTCTTGGACAACAAAAACAGAAGGTAAGTGCCTTACAAGACTGATCCTTTATTTACAGGACATTATACAATAGATTAGCATGGAAATGTAGTTAAACATATTTAACATGTTATATTACTCAGAGTAATAGCAAGTATAGAAGACGTAAGTTGCCCAGTGACCTATAATAGCCTGCCTTAAAGGTGCTGTAACCTAAGCAAAAGCTTTGCTCTTCCAAGGAAGTGTTCCATATCAATGGTTATTGTGTTTCTTACATTTGACATGGGATCTAGTTATTAATAGAGAATTCGACCCCCGCGGTGATAAGTCCCCACTGGCCCCACTCCCTGGCTCTCCCCTGCTAAGTTTTACCCCTGAATTGTGTTTCCTGAAGGATTAATGACTGCACTTCAGTAATGTTCGTGTCTTCTTCCTTCCCTTCCGCAATTTACATCACTTCTGGTCAGGGCAGGGCCAAGGTAGTTTGGCACCCTAGGCAAGGGATTCAATCAGCACCACCCCACCCCCATTCTGTATGACCATTTCCCACCTATTCACTTTTTCTTAAATAAAGAAACCTTAAAACACATTAATGAATCAAACTGTACGTGTGCCAGCCAGCAGCACCCAAAAAATTGCTCCCAATCTGTACCTGTGCCAGCCAGTAGCACCCAAAATATTGCTCCCAATCTGTACCTCTTGTCAGCATGCAGCCCAAATATTGTCCCCAATCTGTGCCTGTGCCAGCAGCACCCAAAATATTGCTCACAATCTGTACCTGTGCCAGCAAGCTGAAATATTGCCCTAAATCTGTACCTCTGCCACCAGCCATTGCCTCCCAAGTCTGTACCTGTGCCATCAGCCATTGC
>CM044441.1:100370626-100401060 GCA_024363595.1 Xenopus borealis
GACAAGAAGGTAGGTGCTGAGCCTGGTGGAGCACCCATACTTTCATTGGTGGAATTGTTAGCAATAAGAGAAGCAACTGTAGAATAAGGGAAAACAAGATAAAAAATAAAAACTCTACTGTATCTCACAGATTTATCTCTTGGCTGGAACGGGCTGTAATGGTGGTTGACATTAGTTGCCAACACAACCTTTTCCACAGATTGTAGGCCTGTCTAAGTGATACAAACAATGATCTGTTGGACTGCGATCTGGCTGGAGATCGGTCAGTTATTTATTGGGAAAGAAATGCTCTCTCAGAGTCTGTCCCTTTTAACAGCACCTGCAGCAGGGGTGTTGTCTGCCAAGAGCAGGTGCAGTAAAAGCCTGGACTAGATCAGCTGACCAGACATGGTATCCACCAACCTACTGCACTTTGAAAATTAGTGGGTTGTGTTTCCTTGTACTTTAACTGTGAGATACAAGGAGTTTTGACCATATTGTCTCGTTGTTTCAGGTTTTCTGTCATACTAGATCACTGCAGAAAAGAAGATGCTGTTCATAGAAGGCATATACAATGTTTTATGTAGGTCTTATATTTAAAGATATTCTATCTCTGTTTTTATTTATTTTTTTATTTAATTTCTTTAGACAAACAGACCACCACAGAAGGACAGAAACCAGTAGAGTGTGGCTCTTGGACCAAACATTCAAATGGAGGCACATTCACATCTCCCAACTACCCCAACAAGTACCCTCCTGACAGGGAGTGCATTTACATTATAGAAGGTATATATATTTTAAATTTACTGTTACTGTTAAAGGGGTACTGTCATGGGGAAAAAAAAAGTTTTTTTCAAAATGCATCAGTTAATAGTGCTGCTGCAGCAGAATTCTGCATTGAAATCCATTTCTGAAAAGAGCAAACAGATTTTTATATATTTTATTTCGAAATCTGACATGGGGCTATACATTTTGTCCCCAAGTCATGTGACTTGTGCTCTGATAAACTTCAATCACTCATTACTGCTGTACTGCAAGTTGGACTGAAATCACGCCCTCCCTTTCCCCCCCCCAGCAGCCTAACAACAGAACAATGGGAAGATAATCAGATAACAGCTCCTTAACACAAGATAACATCTGCCTGGTAGATCTAAGAACAGCACTCAATAGTAAAAACCCATGTCCCACTATTCAGTTACATTGAGAAGGCAAAACAACAGCCTGCCAGAAAGTAGTTCCCTCCTAAAGTGCTGGCACAAGTCACATGACCAGGGGCAGGCGGGAAATTGACAAAATGTCTAGCCCCATGCCAGATTTCAAAACTGAATATAAAAAAATCTGTTTGCTTTTTTGAGAAAGATACTCTATAGCAAACTAAAAGCAATTACATTTTTATAGGTCTAGTGCAGTTAGACTATTGAAAGCAAATGCCACCCTGATTGGTTCCTTTAGTTTTCTAGACTGGGGCACAGTCTGCCCATGTTTCCAGATAAACATTATGTAGTTTTTTGTATGGCTTCTAATAGCTGATCCTGTAACATAATCAATCTTGTTTTTCTAATTCCCAGAGACTAGTATATGATCAGAGGTATAATCATGATAGCCATATGTCATAATCACGCTATTATTAGGGTGCTATGATGATGTAATTCTTATAATAGTTTATGTAATATTCTTGATGATGCTGCAGTTTTGTGGAGTGTTAGGCACTGTGTCAGAATTTCAGGACAACATGAAGTTGCTCCTTGGAGAAATGAAGGACAGGCACTACAGTATACATCATCATAATCACAGTCAAATTTTACTGCAGTGATGTTTTTTCTTGGGTTTGCAGAATGCAAATGCACCATATCTCCTTCTATATATATGGGTAATGAGAATCATATCTTATAATTGCAGATGCATTTTTTATTCTGGTTCTTGTCAATGCCAAGACTGGCAATAGCTTTTTGTTCCGTTAAAGACTTTTAGAGTTCATAGGAAGGTATGAGTAAAAAGTGTTCTGTGATTAATCAAATGGTATAAGCTGAACTCTATTTCAGTCCCCTGTGGTTTTGGATGAAGCATGTTAAAGGGATACTGTCATGGGAAAAATGTTTTTGTTTCTCCTAAAGCATCCATTGATAGTACTACTCCAGCATACTTCTGCACAGTGTTTCTCAAAAGACCAAACAGGTTAGGTTATATTTAATTTTGAAATCTGACATGGGGCTAGACAGACATATTGTCTTCCCAGCTGACCCACATCATGTGACTTGTGCTGTGATAAACTTCAGTCACTCTTTACTGCCTTACTGCAAGTTGGAGTGAGATCTTTAACCTTTCCACCTTCAGCAGCCTAAGAACAACACTCAATAGTAAAAGCCAAGTCCCACTGCAACACATTCAGTTACATTGAGTAGGAGAACCAACAGTCTGCCAGAAAGCAGTTCCATTCTAAAGTGCTGGTTCTTTCTGAAAGCACATGACCAGGCAAAATAACCTGTGATGGCTGCCTACACACCAATATGACAACTTATGATCACTGTGAGGTTTACTCGCCCTTCAATCACCACACTGTATAAGTTCTGGAACTTGTTTATTGATGATGATGATCAAAATAAGGTAGAACTGTAGATACAAACAATACAGTGGTATGAGAATACATTCTGGATACATAAGATACAGATTAAAGGGAAACTGTCATGGGAAAACATGTTTTTTTTTAAATGCATCAGTTAATAGTGCTACTCCAGTAGACTTCTGCATTGAAATCCATTTCTCAAAAGAGCAAACAGATTTTTTTATATTCAGTTTTGAAATCTAACATGGGGCTATACATGTTGTCAGTTTCCCAGCTGCCCCAGTCATGTGACTTGTGCCAGCACTTCAGGAGGGAACTGCTTTCTGGCAGGCTGTTGTTTTTCCTTCTCAATGTAACTGAATAGTTAGCAGTGGGACATGGGTTTTACTATTGAGTGCTGTTCTTAGATCTACCAGGCAGCTGTTATCTTATGTTAGGGAGCTGTTATCTGGTTACCTTCCCATTGTTCTTTTATTAGGCTGCTGGGTGGGGGAAAGGGAGGGGGTGATATCACTCCAATTTGCAGTACAGCAGTAAAGAGTGATTGAAGTTTATCAGAGCACAAGTCACATGACCAGGGGCAGCTGGGAAATTGGCAATATGTCTAGCCCCATGTCAGATTTCAAAATAAAATATAAAAAAAATCTGTTTGCTCTTTTGAGAAATGGATTTCAATGCAGAATTCTTCTGGAACAGCACTATTAACGGATGCATTTTGAAAAATTTTTTTTTTCCCATGACAGGATCCCTTTAAATACAATAAAACATAAATAACTATCTGATATGCGTTATACAGTCCTCATGAGGCCTAACACAGGTTACTGCTGAGAGGGAAACATTGAGTCACAAACTACAATCAGGATGTGTGCAACTGTAAAATACACATAGTACAATGAACAGGCGTTAAGGCAAATTGCAAACGTACCAACTTGCTTGGATAGGTCTGCTTGCAAACAAGGATGGATGAGGGTTTTACATACTCTAGTCTAGTGAATTGTGGCTGTTACCCCAGAGATGGCTGCTTCCCTTCTGCACCAGGAAGTGATGTAATCAAATGTGACAGAGAGAAATTCTGAATAGAAAATAAATAGATACCAGGCTTCAGTGCCAGCAAAGGGGCGGGGGGGGGGGTACCCTAGATGTTCAATACACACATATATAAGAAATCATTGCATATGAAGGAAATTACCACACTTAAAGAATTATTATACATGGAAGACAGACAGAACTACTGCTGTTACAGAATCCCTTTAAATCAATGGCATACTACTGAAAAAAAAACATTTTACTATTGGGTTACCTTGTGGTTTGTGTACATGCTTACTGCAAGGGCTCTAATTTAAACTTCACTATTACCTCACACTGAGTCTGTTAAAAAGAATCACATTTTAGTTATATGAAAGGCAAGCAATTAATGATTTGCAAAAGAACATGATTCTGATGTTAGATAATTATGTGCATTCTGATATGAGGCTCCTGAATTGCCATATTATGTGTGAAATCTACATTCTTATCAAAGCAACCCTATTTGTGATGATGTTATTTATGATTTATGATGATGATATTTAGCATACAGCTTTTCAGGTGATGAGGTCTGAATAATAGAAAATGAACTAGAGGTTGGGGCCTATGATTACCAGCCACAACCAAGAATATTATAGTGTACTCCAACATACAACACAGAACATCAGGATAAATATTTGAAGCAGTAAGTGTACTACAAAAAATGCAGGTATAGAGGTATAGATGCAGTTTGTTTTTAGAATGTTTAAAACATTTAAAATATTTTTTATACCTTATGTTTTACCCTGCCCACTTTAGATTACATTACTTCCAGTTTGCAGCAACAGCTGTTGGTAAAAGGTTGGGTTGTGGATAAGGCAGTTGAGAGTCAGATAAAATTGTGGGTTGCAGCTCGATGTTGTGGGTCACAGGTCTGAGTCAAATATTGGACCCATGCAGGAGATATAAGATAGCTAAGACAATGAATCTTGATCTATTGCTAGCAAATGAACATCCTTGTGTGATTTTAATTCCTGGAAAAGATGCTTTAAAATCAATACGCCACACTACTGGGCCGATTAACTAACATTACGATTGTGTAATTTTATTATATACACTGCGCATGTTTGCAATAGCCATTTGTTCACAAAGTTTGCGAGGAAATAGTTGAGGCCTAAAATCAGTTGAAAAGGATGCAACCAATGAAAATCTTGGTTGCTAATAATCGCGATGGTCTTTGCAAATGTTTTATCTCAAACAAAACACATTACATTGCCCAAATAGAGTTTCCTCATGGCATTAAAAACCCTAATACCATTAAAATTCAACCTTTAATAAATGGGGCCCCCATTTCAAATGTTAATATAGAATTTATATAGAGTCAGTATATAGGATCACAGACATAAATTAACTCATTTGTCTATATTTGTGTCCCTAATTGTAATGACACTAGTGATAGTGATATTTCACATGGATTATGTTGTCTTTGATAATGTGAGACCTTAGTGAAAATGACCTGAGAACAGCTGGTTTAAGCCCAAAACCAGTCTGGTGAATTGGTGATTTTTGCCAGCTCCTCACTGGGTTTGCACAGTTGTCATTCCCTACCAGGGGGCAGTTGCTCTAAGCCTTGTGTTGATGCCAATCTTTGATGTGCAGGATCTCTACACAGGTCACCTGTCGGAAGTGAGTGGTGCTTTAAGTCTTATTTCACAAACTGGGGACTTGAGAAAAAAAATCTATCTGCTGGTGTCTTGAAGTTGATAAAAGAGAGGGATCTGACTTGCGTCAGTAGACTGAGGATTAGTGATTTAGAACAAAAAGATATCCCCTCTTTATCAAAAACGTATGTAACATATAATCAAGGTGCTGTAAATTGCAACACGTGTTTGAGGTACAAGGTACCTTTTGGCACTAAATTAAAAGGGTTACCTTCAAGAGTAGCAAATGATGTTATAGAATTACCATTTACTTAGAAAGTGCTAGTGCATAGTGTAATATATTTCCAGTTAAAAAGGTTACCTCCAAAAGTAGTGCTTTTACAAAAGAATTATTTATTTAATTCAAAAGTGCTAATGCAATGATTGAGTTCTGATAAATTAATCTAATACAAATTAGAGTAACTAGGGGCTCAGTTTAAAGTTTAGTGTGCTGATTTAATAAATAGATAAGAATACTGGGGACTTTCCTTTCTGCTGTATGCATGTTTCAGATACCCAGCTCAGTGTTTGTGTACCTAAATTAAAGGACCAGTAACATAATTAAAAAAAAAAATTGTTAGAATACATTGTAAAAAAAAAACACCAAGAAAAATTAAACTTTAAAATCGCAAAGTTTATTAAGAAGTAACTTACTGAAACTCCACTTGCGCTCCTCTTCAGAAAAGGCGGTTGGGTGATCCATTGTGTGGTGCTCGATTTCTCCTGCCTTCCTTATTGGAGATAGCCAGGGAGAAATTGAGCGCCACACGATGGATCGTTTTCTGAAGAGGAGCAGAAGCAGAGTTTTGATAAGTTATTTCTTAATAAAGGCTTTGTGATTTTAAAGTTTAATTTGTCTTGGGGGCTGATTTACTAAATTCACATGAAGGATTCGATCGAATTTTCAAAAAGATTCAAATTCCAATGTTCGAATGTTTTTGAAGACCACTTCGACCAGTGAATTTAGAAAATTAGATCAAATCGAATGATTCAAATAATTCGAATGAAATTTCATTTGAATATTCGACTATTTGTCTGTCGAATTACTTCCCCTTTAAATTTTTATTCGACCACCTATTTCGCCAGATCAAAGCTACCGAATTGGGGTTCATTATTTTTGATCGAATAAAAAATATTCGATCGAAAAAATCGTATTTCCTATTCGATCGTTCGACCAATCGAATTGCGGTAAAAAATTTGATGTTACCAGTCCTTTAAAGTCAGAGTTTTCTCCATATTATTTATGTACTTTTCTGCTAGAGGATAGCCTTACATGGAGTGATGTTAAACAGTTTGGTTATCAGTATTGCGGGCCCATTGTGACACATATGCAATTCTGACTCAAGGAGCAGGTCATGTGTCTGTAACTTCAATCATATAAACAACCCTTTGTAAGAAAGCAAGTCCACGTGTCTAATTGTCACATAAATAACTCACTGTATATAAATGTTTATGAGCTATCCCCTCCCCCCGGGAAGTAGGTTGCTAATCGTTAAATTACATTAGCAGGCAAAGCAGGTGCTTACTGAGATTTTATATATGGGCATGACGTCTGTAGCAACTTGTAGGCTCTATTTTTGAGTTTTTATTTTGTATTGCATGCAATGGTTTTCCTGTGCAGACATCAAATGAGAACATGTGGATTAAGGATACCTTAACCACTACAAAAAATATTTTTTTTTACATTATACATAATTGAAACCTCTCCACATGTTAAGTCTAAAATCAGTGCCTAGTGAGGCTGAAATGCATTCCTATGTATTTAAATGTATTCTAAATGTATTTCTATCAGGCATAGACACACAATGGTGATATTTACACACTACTGTCTTTTGTTACTTAGTATGAGGATCCTTTGGGTATTTGTGGAGCAGGGCTGGTTTTAATCTGGCTACAAATTCATTAGTTAAAGGAGGTACATTTTACTAAATTCTGATTTTTCATCTTTTTTTCTATACCTTAAACATTGTTTGAATTGCATGCATGGCTGTATGTGTGTACAGTTTATCTGTATAGTAACGTAAATCCTCTATTTTTATGGCCCAGTATATAATGTAATGCACCACATGAAAGAGCCTGTTAATCATTCACATCAGCCACAATGTACACAGCGGTTTGTTATGCTAAAAGCAACCATAAAAATACAGTCATCATCGTATACAGTATATATACTATAGTCACATACTGATGAAGCAGATTGGAAATAATACAGATGAGCTGTAAAACCTTTCTTGGTAACTATCACCTTAGCTTTTGCTTAACGCCCAGCATGCTTCACTTCATTATCATATGTTGGGGGTTCTGCACATTCCAGTGCATTATCAGTCTGTCCATTATCCTATATACAGTTTTGATCCAGCTGTCTGGAGCAATGACTTCCTATGTATTTATCATCTGTTTATATTCATAGTGGTGGGGATATGGTGCTACCATCCAACAGACTGCTCACAAGGCTTTGTCAATCAAATCTTGATATTACACACAATCCATACACTAGTTTATTAACGGTTCCCATGCCACTGAAGAACAGCGAGTGCTACAGATTTTCTTCCTAATACATTGAATTGTATAACTTTACAGCAGGCATGAAAATCAAATGCAGCTTGCTGATTCTTAGAAAGAGGTTTTAAGCAGTGCCATCATCTGGAAATTGTAAGCAAATATTAAATACAAGATATTGTTTTTAAGCTAAAGTAATGACCTGTTTGAGATATATGAATGCATTTAGTTCCCATCATTTAACAAGGTTTGCAGCTCTTTTAATAAAAATAAAATATAGGTATGGGATGTATTTTTGGAAGAAAGTTCCAAAATACAGAAGTGTCATTTCTGTACCTATGTTTTTTTTTTTAATGATCTGCCTTTTCTCTGTTTGCACTTAATGTTAACCTGCTTATGTCCATGCTAATGTAAAACAAATCCCATTGAACTTTGTAATGTTTACATTTTTTAGTATTCTTAAGGCATAGTTAGTGATGTAGTGATGTATTATGTTATGACAACCCAAAATGCCAAAACTCTGTTTAATAGATCCCATACTATTATTACTTTGTGCAAGAATTAAAGGGCCTTATTTATAAAAATACACATTATAACAGATTATTTTAATTAAAAAAGTCCAACCCAACTAGAATCCACAATTGGACCTTATTTATTATAAAAAAAAAATCATGATGTAATTGGATCAGGAACAAATATTGGAAATTCAAGAAGAATCTGAATCATATGATTTTTTGCCCAAAAGTCTGAAATGGTTGGATTTTTGGGCTAATTCCAGTGTAGACCACATAAACAAATAGGACAGGGATCCTTCCCATTGACATATACAACCTCTGTAGGTCTGAGATGCTAGTTTTTTGTCTTCCTCTGGGAAAAAAGCTTGAAAGATTTTATTTTTTTCCCAATAAAAATTCGGATTTTATAATAAAAAAATTTTTTTTCAAATTTTGTCATTCAGATTTTAAAAAGTAACACCCAAAATGATAAAACGGACAATGCAGAACAAACAGAAAGATAGGTAAGAAAGAGAGAGAACATTGGTGCACAGCATTCTTTTATAAAAGACCAAACGATCCCAAATTAGGATTTCTCTTTAGGGTGAAGAGAGCAAAGTTTTTTACCTTCCAATGCTTTTTGTACTCAGAGGAAAGCATCTAGTCTGATCTGAGATTTTCCATGAAGACACTCATGAGATAATGAACTAAAGGTGCAGAGTTTACTACTTATTTAATAACCCATAACAAATGCAACCAATCAGCTGTAAAATACATTTGTAAGCAGTAAGAAAACAAAAACCTAATTGGTCGCTATGGTTCTCTAAACGAGTTTTTTTTTTTAATTTTCCTGTGAGTGGTAAAATGCAACCCCTTACTTCCCATTTTTATTACAGTTAACATTGTATTAAAGGAGAACTAAAGCCTAAATGAAGAAGTAGCTATAAATGTTGTACATTGTGTTTTGGGCTTCAGTACCAGTCCAAGGCAACCACAGCCCTTTGGCAGTAAAGATCTGTGTCTCCAAAGATGCCCCAGTAACTCTCCATCTTCATTTATGCTGATTCACTGCACATGCTCTGTGATGCTGTCACTTTCTGAGCTTAGGGACCCACTCACAATATACAGTACACTAAGGGGCAAATTTACTATTATTCCCCAAAATTAGCTTGACCAAATTCGTAATTCGATAAGCATTCGATCAAGCATTTGAATGCTTATCGAATTGTTTTAGGCTATCATTTTGCTCGCAATATGATTTCTCGATGAATTTGTACGATCGGATACCGATCGTTCGATTTCACGAAAAAAATCGTAAAATTTCCATCAAACGTCCAAAAAATTTGTACGATTCGAACGATCGAACGCTACGATCATACGAATGGTATTCGAGCAGGATTTAGCCTCAGAAGCGTATGGGGGGTTCTATTACAATTCAGTAGGTTCAATCTGGTCAAGTAGGCAGTTGAATAACTTTAAAATTTTGATTCCTTCGATCATCGAATGATCGAATTATTGAATATCCCAGTGATCCCCAACCAGTAGCTTGTGAGCAACATGTTGCTCTCCAACCCCTTGTATGTTGCTCCGAGTGGCCTCAAAGCAGGTGCTTATTTTTAAATTCCAGGCTTGGAGGCAAGTTTTGGTTGTATAAAAACCAGGTGCACTGCCAAACAGAGCCTCAATGTAGGTTGACAGTCCACATAGGGGCTACCAAATGGCCAATCACAGCACTTATTTGCACCCCAAGAACATTTTTCATCCTAGTGTTGCTCCCCAACTCCTTTTACCTCTGAATGTTGCTCTCGGGTTTAAAAGGTTGGGGATCTCTGGAATATCCGATCATTCGATCTATTTGATGATCGAAGAGGCCAAATTTGCATATCCGATTTCACGAAAAATTTGTACGATCGGTATTCGATCGATTGAATTTCGTAAATCGGCCCCATAGAATAGAAATTTCACAATATAAGGCTGATTAGTAATTAATACAGATAATTACTACATGGCAGCACAGAAATCGGTGCAACTAGCATCATAATTTAATAATCAGCCCTGTAACATCAGCTTATATTACAGACCAACCTCATTTTCTGCTTGATAATTTGTACAACCCCTAAGCTTATCTTATCAACAGCTGCTCAGAGCCCACTGAGCATGTGAGTGTCACAGACACTTTCCAAGATGGTGACCCCCTGTGACAAGTATGAAATCCTGGATCATTGCTGTTATTGAGAAGTTGAAACGTTAGGCTGGTGCAATAAATTCAGTATATAAAAGATGGTGTTTTAAGCCATATTCATTTTTAGAGTTTAGTTCTCCTTTAATAAAGTCTGTCTTCTGAGAAAGGCTCCAGTTTAATCCTTGGGGTGCCTTAATGAGACTTAGCTGTTGGGATCCCAGAGAGGGTGTTATGTTAAACTCAAATTATTATTTTGGTTTAAGTAGTCAGCCAGCTAACTGTGTGCTGTTTATAAATTCTAGCATACATATTTAACAGCAGTGTAGCGATTTAGAAGTGTCAGAATTAATATTTATGTTGTACAATACATTTAATGCATTTCGCTGAGGATAGAGACTCTGAAGGATAAGAGGTGGGGGAAGCAGGCCTAGTTAATTTGGAATTTAGGACTCAAACTGAAATTGCTCATGGGGAATCAATATATCACATAATCAGTAAAACATATAATCAACCACTGCATAATAGTGTACTGCAACTGCAAAATCATCTGCATCAATTAGCAATGCACAAGACATTCAGGTAGAAATCATTCCAATCCGTCCCCTGTGACAGTCACTTGGGGGTGAATGCAGTTACCTGATCATTCAAACAAAAAGCTGCCTGACATTACTCAAACTCTATTGATCCTCCTGGGGAGTGGGGTTGCAGGCCTGTGACCTGGCAAATTGCATAAAAGAAAGTGATGAGCAATTAGGTAACACTAGGGAGTTTTGCCTGAACGCTATCATCAAATTAATTTTGTGTGTAGCTGTTCAACATTATTTTCACACCTATCCTGTGGCTTTTTCTTGAATTGCAACCACAATAAACAAATTCCCGCCTCAACAAAAAGCATCAAAAGACATCAAAGTAGAAAACGTTCAAACATTGAGGCCCATTTATCAACATTCTAGTGGTTTTAGAGGTTTTTGAAACCACAAATAATTTATTAAAAGATCTGAATATACTGTTAAAAAGTGTGAACAGAAATAAAACACAGAACAATGTGGAAAAAAATATGAAGATGTTTAAAAACATTTTTCTGACAATTACTAGCAAAAAAAAATCCAAAAACCTCTAGAAGTCTGAATGGCTAAAAAAAAGGTCCAATAGGATGTTCGCAACTCCTCTTGCCTTCAGTGGGACCTTGACTGCATTTTTACTTGTTAGAGTTTTAGAGAAATTTAAAGGACAAGGAAAGACAAAAAAATGTTTTAATTTTTACTTTCTTTAATGAAAAAGAAATCTATCTCCAATATGCTTTTTTTAAAAAATGTGTACCGACTGTATGCAGTGATATTCTGCCTTCATTTAATGCTGTTGATAGGAATTGTCAGATGGTCCCTAACTGCTGGGCAGGGAAACAATAATACTTATGAACAGTGGGAGGAGCCCTCGCCTTACTCCCCAGCTATGCAGAACTCCAGCAGCTTGCAGTAGGCAACTTTGTAGAGATTTGTATTGGATTTTTTTTGCCTTTACATTCCCTTAAACTCCAGCTGCAGGGACACATCATGGAGCCAGATTTAAACAGATAAATTGGGATTTTATTTTGAGGATTATTTTGCTGCAGCAGAAAGTTTGTATTAAACAATACAAAAACTATAAAATCTACATTAGATTATATGACAACACCGGACCCAGTGCAGTCTGTATATTCTGATTATTAATCAGTCTTGCTTTATCGGCTTCTGGCAGATATTATTTGACTTGTGCTGTTTCGATAATTTATTATGATCTAGTCAGCCCAGATCACACTGAGCATGTGCACAGTCTTGGTCTTGCAAAGATGTTTAACATATTTACAAGATGACATACCGCTGTGGCCAACTTTGAAAGCATAAATCATTTGTTTTATTAGGCTTGTGGGGCAGTAAGTTCATATTTATGTTCAGTATACAAAATACAGCATTTCTAGCCTTATTGTATTTTAAATGTTCATTGTCCTTTAAAAAAACTGAATTTTTGGAGAAAATATTGTTTGTGAAAGAAAAAGTAATCGGAATGTTCGTAAATAGGCACATAGGTCAGTTTTAACTAGATTTTTGAAAATTATATCCTTTTTAAAACAAAGCCAGTACCTTCTACTTGATCCAAACTAAGATAAGGCTAACTCAGCCTTTTAGGTTTATTTAATGTTTAAATTTTCTGGTAGACTAAAAGCATACTAATCCATATTATGGAAAGGCCTATTATTTGGAAAACCCCAGGTCCAGAGTATTTTGGATCACAGGTTTCATACTTGAAAAATATTGGTTGAATGCACAGTGCTTCATATTCATGTGAGATATAAATCCATACATTTAAATGGAAAATCTAAGAAGTGATATATTGTCTGTATATAAAACTGATTAAACTACTATCTTTCCATTGTGCTCACAAATGGATCTCTTGGGTAGGCTGCATGTCACATATTCCAGGAAGTTGTTATCCCGTTTATATGGCAGAACAATGTACACAAGCTGCGTCTTTAGTGTGTAAGTCTCAGCTCAGTGTCTGCCTCCTCCTTTTCCAGTGTCCTGAGATGGAGTAGTAACGTGTACATTTATTATTTTTAATTTACAAAAGAATCAATAAAATATCAAGTTGTCATAAACCAAATACACTTTAGACTACAGTGTAAACTGATCCTTGAAAGAGCTTGCTATTCCTGCAAAATTAAAAGTGCATAATTACCAATCTTTCTAGTACATTGTACATTACACAATCCAAAATGCGCAGTTCATTATCTTCTTGGTAATCCTCCAACATGTTTATTGTTCATATTGCTACTCTTATATCAACTTTCTTTAATTATAATAACAATTTTCTACTTTATTTTAAGCTTAATGCTTCTTCCCAAAACACTCTTAATTGACTATGTTAGTATAAACAATGTTGGATCTTAAGACTCATGCAACTAGAAACTGAATATTTCTTTCCAATGACATTTCTCTTCCAGCAGCCCCTAGACAATGCATTGAGCTCCATTTTGATGAAAATTACTCCATAGAGTCTTCTTGGGAATGTAAATTTGATCACATTGAAGTTAGAGATGGACCATTTGGCTTTTCTCCAATCATTGGGCGCTATTGTGGACAACAAAGCCCACCTTTTATAAAATCAAGTGGAAGATTCCTTTGGATTAAATTTTTTGCTGATGGTGAACTGCAATCTTTGGGGTTTTCTGCACAATATAATTTTACACCAGGTAAGTAAGAAAAATAATCATTTAATTGGTTCTTTTTGGTTTTGTTTGTGAAGTGTTATATATATACAAATATAGAGTCCAAATTCTGCACCCTTTATACAGTATGTATATATATAAAAATATGTCAATGTATATATACTGTATATATTGATGAGATTAGCAGATGTAATGCTATGTTTTTACGTGCCATTGTCACTGAGATACTTGCTCATTTCTTCTTCTTCTCTGCAATTATTGTTTCGGCGGAGTAAAGCTTTTTTTACCGTAGCAGTGCTTTTGCTCAGCAGAGCTAATTGATGGCTTAACTTTCACAGCTGTATGATGTACATTGGGTGTATTTGACATTTAATATCATCACTGTTATCATCAATCTATATCAACTGTCAAAAGCCACATTTGAGCTTAAATTGCTGTTTCCTTAACTAGCCCTGATAGGGTGTTTGTATAAATTAACAGTCTACACTATTTTCTTATATTTTCTCTTGGGCATTCGATCATTGTATCTTTCTTTCTTGCCCTTTTACACTGGCTATTCCTCACATTGAACTGCTCAGCATTTTTCTCTCTTCTGTTTGCTTTTTTTAACTCATCATCTTGACATTATTCACTTTAAAGAAACAGGCTGGTAATTAGTTGAAATCTGTTGACTAATATGTTAAAGAATGTCTCTTTGTATTCATTATTTAAACAGCATGACATTAAAGTGATGTTTTAAGCAGCAAAATATGATCTTAATAACCCTTTCAGTTTGCTGTTCTAGTAAAATATGAAATCAGGAGCACCAAGAATGCTATATATATCATTAATTAATGTATCTATAGTATCTATCTATCTATCTATCTATCTATCTATCTATCTATCTAACCATTTGTATAATAATACATTAACAAGAGACATGAATATTATGTAAATTATATGTTATTAATTATAATCTATTTATTTAATATAAATAAATAATGCACCTTTACTCCTAAACTTGCAAATTAGAACACATTTGTTTTACATACAGTACTTTGCCTAATAATGAGAAAGGGGTGTCAGGGGGACAAATTATTTGAACAACAATTTTCTAATCAGTAATGACTTGTTCTAGAGGTGAAAATAAATGGTTAAATCTAAAAGTATTGGTACTGTTTTAATGACCGGTAACTGCCATTGCCACTTTGCAATTTACTTATACTTAATAAACCGGTCCCTCACTGTCAGGTTAATTGGCTTCTGATGAATCTGACCCCTAGTGTGCATATGTTAGGGACCTTAGATTATAAACTCAGTTGAGGCGGAGAATGATGAACAATCTTTGTAAGCAGTGCCAGTACTTTGTAACAAAGAATAATAATATATAATGACATGGAGCTCTTTGTTCAATAGTCAACACCTTAAAGGAGAACTATACCCCTTGAACAATGTTGGTCTCTATGAAAAGATATTGCATAAAACAAATCATATATAAAACCCTGCTTCATGTAAATAAACCATTTTCATAATAATACACTTTTTTTAGTAGCATGTGCCATTGGGTAATTATAAATAGAAAATAGCCTCATGGGATGGTATGATTCAACGGTGCACACAATCATATCAAACAAACTATAAAGTTAGGTTTTGCTTCCACACTTCTTCCTGTTACAGTTAGAGTTGAAATATTTCTGGTCAGGTGATCTCTGAGACTATCACGAAATGGGGGGTTCAAGGCAAGAGATGTAAAAGGTCAATATTTACTTGAATATACATATACCAGTTTGGTAAGATTCTTTAATATGTCACTTAATTTGATATAAATCTGTTGCTCAAGTATTCATTTTTGGGGTATAGTTTTCCTTTAAAACACTATATTTTTTTATCTTTGTGGGGGTTTAATGCGCCATTCATTCTTAAACATGCAAGGGTTTCTACTGAGAACAATCAGAAAGTATTTAGATCTAATGGAAAATACAAAATAAATATGTAGAGTATGTCTATAGTTTGCCTTTATGCTTTGCACTTAAAACAAATACACCACAGCATTTTTTCTACAGACCCTACCATTGGTAGGGAAACCAAAGGAATAGTGGGGAAAGATAACTTTGAAATACAATTTCTTCACAATATTTTACTCCATAACTCTTTCTCTCAGTAAAAATGCCACCATGCAAGCAGCTGTCACCTCTTTGACTCAAAAAAATATATTACAATCCACTCTTTGCAATGTGTAAGCAGAATGATTTCTTTCTCAGGTACATGATATGGGACATTGGAAAGGCACAGTTTATCAGGGAAATGTAATGTCATCATAGTGTCAGTTTAATCTCAAACAGTCACAAATTCTAAAACATTTCCATTTAACTTGAGTTTTTTGTAAGTCGGGTGTTTATATATACACAGGCCTCAAGGAAATGTGGAACTGAATCCATTTACTGGCTGTACAAATGTTATTCTGCTACAGCAGAGTGGCTATAAAGGCTGATTATTTAATACTACTGTATACTGAGAAATTCAAGTGGAAGCACACCATAACAGATTTATCAAGGGTCGAATTTCAAATTCACAGGAGTTTTTTTTTTTTTTTAAATCCCATAATATGAATTCGAAAAAATGTATTATAAAAATAAAATTTTCTAAACTTGGATGAATAGGATTGACTTTGAAAACTGAAATTGAATTCAAAATGGTTTTTGAGTTTTAAAAACTTAATTAGAGTTTTAAAAACTCGATTTGAGTTTTAAAAACTCAATTTGAGTTTTTTCTCAGAATGTCAGGAAGGCTGCAAACATCTCCAAATTGATCCCTCGACCTCTCCCATTGACTTATACAGCAATTTATCAGGTTTTAGGTGGTGAATAGTCGAATTTGAGTACTTAATGGGTAAGAGTATGATAAATCTCGAATTAAAAAAAAAAAAAAAAATTCCACTCAAATCTGGATAACTCCCTAGTCAAATTTGACAGTTTTGGCCATAAATAAACACCAAAAGTCGAATTCTAAATTTGACCCTTGATAAATCTGCCCCTTATTATTGTGTTAAAAATAATAAATAACGCAATTGATATTGTTTGTTTTTCATAACTTATAGTTTTTTTGGAAAGTTTTTCTTCCAGATTTATGAACTGATACAGTAGAACAAGATTGCGTGGCACAATTATTAAGGGTCAAATTTCAAATTCATGTGAGTTTTTTTAAAACTCCTGTAAACTCCCATGAACCCAAAATTTGGCCAAAATTGTTTTGCCCATAAAAAACTTTAAGTTCAAAAATCGACCCTTGATAATTCTGCCCCTAAATGTACAAGCATATAAAGTTAAAGCAAATAGAGAAAATAAAAGGGAGTACTGTGTAGATAAAAGCAAATCATTATCAACATAGTCCTTATAGTTGAAAGGTATCTGTTTATACTATAATCAAAAAGTTTACAATGGTGATGTATGAAAAAACTGTAAATATAAATACAGCTTTAAACATGACCTATAATGAGAGTGATGTTGACAATACTGACAGCAGCTTCCCAACATAAAAGAAGTATTTTAATGAGTTAAAAGATACTTCTGTATTGCAGTTGTGAAGGCTTTACAGTTAGAGCCAAAATCAGTAAGAATAAGAATGTTAATCTTAAAGGGAGTCAAAATCAGCAGCAGAATAAGGCCTAAATGGTCAGTTAAGCAATAGTTGCCATTTTAGTTGGGTCAAAGCTCTTTAGTTCCCAGATGGATGTTCCAGATGTCAAGAAGGTTTTATTTTGTAAATAGACTATATTTGCTTCAAAAACACTATTAGTGTTAATTATTTCTTGAATAATAGGGCAGTTAAGAGTCTTCCACTTTGCCAATATTGCTATACGTGCAGCTATTAAAATATGGTTGGCCAACTTTTGTCCACACTTTGATGCATCAGTAAATGGTCTACCCATTAAGAAAGTGGGAATGGTCATAGGAATGTCAGGACCTTTTACAATAAATGATTTACCTTACACCATAGTGGCTGAATAATCGGGTATTCCCAAAAGATGTGTAGCAATGTACCTGGTTCTTCACAATTTCTCCAGCATAACAGTGAATGGTCTGGAAAAAGTTTATGGAGTCTGTCAGGTACCAAAACATCAGTGTCTTATATTCTTTCTGTCTAACACAGGTAACCATTTGCCTAGCATTTCCCAAAATTCTGACCAGTCTGCGAGGGATATAGTGTAATGAAGTATACCACTACATTTACTAATATAGGGGTGTTGCCGTTATTGGTGGTCAAAGGTTTAGCAATATCGGAGATTAGGCCTTTTTGTGGCAGGCCCTGTTTAGCTAGGGTCTCAAAGGCTGTGCCTAGTTTGATTTTGCAGCAATTGTTATTATAATACTAACTTTTTATGTTACTATATATACTGGACTCTATGGACTCTTTATACTGATATACACTGTATGGTCAAAAGTATGTGGTCACCTCTTCTAATTATTGGAATTGGCTATTTGGATAACACTCATCATTGCTGACACTGGTGTCACTACTGCATACAATTACAATGATAATCCAAGGCTTTATACGTTTTGGCAACTGTTTGGGTTTCAGCAAAATTATTTCATGATAATTGAGTAAATGAGTTTACTGAGTTAGACGTGAAAGGACATGACTGGTGTGAGTCTTGACTCCAGCCCAACTGAATACCTATGGGATCAACTGGAACCCCAACGTGGGGTGATCTCCAATAACATTGTCCAACCTCTTATGTATAACTGGAAGCAACTCTAACCAACAATGTTCCAACATCTAGCCTTTCCATAAAAGTAAAGAGCAAGGACAGACTACATATTAATACAGTTATTATTTGATATATATATATATATATATATATATATATATATATATATATATATATATATATATATATATATATATATATATATATATATATATATATTGTAATATAGATTGGATATTTGTTAATTAAAAATTGACCAGTATCACATTAGATAAATATGCCAAATTAAAAAGAAAAACAGGCAGCCCTGGGTTGAATACAGAACTCTCCAATCTAATAAATAATCATTATAGTTGACAGGCAGAGAAAGACCACCCTTTTATTAACTTTATTAATCATTCTTTCTATAGCTTCTTTTTAATTTCTTGTTTGTTTGTGGATATTCTGTATGCATAAACACATGTACATGATTTTGTATTGTATATTCATTTTATATTTTAAATTCTTGAAAACCAATAACAACTTATTGAAATGAAAAACATAAGAAAAGTGACCATGACTTGTGGTTTTCCATAAATATATTATTCTTACCAAAAGTGCCTGAGCATATTGTGGAAAAGTGGATGATCATGTTATAGCTCATACCTTTTATGTGACCTTAACATACCGCACAATGCCTTGCAATATCTCCCGAGCTTATTTTTATATTGGATACTATACCTTTTTATATGACATTGTATTCTGTTATCTTTGAATATTGATAAAGGGAAATCATTCCTTGGATTAAAATAAATGGAAAATTGCTTTTATGAAAATATTTTTTTTCTTTTTTGGTAAATATCAAAGGATACAAGATTGATTTGTGAGTAGCACTTGCCATAAAATCAGCCCTAGAGGTCAAATTAAAGAACATGTGCTGCATAAACAGAGATCTCTTAAAGGCTTATATACATTATTACGGCAAGCGAGAGACCTGCTGGTTGAGTACCCAAGCTATTGTGAGATTGGGGGATGTCCCAAATCTCTGTTGGATGCACAGTTGGATTGGGGTTCTAACCTTTGTGTCCCCAGGTGTTGCTGGACTATAAGTCTCACTTGGCTTCAACATAAAATCTATTGTTGAAGATTCTGGGTGTTACAGTTTAGCAGCAGCTGTGTATTGCATATTGAGAAGAGAACATTGATTGATTATTGATTGGACTGAGAAGTCAATATGTCTTCTTACTTGGCAGGCCTGTTTTGCTTGTTTATTGCAGCCTGCACATGGAATAAAAAGCAGCCCATTGCTAGTGGCCTTTTATATGTGCTTTAAGAATTAAGAGTTGAAATGGATAACCTACAATACTTGAGCTACTGCTTTTGTTGTAGAAATGAAACTGGAAGCTTGCTATTTATGGGGGATGCTTTATTCAAAAGTAATTCAATCAGTACAACAAGGATATGTCATATAGTATTAATATTTCCATAAATCTGTAGTACAGCATACAAGCTGAAGGTTGTGTTGTTTTGTGCTCAGTAAAGCATTATATTATGTTGTTTTGTACACTGTTGTATTCTTGCACTCAGGTATAATGTAATCAGATTGCAAGAACAGTTGCATGTACATGTTAGTAGACCCCGTTCAAAGATATTGTTATTTTTGTAAAAGCATATTTTCTATGTTTGAGCCTCTTTCTTTTTAAATCTTATCTTAGCTTAATATCTGGTTTTATTTTGTGTAAATGTAAATATAATACTTGGATTGGCAGTTTTTGTTTTGAGATAGGAATAAGAAGAGATTCATATTTAAAATGCACACACATACCGCAATGTACTTACTTGGTAATGCTTAATATATTGCAATGGATAATAGCATTTATGTTATATTTTAATTAGCTTTTACATATTACTTTAAATCTTTTTTTCCATTTTAAGTACATATTTTAATATTATATACCACTGTCTTGCATTATAATTTACATATAAAATGTCTTCTTTGCACACACATACACACCAAATAATATATAGGGAATATCTACCTCCCCATATACTGTACATTGCTGTCTATTTAGAGGAACTTAAAGGACAAATCCACTCACATATTTATTCCCCTTCTTTGGTGATTTCTAAATCACTGAACACACAAGGCATTGTGTAAATTGAGGTCTTTCCTGGAGGAGAGCTGACCCATACAGTGTTGCAGTAGTCAGGGTAAGAGAGGACAGATTAGCAAAAGTCACACAAACTGTTTTCAATAGAAATTACATTAACAAATAACTTTAAAACAGGAATGACCAAGAGATAGGCATTCAAGAAAAATGGGTGAATGAGCAGGAGGGCTCACTGACACCTGGATCCACAATACATTTCTGTTATCCAGAGACATGGGATTTTTACTGGATAATGGGTCTTTTAATAGTTTTGTTCATACCTTAAATCTAATGTAAAATCATATAAACATTAAATAAACCTAATAGGCTAGTAGACTCAAATAAGTAGAGTTTTCATACAGTTTTATCTTCTAAAGAACTGGCATTTAGAAATGATAGATGTGTTTCTGAAATACCTGTATTTAGTAGCCGTAAAGAATCTACAGTTAGTATAATGTCATTGTAGCATCTTACACAAGACTTTCATGGAAGTCATGTAAAACCTCTTATGTGTATTCTTTAATGTTAAAGGAACAGTGACACCAAAAAATAAAAACATTTTTGGATCTGAAACAGCTGTAGCTGTAGATAGAGAAACACAATACATACCCTTTAATTAGAGAGAGAGAGCTTTTTCTAAGAAAATATATAAAAGACATTGGTGAAGGCTATATTGTTGAAATTATATTTATAACAGACAGTCACAAGGGCTGTAAACTTTTCATATTTGCTTATTAATAGTTTAATTTCAAAACAATTTCATTGTGACAATCATATGCCAAAGAGTGTTAATTATGTAGAAACAAATATCAGTGTTTAATTGGTGCCATTATATTTTGCATACAGTGTGTAAAGTTGTCTTACAGAAGAAACTTTAGGCCCTGTTTTTTTAGGTGGGTTGTGTAGTTTTACATGTACTAGGATTATTTATGAAGTTATTTCAAAAGTTTCTAAGGAGCCAATGCCTGAATATTGTGCAATGAGCACATACGTAACTTGTTTAGATGGGGTTTCTGCCATTGATGCCTTCTGCTTGATAGGTTTTTGAGATCCCCATGATAGACCTTTGAGAAAAACACAGTGGTAAAAGCATCCGGTTGAGCAGGGGGTGCGATTAGACCAGGGTCTGCACCCCCTAAGGGACCTCAGCAGCTTGTGCACTGCTGATTTCGGAGAGAGAATCGCGTATGGCATATGGTGGGGCGGACCCGGCTGCACATCCCGCACCCGGGCCCACCCCCACAAGTTATGTTACTGGTAAAACAAGAGGTATGAGAAATAATCATGCATATTAGAAATGAGTCTTTGATTATAGATATGGAATTAATGTCTCTGAACCTTGTGTTGAATGTTCTGTGAATGCTTTAGCCTACCACATAGTAACATAATAAGTTTGGCTGAAAAAAGACACATGTCCATCAAGTTCAATCTTTTTAGTTTGCATATAACCTGCCTGTTAGAATATTGCTATTATATTGCACCCACCAGAACTATGCTCAAGAGCACTTGAGTCTGTTTAGAGTACAAAATGTCTTTAACATGCATGTATTTGAGCTGTTGATATGTTATATTCATATCAACATAGTTTAAAAAAACTGTAAAGCAGAAGATAGATTTTTAGCTGTAACAATATCAGTCAGAAGCACAGGTTTTGCTTGGGCAAAAGGTTGAACTCGACTGATTTATAATCTCAACCTCAACTACTTTGTAATCATGTTAAAATATATAAAGCAGGAATAGACGAAGAGAGATCTGTGTCCATCTAGTCAACAGGGATCTCTTTACACCTGCTATATATATCACTGTCTTGCTTTTGTGTCAGTCACAAATGTCTGTGTCTCTCTCTTTACATTATTTAGCTACAACAGTCTTTTCTCACTGTTACATGAAATACCAGGAAAGAACAGTCTTGAAATGCTCTTCATATTATGCATGAACATTAGGGATGGCGCGAACTGTTCGCCGGCGAACTTGTTCGCGCGAACATCGGGTGTTCGCGCTCGCCGGAAGTTCGCGAACGTCGCGCGACGTTCGCCAATTTGGGTTCGCCTTAGTTGGCGCTTTTATTTTGCCATTTCTCCCCCAGACCAGCAGATACATGGCAGCCAATCAGTAAGCTCTCCCTCCTGGACCACCCCCACACCCCCTGGACCACTCCCCTTCCCTATAAAAACCGAAGCCCTGCAGCGTTTTTTCACTCTGCCTGTGTGTGCTGAAGAGCTAGTGTAGGGAGAGAGCTGCCTGTTAGTGATTTCAGGGACAGTTGATAGTTTGCTGGCTAGTAATCTACTGTACTTCAAACAACTGCCATCTAGCTGTGTGAGCTTGTTCACATTCTGTCTAAATATCCATAATATTACCCTCTCCAGAAAAAGCACCTGAGTGACTTTTTTCAAGCAGCCATAATATATTTTACGTAATCCGTATCCACCGCTGTAGTAGTGTATACGTTGACCTTGTAGGCATTATTTGCCCTGTAGGCATTTTTTGCCCAGTGTGTTCTTCAAACAACTGCCATCTAGCTGTGTGAGCTTGTTCACATTCTGTCTAAATATCAATAATATTACAGTCTCCACAACCACCTGAGTGACTTTTTTCCCTTTACAGCACAAAACGCAGCGCTGTGTCAACAATGGATTTTTCAGATACATTTTTGCCCTTGATCCCCCTCTGGCATGCCACTGTCCAGGTCGTTGCACCCTTTAAACAACTTTAAAATAATTTTTCTGGCCAGAAATGTCTTTTTTAGCTGTTAAAGTTCGCCTTCCCATTGAAGTCTATGGGGTTCGCGAACCGTTCGCGAACCGTTCGCAAATTTCCGGAAGTTCGCGAACATGTTCGCGAACTTTTTTTCCGCGGTTCACGCCATCCCTAATGAACATGAATCTAAAAGGATATGTTTAATAAGTTAAGTTTGCACAGATCTGAGTCACTACAGTGTGTCTTTGTTTATATGGAGCATTGTTCGCTTCTGTATTAATTCATGTGCTTTTGAATTATATAATGAGTTCTAGAAATTCTAAATGCAAAGGGGTTGCTTACTGTCATCTTGTACCTATACCAATAATACCCAGGCTGGCTTTGGGCAGTAGCAACTTCCGGTAAAACACATATTACATGAACTCTTAGTTGTGTCCTCACTGTACTGTTGGGGAGAGTTAACCACACTGATTTCACAAACTTAGAAGCCAGTGGTCTTTTAAAGACAAATGAAATCACTCTTGATGGTGCTGGAGTTTGGAGAGCAATGTACACAATTGTAGCAAATGTTCTACAGGAGCCTCATAAGTCTTTAATGAAAGGCGAGACAAGTAAGAGGCATTATACGTGCCACCGGTAACCTCTTAAGGTTATTCCTTCTCTGCCACCAAATTACCCTCATCCCATATATTACCCTGTCCACCAAATTGCACTCATCCCATATACTACCCTGTCCACCAAATTGCACTCATCCCATATATTACCCTGTCAATTCCTCATACACCAGATCAGTCTCACCATCAGTCTCAGTGTTAGACTGTTGCTTGTGTTCTACAGTTTCTTTCTTGGGCCATGTTAACCTCACAATTAAAGCAACAAGCAACAGCTAAGATGCTCATCCATGTCTTCATTTCATCTTATGTAGACTACATCATTTTTCTTCTAGCTAGGTTACCTAATTCTCATCACATCTCAATTCAGTCTGCCGATAGAATCCTCCTCTACTCACATAAAAAAGCAGACCCCTATCATAGTTTCCCATTAAGCAAACAGTAACTCACAAAATCCTTGTCTTACTTTTCAAAACTCTCTGTTTCTGTGCTCCTTGCTACTCTTCTCTTGCATCTCCATACATTCCTGGCCAACTCCTCTGTTCCTCACAAAGCCACTATCTGGTTGTACCAACCACTTCCACTGCTGATTCCGACCATACATATGAATTCCTCCTTCTTCAGTCTCTTCAGAACTGATCTAATCAACCTTTAGAAGTACTGGCATGTAACCCTGACATATGCATTTAAGCAACTTTGACTCAATAGATATACATTTTAGCACTAGTTATCCTTCAATTAGTGCCTATTAATTACTGTCCCTCTTAAATTGTAATCTCTATAGGTCAGGGACCTCCTTTTCTCTTAGCACTTAGGTTATGTTGAATGGAACTGGTGTTCAATACATTGCTATGCTATACATTTCTATGCTATACATTTCTATGCTTCTGCTGCTAGCAACAAACATGACAGCTCCCATAAGGAGACACGGGATCAATGCATGCTTTAATACTGTGGGCAGCTGTAGAAGGAGGCAGTCGAGTGGGGGGAACCCAGTACTACCCTCATTATACTGTACATATATAGAAATGTCCATATTCTGAAGTCAATTTCAGCTTGCTAATATAGTAATAAATATGCTAAATTCCAATTTGTCTTTAAAACAGTACCTCCCACACAGTTACTGACATTCAAAAGATATAGTAAGAACTTTAGCAAGTAAGAAACAGATTATAAATTATGATCTATAGCAAACTAACTTTAACATTATACAAAAATGTGTATCTCTACCTCTGTAAATTCTAAATGAAAGACAGATGGAATAATACATATGCGGCCCTCGTTAGATCAATATACATTCACTTTTGATAGACTGAACACACACATAAATCAATGATCAGTTATATTTTTGTCTAGGTGATAATTAGATTTGTGTTTGCTCTAAGCTTTTTTCTTAAGTATCTGATAAACATTTGACTATACAGTAGACCCAGAACCGAAATTCAAACAAATTGATTGCTGTGGCGCAGTTATTATTAAAAAAGTCTTTGAAGCATGACAGACTCTCACTGGCTGCATTATTATTCTGCTCACAAGCCAACTCTCTGGATGAAACTGTGAAACCACCTTTTGTTGTGTAAAAGGACTTACAAACATCCTTCCCCAGATGTTATCTAATAGTTACTGCCCAAGGGGCCAAACTTTAACATGGAGGTTTGTGTATCTAATAATTTTAGTTACTTTGTTTTTATATGAATTAGTCAGAGACTGAATACATTTTTATGGTCACAATATAGATTAATAGAACCAAAATATTCTCATTAAATAAAGTAAAACGTAATAGTTATAAAATATTAAATCTGTAAAACTCAATGTAGGATATTTTACATTTCAAAAAATATTTTCTTTACATTAACTGCAAAATAATGTTATTCTAACAAAACTTTCTGAATCATTTCTGAAATTAGACCTTTACTATAGAAGAATATTTATTATGTTTTTAGTCATTTTTATCTTTATACATGGCCATCTGTTAATATATTTATATTGCACAATTACTCGCACTGCTGTATTGTTATTTTTATAGATTTAATATACCATGACTCATTTTCACACAGCTCATATGACCTTGAGTGCATTGTAATTCAATTTTCTTCAAGGAATTAAAAAAAAAAAAAAAAACGTGATCAGTGTTAGAGAACTTTTGCATGACTTACAAAAACTTTCAAATCGTGATCTCCTCCTACAAATAAGATTACTCATTTCAGTTTGCTGTATACTGTTTGTTTCAAGATTAAAATATCTGTTGCCGTTGAATACCAGTTAGTAGGTGGTTATGCTATTGAAAAGATAAGGTACAATACTGTTAAGTCTAATGTACTGGGAGCTGTAAATAATGTAATGCTTTGGTAATAAAGAGATTGCAAAAAAATACCCATTTATTTACGGGTAGGATATGTTGGTGTCTAGAAATCTCAGATGGGGTCCCCAAATTTGTGAGCAAAATTTAACTGTAACAAGAGTTGGGGAGCCTGAAAAAGTTCCTGGGGGGATGCCAAGTGCTGTCATTGGCTATTTGGTAGTTCCTATGTGAACTGACAGCCTAAAGGATGCTCTGTTTGGAAGTAGATTTGGTTTTCATGTGACCAAAAATTGCTTTCAAGCAGTGAATTAAAAAATAAGCAGCTGCTTTGATGCCACTAGGAGCAATATCCATGGGATTGGTGAGCAACATGTTGCCCAAGCCAGCAATGTAATAATAGATTGCCAGGCCCCCCCACCAAAAATCTTTTAAGTGGTACATAGAAACATTCCTGCACTCCTGCCCCCGCCGTCACTTGAGCGTGCATGCCTGCTCGATGAGGCATGCATGCAAAATGTCCTTTAAGACATCGTCTGAGGGAGGTTCTTGGTGCTGCAGTCTTGTGGTATGGGACCCTCTGCCCCCACCCCCCCGGCCGCTGACTATCCTTGTGAAAAGTTCCCAACTCAATTTCATTAGGCATAGGGAAGGTTTGACCAGAAAAGACACTCCAACTCCTACAACTTTTCAGTAGTGGTCTACAATATTTTTAGATCTGGCACATGAAAATGTTTTTGGTAATTTTGCAATGACTCATATCAGATTTTCCATTTGTAGTTCTACCATTAGAAACAGGCTTACTTCTGCATGTAATGATTTAACATATCTGTAGGAAGGTATATGTGTTATAGAGTAGCCAATTCTAGGCAACATTTCAATTGGACCTCATTATTTGCCTTTTTCTTCGGACTCTTTGCGGTTTTTAAATCGGGGTCACTGACTAGTTACGTGCAGATAGAGAAACTCGACCCGCACCCGACCCTAACTTGCTGCTCCTCCATCTGCACCCTAAACAGGCATGCCTCTGACTTTATAGACCTGCACACACCCCATTATGTCATGGAAGGGGGATTGGGTCATGCAGACGCAAGCCTATAAAAGGCACTCACTGGAGGTGGAAGATGGCACAATCTGTGGGTGGGTTTGGTTTAAACGCTTCCTTCTGTCCTTCCTACCTATGACCTGATAATGGTGTGTAGAAATCAGTAAATCTGCGAGTCCCACGGTGTCAGGCTGGCCCACACATCACTATTACTGGCCTCATTTAAGAAAACAAATGCTCTGTGAAGCTACAAATGTATTGTTAATGTTACTTTTTATTACTCATCTTTCTGTTCAGGGCCTCTTTTATTTATATTCCAGTCAAATCAGTGCAAGGTTGCTAATGAAAGCTATGGTACCAGATTGAATTTATGATTAAAATTATATTTTTCAAAAGTTAATTTTGTTAAAAAATTCTTCCAGGAGGGGAGGCGCGAGAGGCTCACTATGACTTATGTGTTTGTCCCTATTTAGGCTAAATTACCACCAATTGGTATCTTTTTACATACATTACCTATGTGTACCACTCATCAAAAGGTACTGTTCTTTTTTGTATTTAACAATTGGTTATAAAATGAGTATATACCATGCTTATTTTAAAAAGCCTTGGTTATGATTCTTTTCAGTGTGAAAAATACATCTAGAACAAATGAATGCTCAAAGCACATTCTGCTGAACTGTCAATTTATCAACAATTTCCTATCTATAGTACATATATCTATCTATCTATCTATCTATCTATTTATATATATATATATATATATATATATATTCTTAGCCAACCATATGTCCATATGTTTTTATTGACACTTTTTCTTTTCATTTCTTTTTCCTGAGGGTCTTTTTGCCTTTCAATCTTCTAAGCAACTGCTGACTCTTGAGAGAGCCATGTAGACTTGCTGTCTAGATTCTGGTTGCCAAGGGAATCTAGAAGATTAGAGAAGGGACAGAGGTAGCATTAGTTACAGTTGTCATGTTTGTCATGACTCATGTCATTTGCCAGATCACGACTGCTGACAGATTGAGTTGCAGTGCCTGCTATAAGTATCTATGAAATCCAAGAATCAAACAGGGACAATAATAAATGTGTTCCTTACGAAGATATTAATCTGTGTAAGGCGGACCTTGTGAATACACACATAAGGTTTTGTCTTCCTGAAATTTTACAATTTTTACATTGATTATTATTAATGGGACCTGTCACCAAGACATAAAACAACTGTGCAATAAAAGTCATTTTCATATTAAACATGAAAGCTACAATTTTTTTTCTATTAAAGCATCCATACCCACACACACAGGTTGTAGCTGTCAATCATAAATTGCCTTTAACTCCTCTTTCCTTAGGCATACAGGTAAGGCAGCTATTTATTTTCACTCTCCATTTTGCATTTTCTAGATGTCACTGCCCTCCTCACATTCCCCCTCCCTCCTCACCATCACATTGTGCAGCCAATGCATGGGCATCATGGGCACTATTCTTGCACATAAACAAGGCATGATGCAAATCTCTCTCTCTTAAAAGCCGCATACTGGCGGGGGAGGATATAGCCCTTAAACTGAAACCAATGCTCATGAGAACAGGTAATGCTATTATGCAGTAAGTATTAAACTTTATTTCAAGTTAGGGTCTGCCATATGGGGTTTACCTTGACGTGGTATGGTGGCTAATCAATTTTATGATCATAACTTTGTAACTAAAAATCCCCTGTTTCTGTAAACATATGCACTAAGCAATTATATTGAAGTATTTAGGAAACAGGGGCCCAGGGAAAGTGCATGGTGCACACCCATTACATTTAAATATATTTAACCCAGCCTTTGAGTGCTCCCACACCCCCTTGTGTGATGATGCAAAGCTTGCCTTAATAACAATGTCCACAAAATGGCTGCTGCCTGCTTGCTGTGATTGTGAAATCCAAGACTAAAAGAAACAAGAGTTAAATATTTTAAGTAGTGAAAGTGACGTTTGTTTGCTTAAATTAGGGCTTTTAGGGTGACAGGTCCCCTTTAAATTGACTGTAAAAATTAGAAAAAAGTTATACTATTATTATCAATTATTGTAGGTTATTAGTTCATTGTAAATTGTAAAATATGTAGCAGAAAACTGCTTCCTCCAGTGTCTCTAACTAGATCTATCTATCTATCTATCTATCTATCTATCTATCTATATCATCTATCTATATCATCTATCTATCTCTCTATCATCTATCTATGTATCTATCTATGTATCTATCTATCTATCTATCTATCTATCTATCTATCTATATATCTATCTATCTGTCTATCTATATATCATCTATCTATCTATCTATCTATCTATCTATCTATCTATCATCTATCTATCTATCTATCTATCTATCTCTCTATCATCTATCTATGTATCTATCTATCTATCTATCTATCTATCTATACATCATCTATCTATCTTTCTTTCTATCTATCTATCTATCTATCTATCTATCTATCTATCTATCTATCTCATCTATCTATCTATCTCTCTATCATCTATCTATGTATCTATCTATCTATCTATCTATCTATCTATCTATCTATCTATATATCATATATCTATCTTTCTATCTATCTATCTATCTATCTATCTATCTATCTATCTATCTATCTATCTATATATCTATCTATGAATCTATCTATCTATCTATCTATCTATCTATCTATCTATCTATCTATCTATCTATCTATCGATCTATCTATAGGTCTATTGATGAATCTACCTATCATCTTTCTTTATTTTTAACTTTCTAAGTTATTAGTCTGTGTAAATTGAACCTTATAAGTGCACACATAAGGATTTGTCTTCCTGACAATTCTTACACTGATTTTTATTAATTTGCAACTCATATCATCAGATATTATGACTTTGCAGCAACATGGCAGTATAGTATATCTGCTAAATGTGTAAATGGTTAGTTACCTTTTTATTGTTACAAGCCTACAAGACTGTCAAAAAAAAGAATCTTTTCTAAAATGCTTTAAATAATTATTTATAAAGGTATGTGATTTTTTTATCCAGAAATCTTGAGATGGGATTTTCTGGATAAAGGTTTGTTCTGGATAAGTCTGCTAATAAATGTAAACATCTCAGGCGACCATGGCAAAACAAACCTTTATCCAGAAAATCCCATCTCAAGATTTCTGAGTTGAATGAAAAAGTACAGCTTGCCTGGGACTGACAAAACAACTTAGTGTTCTGGGTTCTTTTGTAAACCAAATAGGATTGTTTTGGCTCCAGTAAAATTAAATACACCAATCTGATTTAGTTCTCTATGTTCCTTGTAGTTATGCCACTGGCAAAATGCTACTCTAAACAGTGAATATA
>CM044441.1:100401963-100419936 GCA_024363595.1 Xenopus borealis
CTATTTGCCCATCCAGCTCTGTGACCCTGCGACAGACAGCAAAATTCCTTCTAGGGGGCCTCGCCAAAATGGTTCCAATTGGGCCCCGCACTTGGTACGGCCGGCCCTGCACACACATCTGGTTGTGCATTTATGGGTTTCTAGAACTGGGCAGACGTTTATGAAGTGACCATACAGGAGTTTCAATGGCAGCATTTTGGATACAACACATAACTAATCCTGAAATAGATACTGGCTTATATCTAATGAGATGAAAACAAAACAGGCTAAACAATCAGTAAGGGGAATTTAGACTTCTAAAAGAGAAAGTTCACCTAATATTTTGTCATTTCCAAATGCATGTACCAAGGACTGACTGAAGGGCAGAGAAGGGAATTGCTTTCAAGCTCCTTGAAAGGTACACAAGAAATATAATTTAAAAAGATTGCCTTTGGGGCTTTTCTTCCGCTCTCTGAAGATTCTGCTTTTAAATTTTGTTATTGTTTCACCATAAACCTACTTAAAATCAAAACAGGTCACAAGTGATATGTTGTATTTGTTGTACTCTGCCTCCAGAGTAAAAGAGCCAGACAAACAATCAACAATTCACAATCACGCTACTTTGTGTGATTTGACTTGGTCACTCATGCATGAGATGGTTTCCTGATGCACCTTCATGTCTTCATGAGCCTTCATGTCATAACTGGGAGGAAGAGGATTCCAATTCTCTCTTTTTGTTCTGACAGCCTTTTTGCTGGTTTATAAGTGAATGAGAGGATCATTAACTCAGTTCTTTCCCTTGCATATGCAATGAAACTGACATATTATTTGCTGTCTCTAATGCTTAAAGAGGAACCGTCACTAACATATTTTGTTTCTTTTATGTGTTGTATATATATATATATATCCTAATAAAAGGGCCCTCTGATCCATTTTCAACTAAACTTTAAAAGGGTAGCAAACTTTAAATAAAGTAGCATGCAATTAGTGATGGTCGAATCTCCCCCGTTTCACTTCGCCGAAAAATTTCGCTGGAAATTCGCGAATTGGCGAAAAAATTCACGAAACGAGTCGCGTTTTTGACGCGCGTTGTGTTGTTTTCGTCGATTTTTTGTTGGAGAATTTTCGCTGGCGTTTCACAAATTTATTCGCCAGCGGCGAATCGCGGGAATTTGCCGCAAATTCGTCTCTGGCGAATAAATTCGCCCATCACTACATGCAGTTAATATAATGGGGCAAAATGCTGGGTGCACAAAGAAGTCACATAAAGAAAAAAGTTAGGCCTGATGAAGGCTTATAAGTAGAATCAAAGCACTGATTCTTATGCAGCAATTATAAAGTTATTGTTCCCACCATGAGACTTTGAAGACTGACAAATGCAACTTCACCTTGAAAATTAGAATGCAAATAAAATATTTTGATACAATAGTTACCAATTATTCTAGATCAGTTATCCCCAACCTTATGAACCAGTGAGCAACATTCAGAAGACAAAAGAGTTGAGGAGCAACACAAGCATAAAGAATGTTCTTAGTGCTGTTATTGGCCCTTTAGTAGCCCCTATGTTGATTGTCAGCCTACATTGAGGCATTGTTTGGCAGTATAATTGGTTTTTATGCAACCAGAACTTGCCTCCAACCCAAGAATTCAAAAATAAGCAACTGCTTTGAGGCCACTGGGAGCAACATCCAATGGTTTGGGGAGCAACATGTTGCTCACGAGCTACTGGTTGGGGATCACTGTTCTAGATTATCAGTTCATTGTAAATAGAGTGTAAGCTCTATGGAGCAATCTTCCTCCTGTGTTTATATAACCTATCTAGCTATCTTTATATCATACTGTGGCTTCAAGAAGAAAAGGGAGTCAAGCAGCCCTAAGATACCGGGCTGCTTGCACTTCATTTGAGAAAATGGGATGAACTTGTGAGGATATCTGTGAATATTGTAGACCAACTAGAAATTTGGGGGACTGTGAGTTTTTTGGTAATTATTTCATATGCAAGTTTAGGGGTTGGACATTACCTGTATATAAATTATATATATGGAAGGAACTGTTCAAATCCTGAAACATGATTTTCTGCATGACCACTTGTAGAGCTGCGTGAGTAGCAGCTTTAGATAAATTGTATTGTAGATGTAATATATCCCAGTGATGTATACATGGAGTCTTTATTACACATTGATGCTTTTTTTGTGAATTAAAGTGATACATCAGAAGTCTCAGCTCCCCTCTCCATTATTAACTTATGGTTTCTTTCAGGGCAGTCCATCTCATTGTAACCCAGCTGAAGCACATGCACAACAAGGTGCCTTTGGTGAGGGGTCTTGCTCTCCATATGCACTGGTATTCTGTAATGCAGGGAACTTTAACACACACTTCATTTGTACAGGAACAAAGGAGGAGCTTCACTGGAGAAGTTGTTGTGGGGGAAAAATGGCTGGGAAGTTATACTATATAGAACTGTTGCCCATGGATTGTATTACTGCAGCTTTATAGTAAGATACAAATATAAGAATATATTGAAATAAAATTTACTATACACACACACTGGAGAAAAGGAATGGAAATGCTGCACTTTCTTTCCATCCCAATATCAGACTATAGTAAGTAATTGGAGGATGCTGCTACAGAAGGCAACAAACAAGGTTGATAATAAGAGCAACAGTAAATATATCATCAATGTAGAGAGAGACAGGCAGGGCAGGTTATTACAATCAGAGGCCCCTAGACACAGGAACTGTGCTCGCCTGCCACTAATATCAAATTGTCAATAAGATCCTTGGCAGTCACTGTCACAGAACAGTCATTACCCGACAGAGAATTTCTGAAATTCTGTCAGCAGCTTTACTCCTTGGGAAAGTACACTAGTATTATACATCTCCATATTTGGTTGGTTCACATCTTGTTTCTTCATTCCTGATCTGCTATGGGCTATGTAATGTATAGATTTAATGTAGCCCTCTTGCCTACCAATATTTAGCAACATAAGTTTTTTCATTTTTCTACTTTATTTGTAGTTGATCTGTCTGAGCTATGTGCTGTAAGATGCATATTTCTACATATTAAATCATTTGGTATTTTTCAGTTTAAGGGCTAGCCTATGTTTAATATGCAAGTCCCATTCTGGAACATAAAAAAAAACTAAAACATCTTGTGCAATGGCTCCCTCTACTGTCTCTGATATATTATCCATCACCTCAGTCACCTTCTTGTAACTTTGTTAAAGATCTTTGCAAGACCAAGACTGTGCACATGCTCAGTGTGTTCTGGGCTGCTTAGGGATTGTCATAAATTATCAAAACAGCACAAGTCAAATAATATCTGCCAGAAGCCGATACAGCAAGACTGATTAATAATCAGAATATACAGACTGCACTGGGTCCTGTGTTGTCATGTAATCTAATGTGGATTTTATAGTTTTTGTATTGTTTAATACAAACTTTCTCCAACTCTGCAGAACCAGTGACTGCAGCAAAATATCCTCCAAATAGAATCCCAGTTTAAATCTGGCTCCATGATCCTTGCAGCTGGAGTTGGAAACAGTAAAGGGGATGTAAAGGTAAAATTAAAAACCAATACAAATCTCTACACAGTTGGCGACTGCTCTATAGGGAAACAAAGCTGCTTGAGTTCTGCATGGCTGGGGACTAAGGTGGGGGCTCCCCCTGCTGTTCATAAGTATTATTGCTTCCCTGCAGAACAGTTAGGGAACGTCTTACAATTCCTATCCACAGCAGTAAATGAAGGGAAAATTTCACTGCATACAGTTAGGTTTATTATAAAAACAGTACACATATATATGTATATTGGAGATAGGTTTCTTTTTCATTAAAGAAAGTAAAAATGGGATTTAATTTTTTTACCTTTACATGCCCTTTGAGCCATGCAGAGCAGGGATGGTCTTTTAAAATGGCACTGTAGGTAGGCCTGAGAATTGTATCGAGAGGTGCTTTGCTGCCAGTGCATCCCAGGTACCCTTCGGTGTGAACTTAGGCGTGAATTCCCTGCAACTCCCAGTTATGTGAGTATGTCTTTAAGCACCTTACCCTCTGAGGAGTTTCCTGGTGTTCAGATCAACCAGGATGAAGAGACAGTGGTCCAGAGGGTTGCTTCTGGTTGCTAGTGGTCCACGCTTTTCCTTTAGAAAGTCTCTGCACTAATCTCACTGGGCCGGCTCTGCCTGCTGCTGCCGATTCATGCAGGAGACCAACTAGGGTCGCACTGGAGGTTTCTGCCTGGCTTCGGCCAATGATCGCTAACCAATTCCTTCCATCAGCTCGAATGAAAGGTCTGGAGCCTCAGTGCACCACAAGACAAGCATCAAGACGGCGATGCACACACACAATGTCGGCTCCGGACCTTTCATTTGAGCTGAGGGAAGGAATCGGTTAGCGATCATTGGCTGAAGCCAGGCAAAAACCTCCATTGCCACCCTGGTTGGTTCCCTGCATGAATCGGGCAGAGGGCAATGGGGGGGGCCCAAGGGAGCTCAGCATCAGTTGAATTAGTTCGGAGACTCTTTCTAAAGGAGTTGGTGCTCAGTCCCGGATCATCAGTGTCAGTGAGAGCGGCATGAGCTGGAGGAGCGAGGGAGATGGAAGGGAGGAAAAATCGAGTGCAGCAGAATGGTCGCCCTTTCTGAAGATGACAGGAAGTGGAGTTTCTGCAAGTTATTTCTTAATAAAGGCTTTGCTATTTTAAAATTTAATTTGTGTTGGTGTTTTTATTTCGTTGTATACTAAAAAAATGAAAAATTTGATGTTACTGGTCCTTTAAGAACCTGCTCTCTCCCTCTCTCTCTCTCTCTCTCTCTCTCTCTATATATATATATATATATATATATATGAAGGGATCATTATTCACTCAAGTTAGCATAGGTCAGTATTTTATGCTGGCAAAGTTGACAAACCAAGTTCTGCTATTGCTTTTTATGCTCAGTGAAGTAGGGCCATATTCAGGACTGTGAGTGATGTAGAAGGGGACCCTGCATGTGCCTTATAATGCTCTCCTTTAAAAGAGAACTAAACTCTAAAAATTAATTTGGCTCAAATATAATAGCAAATAAAGGATCCGTTATTCGTAAACTGGTTATCCAGAAAGTGCCACATAAAGATAAATAAAATAATTTAAAACTTATTAATACATTTCCATTTTCTCTGTAATAATAAAACATTACCTTGTGCAGTGGTATACATTGTGAGGATAGGTAACAGGCAGAGTACTAGTGGCTTTTATAGTTCATTTAATTTGTATATTAGTGACAAACAGTAATAAAGTGCCTGTCTGCCTGATAACACAAACTTGAAAAACAACAGAGAATGTGAATGCATTAAACTAAAACCAATAATTTCCCAACACAATAAAAAAGGGCAAGCATGGGTCAAATATAATTTAATACCTCTAAATACAAAATAACCTAAGAATCCCAGTCAGAGCATGTTGTTAATAGCTCACAACTGAAAGATATTAATGGAGGGGAATTGAACATCAAGAAAATAGTGTAGATATACAGTAGGACGGATATTTGGCTGCATAGGCAGGGGGTTATGGAATGAACACTGGCCTCCTACGAATGAACACAATGTTATTTCATGCTGGAATATAACTTGAAGCACATTATACATTTTCAGCTACAATTGTAATGCTGATGGACTTGTCTGAAAAACATATTTTTAATGTTTAGTTTTGATTTTGCATGGGTTTAGTAAATGAAATCACTGAAACACCTGTTTCCTAGTCACTTCTAAGACAAGAAAACCAATAATGAACTCCTCCTATGTGATGCTAGACACATCATAGTTATGTAGTCCTAATTTGGTTACTGTAACTTTAAATAGACAAAAAAAACAATAATGAACTCTTCCCACATGATGCTAGACAGCACATCATAGTTTTGTAGCCCTAATTTGGTTACTGTCATTTTAAATAGTAATTAACCTGTTGCAATCCAGGGCCCTGAATCCCTTTTGTGTATGAAAAGAACTGGGAATTACAGTGCAGTGCCTCCACTTAGTAAACACTGAGGAACGCACCTCAGGGGGGGTTCCAACTAGGAAAAATGAAACACACAAGTTTGCAATAAAACAAATATAAACTTAATGTAAACATAACGTAAAACTGTAATGAAAGAACTTGGACAATCTAATACACAATGCAGTCCTGCACTAGGGACACATGGGACCTACCTGACTCATAATTAGGTATCACTCTGTCTCTCCAACACAGTCCTTTTATTATCAGAGCTCTCTCTATACATCTAGATATGCAGAACTCTCAAACAAAACAGCAAAGCATGAAATAGCAGCTGGTGTGCACTCCTGAACAGTCTCATAAACACAATAGTTCTAGCTGAATGCTGCAGCAAGGTGCTTTTATAAAATCTCTCTCGCAACCTCTTGCAATTGGTTCCAAACCCTGGCTCTTCCTGGATCCTTCTCTTTTTCCCAGACAGCCTCTGGTTCTTCCAGTCGCTCGGTCACTACTCTGCTTGTAACCGACTCATGTCACAGGCAAAACAACAGTTATATAGTTAATTTAGGTTAAAAAAAATTACATATATATACAAATGACATATATACAGATATCTATACAGGTATTATACCAGTTACCTGGAAACCCATTATCAGAGGTCTATGAATTATGGAAAGGCTGTCTCCCATAGACTCAATTTTTTCCAAACATTTCACATTTTTAAAAATGTTTTCCTATTCCTCTGTAAAAATAAAACAGTACCATGTTATTGATCCAACCTTTTGAGTTAACCTTTACTAGTCATATTCTGAGACAATTTGTATTTGGTTTTAATTTTTTATTATTTGTGGCTTTTGAGATATATAGCTTTCTGGCAGCTAGGGTCCAAATTACCCTAGCAACCATGCATTTATTTGAGGGACTGGAATATGAATAAGAGAGGGCCTGAATAGAAAGATAAGTAATACAAAGTAGCAATAGCAATACATTTGTATCCTTACAGAGCATTTGTTTACTAGATGGGCTCAGTGATCCTCATTTGAACGATGGAAAGAGCCAGAAAAGAAGACCAATAATTCAATGTCCAATCTGCTTAAATTTAATTATTCTATAACATTCTAAAAGTTGCGTTAAAGGTAAACCACCCATTAAGGTATTAAGGTATGAAGATCCAAAATATTGAAAGATCCATTATACACCTAAAAACCATAGGTTGTAATTAATTTAATTATATAAAGTGTTTAGAATTAAATGTTCCTTCATCATGCAAAACAAGAGTTTTTCAGTGGTCCTGGGCAAAGGGCAGGCAGCAATGCGTAATACTGAGGGAATGCTCATGCAACTTGCAAACCTCTAAAACTAAGTGAGGACTAAAGCACGGCTAAAATGAAAAAGGATGATTATATTTCCTCTGATGTCTGTTGTAATATGTGTTATTTTAAATTCATCAGTAGAAATATTTTTTGTTATTAATATGAGTGTGGGGTCTGTTCATTTTGTGGCAAGGATCCCATTTTGAACAATTTGTTTTTCAGGTCACTGGCTTCCCACCCAATCATTAGTGATCTCATTTTGGTATAATCTTACATGTAGGAGCTTATTGGAGCTATTTTGCTATTTACCTTCCCATTTTCTCAACAGATTCAAATAAACAAAGTAGTTAAGATGTCAATGTTCACATTGCACATTTTAAATACAATGTAGTTACAAGTTTCTTTGCCAAATCAATACGTCTCTGCCCTCCAATGAACTATTAACAGTTTTATTTGGCACAACAAATTTCCAGGCGACTCAATACTCAAGGAGGGTTGGGCATGCCAAGCATTAAGCGATACTATATAGCTACTCTACTATAAACAGCTACTGTATTTACATGCATGTGCCTAACAGATGCAAGAAATGGGTTGATCACAAAACTAGCCTTAAGCTGCAAACGCAACTCACACAATATTTTTGGCTTCCTTATCAGAACATGTATTGTTTCTCTCTCCCACTTCCTTGTCCAGGAACTACATTCAGCATTGCCTATCCATGTGCTAAGTTGAGTGATATCACAACATCTTTTTGTTAAAAACATGCATTGAAAACAAAACAGTTAAGTAATCACTCTTCAATAAGTCTCTGAGGCTTCCTTAAAATCTTCCCATTTGAGGTTCTAACTGGAGATGTGTGGGTCTCTGACTCAAGGTTTCTTTCAGGTGTAGCACTGCTCTGGACTTGTTCTTCTATTGATAGACTGCTCTCTGTATCTTCTTGACTCAAAACCACATTTTATTCATCATCTCTTACCATTGGTTCACTTAAATCTCCTTCTGAGTTTTTCTCAAGAACCTTCTATTCCTCCTGTATTTCTGCCCATCAGACATCTGTACAATGTAAGACCTTGGTTGTTCAGCAACTGCTGTGATTTTTGCTGGACTCTATGTTCCATCCTGCCATATTCTTACATTTTCAAAAACCTTAAGTTGTTGCAAAGGTTAGTCATTTGATCAAAATAGTGTTTTTGTTTTATTTGCAGTTCTTTTAGTTGAGATTATATATTTGCAGAAATTGTTTAGGTTACAAGAGAGTTAGGGATGTTAACAATCTTGTTCTTACCCATCTGCCCATCAATAACTGAGATGGGGATGCTCCAATATTTTCCATGTGTGTGTTTCTCCAGTTCATGAGTGACAGAAAAATGTCTTTTCCACCTCCTTTTAAAGCATAAATTTGACCATCTGTACACACCGCTCTGCTAATCCATTGGACTGTGGATGATTTGCACTTGATATTGTTTTGCAAAAACTTTGAATTCCTTGGAAGTAAACTGTGGAGCATTTTCTGACATGAGAGTTTCTGTAATCCCATCTCTTGCAAATTGTGACTTGAGGGGCTTAATGATTTCACACTTCTAGTGTTTCTATTTAACTTCACTCAACTTCAATTCATTTTGAATAATAATCCACAATGAACAGGCATTCCTGTTTATTAAAAGTGAACAAGTCCACTCCTATTTCTTCTTAGTTTGGAATCTCTTTTGACAATTGTTAATCATGCCCATAATATGCCTAGACATTCTAGGTCAAAACATTCTTGCTCTTCTCCTACAGCTTTCTATTCCAAAATAGCCTTCATGAATGCTTTCTAGCATTTATTTTCTCATTTGCGATGAGACTATGAACTTTTCTCCCTGACAAAGAATACAATCTTTAGAGATCTCATCTCTAAAATTCCAGAAGTCTTGTATCTCTGGTGGCATTTGATTTCTTTTCTCTGGCCATCCAACTTGTACTACCGCTTGTAATTATTTAAAAATTGTGCATATCTTCTAAGGCAGTGAGCCCCAACCAGTAGCTCGCGAGCAACATGTTGCTCTCCAACCCCTTGGATGTTGCTCTTAGTGGCCTCAAAGCAGGTGCTTATTTTTGAATTACTGGCTTGGAGGAAAGTTTTGGTTGAATAAAAAACAGATGTCCTGCCAAACATTCTCTCCTGTAGGCTGCCAGTCCATATAGGGGTTACCAAAAAGCCAATTAGACATTATTTTATTTTATTTGACATCCCCATGGACTTTTTCATGCTTGTGTTGCTCTCCAACTCTTTTTTTAATTTAAATGTGGCTCACAAGCAAAAAAGGTTGGGGACCCCCTGTTCTAAGGTCTAAAATGTTGTCTGTTGACACAGGTAAAGTTGCTAGAAACATGTGTACTTGAGCTTCAATTTTGTCTGATGGTTCTTCTGTATTGGGTAGGTTAGTTCTTGACAGTGTGAATTTTCGAGATGGATTTTTGGTCAAAACTCACAAATCCGAGTTGGGAATAATCCAAACTCTAATTTAAATTTGAGATTTATCATACCTGGACCCTGGGAACAACTTGAATTTGACTTTTCACCACCTAAAACCTGTAGAGTTCATGAAGAAATCAATAGCAGAGGTCCAGTGACCCATTTGATGTTAATAGCCTTACTGACATTCAAGTTTTTTGAGAGAAAAAAACTTTCTTTTTTATTTCTTCTTCATATAAATCCTTGTTATTAGAAAACTATACAGATAGGCATAAACCAAAAACATGTAATTAGTAGTTTAATGTTCACCTTTTCATAGTACAGTATTTCCCACGCAGAAGTCTGCTCTCACGTTATCTATTTTAGTAGTAAATATTGAAACATTTATGTAAAGAATTCATGATTGTAAATGTAAAATACAATGGCACTGTGATAAAGGTAATTTAAGGATTGTTGAAGTACTATTTGATGTTATAAATCATTATTTTATGCATGATATGCCCTTTCTTCATTTTTATGAGGCTATAAGGATGGCTGCTAAAAACCCCATGCATAATCAAAGCAAGGGTTACAAGACCGACTTACATTTGCCATTCTGTAAGCACCCCACCAGTGTGAATACAATAGTATATTGTAAGGAAACTGCCTTATTTGCCATGCATGATAGTGTAACCAGTTTGTTCCTGAGGCAACTTGTACCTGATGCATTTATGTTGGTGCTATATTTGGGCTCAAAAGATAAAGTAGATGCCAGTTATCTCAGCATCAGTGTAGGCGATCCTATGCATGTAGCCCCAGGGATGGCACAAATAGGTAAAAGAACCTTGATGAAAGACATATATTTGTTCACTGTTTTGACTCCATTTCTACTTCTAGTGGTCCGATTCTTTTGGCACAATCCCACTGTGATTTTACACTGGGTGCAGTGGGAACTCTAGAGCTACTTCTACTCTCAAGGTTGATTTATTTGAACCGACTGGTCCAGTATGTTGGTTCTTGGCATGAAGATGTACAAGATCCCAAATACAAATGTAAGCGTGAATAAACCTGCTTCTTATGGAAAGCTCACCAGTGTAGAACACTGGGCTCCAGCCCCAGGACCTTAGCTCAGGGGAGCAGATAATCTGTGCATAAAGAAGTGGTTTAGGCACACTGGAGACCAGATGTACAGTAAAAAAAATTAAAAATCTTAAACAATTATATCAAACCTTACACGTTTTGTGTCTGTCTGACACGTAATCATAAGTTTCAAGATGTACAAGACTAAGGCGTGTCTTTGGCCACATTCACGCGGCTCCTCTGTGTGAGATTCATCTGAACATACTGATGGGGCTTGTTTGCACTAGGGCCCAAAATGTGCATGACCAAGCAGTGGCAATTAAAGTGTGACTACAACTGTATTTGTAGGTTGTGAATGAGTCCTTTTATGTAATGTACTGTTGGATAGTTCTTCATTTACCAGTGTTACTTCACCACAGTTTATTCACTATTAAAGGGCAAGGAAAGTCTAAAATAAAATAAGGCTATAAATGCTGTATTTTGTATACTAAACATAAACATGAACTTACTGCACCACAAGCCTAATCAAACACACAGCACAGCAGTTAGGGATCGTCTGACAATTCCTATCCACAGCATTAAATGAAGGGAGAATACATACAGTCAGGTTTCTTATAAAAATGGTACACATTTTTTAATTAAAGTATATTGGATATAGGTTTCTTTTTCATTAAAGAAAGTAAAAACGGGATTTAAGTTTATTTATTGGTGCAATCATCTGGTGAATTTTTTTTACTTTTCATTGTTTGTTCCCATTGATTTTTATTGCTAATCTTTGTCTGCTGAATGAGTTATAATATAATATTATAAGATATAATTGCATGTATAGAATTTTAAATCAGTTGAAGATATTCTTTAATGTTTGCTTTATTTAGTAGAATATTTGGACTGTGTTTGACATTTTTCACCTTCCCTTATCGTCACGTTATACATGAATAAATTCTCCTGGGGTGTGTTTATAAATATGTATAAAATGTGTTCAAACAAAAAAGGTATAAAAGCTGGTGTAAAATAAATGGCATGTTTTTATGGAGTGGTTATTGTTCATTTCAGCCAACACTGAAAATAACTTTATCACAAATGATAAAGTATGTGATAAATGATACAATATATACTGTATGCATCTGACATGTATCTGTGTGAGATAAATTAGTTGAAACAGAATGATTAATTAGTTATATCTGGATTTGTGATTGCATTCAGAAGAGAAAGTGAGCGTTCTATGATATTTTATGATCTCCACACAGGGTTGGACTGGGGGGGGGGGGGGGGGGGGGGGGGGGGGGTGGCGTGCACATGGTGTGTAGTTGTGTGCATGCGTTTGAAAATATTTTTGCAGAGACCTCAAGTAGCTGTTGTGGATGGGCCCACCAAGTTTTTTCCCAGTGCCCCGCCTGCCCAGTCCGACCCTGTCCCCACAACATTTGTGGGTTGGGGCATGCACATGATCCTATATCTTAAAGCTAATAGCTCCCCATAAATGTTTAATATTGGAATGTATTTTTAGAAACCTAATACGATTTGTTGGGTGTTGATGAAATATTAAGAGAGTATCAAGAGTATTTAGGTCTTGTCAGAGCCACAAGAAGGAATCACAGGACTCTAAACCTCTAGGTTAGCAGCAGTGCTGGACTGGGAGTTAAAAGTAGCCCTGGCAAACACAGCAAAGCATTCACATTCATAATTCTGCAAGTTAGATAAGCCCACGATCATTATAGGTGTATCTCAACAAAATCTGGAACTCAAGAGAGAATGCACACATGGTGACATGCAAACTGTATGGCGCACAGCGAAGTATTGCTCATTTGCTTGCTAAACCATATAGCGTATTTGTAACTCCTGCAGTGCATAGCACTTGTGGCAATCAAAAAAGCTTTTAGTGCCTGTCATTGTAGGTGCAAACTGCTCAGGAATTCGGAAGATATTGTTTGAATGGTTCCCGCCTGACTGTCAAAACCAGTTTATGCCATAGGCAGAGTTTTTCACTGGAAAGTATTTCCAAGCAATTAATTGTGTTTTGGCTGCTGCATTTCTTCTTGATAATTAAAATGCTACTCTTGCAATAGTCCTTAGCCATTTGCAGTAAAAGTAGCACACTCAAGTTGTACATTGTACATGTAATTTATTACAGGTAAATCGTTTATTCATTAAGCATGTGCAATTTCTGACAAAGTTTGCCATATAGTAAAGTGGCATTACAGAATGTTGAAATAGATAGAAATGTTGACTACGCATATGCTGCAGTTTAAATTTTTGTGAATTTGGTGAATTTGAGTCACTTCGCCTTTTAGTAAATCTGCCCCCCAGGAAAGCTGCAAAGTAGGAAGTTGTGTTCTGGCTATTATGTTAGACATCCAGTCACTCCAGCCTTTACAGATTACATTTTTGGTTAACTAACTATATTAGAAACATTTTTTATTTTGCACATCCTATCTATTTACCCTTTCATTATTTTCATACTGAACAATTCCTTTAAGGACTAAACATTTTCCAAATCAAAACAATAGAAGTAGCTTAGCCAGCAAATAGCAGTAAACTTAGAAATAAACACCCATTTACCCATTTGGTTAAGAGAAAATGCAGGCAATTTTTTTTACTTGCCAGGTTACATTGCTCCCTCTGTGACAGCCCCGCCCCCTAATTGGCAGGCTCATGTATATGTCTATTTTTAAAACAAAATCTATTTTTGGCAGTTCTGAATTTATTTTTTATACATCTATTTTACATCCAACTAAAGGAAAATCTGTCATTTTTCCCTTTCAATTACGTTTATTCATAACAAGGATTGTATCTATGCACTGTTAAAACCCTTATCTCTCTTCATCTCATCGTTACTTAGAACTGCCAGATCCTTCTCCATTTCATTAAAGTTACAAACTCTTATAACCAGTCAAAATCTCTTTGCTAAGAGTAGGATGAATACCAAGGGGAAAGAGGTAATGGGCAAGGTAGAGTTGTGGTTTGTGGGAGTTCAGGTAGCTGACAAAAGGCAATGGAGGGAATTGGGGATTTGCTTGTACTCATTAATGACTTGCAGAAGCTTAGGCATCATGTACCAAAGCACATTTTTCCTAATGACAAGAGGATATTGATTCCATGCAGATTGTTATTTCCCTGTCTTTCCATGAGCCAGCCACTTGAACTGTTTTTGCTGAATGTCCAATTATAATATATTAATTGGCAAGTTTACATATTGCTTTACCAATACTGTTTATCATTCACATCAGACCCTGTGGAAAAATGCAGAAGCCCTTTATGTTTTTGATTGAGTAATTAAACTAGACTACCCAAAGGAAACCCACACAGATACAGGAAAAACTATAAATTAATTGATAGTTCCCAGATTCAGAATCAAGCTCAGAGCTGCAAGGCAGCACTACTAACCAATAAACTAATGGATGAAGCTGGGTAAAAAAAATCTTAATAATTACAGGAGAACCTTCCCTGCTATTGACAGGAGAATTACAGCCAATCAAAAGTGTTGACCAAAGCCAAATCACACTGAAACTTTTCTTGTACATGTATTAGGTGCCGGTGTATACAAGTAGGTGCATTTATAGCTATTTCTAGTTAACGTATTTTTTAGTTATGAAAACCATGGACCTGTGCATAAAGTATTTAAATTTATTTTTATGTGATGTACCCATGCTTATTTTAAATACTTTATATTTTGGATTTTTCATTTTTGTGGGGGGTTGGGTAATAACTAATAGACCTAAAACACTACTGATTATTTTGGGCTTCTTTTACAGCTTCCCTGAAAATGCTGCAATTATCTATTGCAATTGTGAAATCATACATGATGTTGCCCACACATGTATTTACATGCACTTTCAATGAGAATTGTCCAAAAACACCAAGATTCCCAAAAATTTCAGAATTTTCGAGAACGTGTCAAAAGACGAGGTTCTAAAATGTGTGCCATTAATAATAGTCTTATCATAAATCCACTTTATACTTGTTAGGGTCATTGACTAGGAAACAATTTCAAAATTCTTGGATAAAAAACTGCATAATAGGATGGCAAATCATTGTAACTTCCCTTTTTTACAAAAATTTCCTAACTGTCAGTATGTCTGGCATTCTGGAAAGTTTTTTGGTGAAAATGGCACCCTTATAAGACCTACCACCTAGCACTGAAAAGTCATGGTGTTGTATTGCTCATTCCTGCTACTGAGCCATAACACCAGGAAAGATCTGTGTTATCAAATGGGTATTGTAAAATTATTTTATAAGGATCTCAAATGATGTTAATCTTCTGTACTGACATATCTCTTGAGAAGTCAAATAGAACATTAAAATGTGTTTTTACATAAATGTACGTTTTCCATGTTTCTTTTACTCTTTAGGTAACAACATTATGCATAGCCTTATTCTCTGATATATTAGGGAGCAACTTTAGAAGATTTTACTATGTTCGGTATTGGATAAAGTGATTTTTGGCCACATCAGATACATTAGAAACTGTCAGTTACAATTGTTTTCCATTTTATTTAAAAGCTGAATATTTGACTGTATAATTTCTCTTTTCTTTTACTTTAGATCCAGATTTTAAAGAGCTTGGAATTCTAAAGCCTTTACCAGGTTTGTGGGCAGGTTGTTAACATAATTGTTTCAATAATGGAATCAATTTACTGTCCAGATTTGTTGAATATTAATAGGTTTTTCCCCTGTTTTTATTTAGTTTGTGAATTTGAAATGGGAGGCCCAGAAGGAATAATTGAATCCATGCAAATTGTGAAAGAAGGAAAGGCTTCAGCAAATGAAGCAGTAGACTGCAAGTGGTATATACGTGCACCACCTCGGTCCAAGGTAATTATCAAATATTAGCGCAAAGCAGAACGTAACTGTGTGTACTCTGACACTGTACACTAATAATGTTCCAAACACAGTTCTAAAAAATATGCCATCTATAATATTTTATTGTATGAATCCAAGTTCGTCCTGGGGGGCCCGGGGCCCACAAGGACTCCGCTGTACAGGGCCCTCCGACGCACTCCCGTGATGCCGCATGCATGCACAGTTTGCGTGTTGCCACAACATTTTTGTATAGGGTCAGGAGAGGGGATCTGGGGCCTGCGGGGGACCATCAGGTCTTTTCAGCGTCTCGCCAGGCCAGTCCAACCCTGTATGAAACCTGGTCAGTATGAGGTACTCAGAGCAAAGAGGACAGAAAGCACAACATCAGTCATAAGGCAAACTAAATATATTTAAATTGCCTGAGCAATACATTTGTTAGCAGGATAGGCTACATAATAAAATATTTATCAAAATTCACTTTAAAAAATTGCAATTATTTTATTCTTATTTTAAAATCATGCACAAAATAAATGTATTAGGAATGGCATGAGACCAATGTAAACCGCATGGTAAAGGCACAAGGAATTTCTGTTGTTGGCGGGGAAATCCTAAGAGTAGGATATAAGTGGCCCATGTCTAGTGATGGGCAAATATGTGCAGTTTAGCTTTGCAGAAAAAAAATGTGTGAATTTACTGCGAAATGGGCGTCAAAATAATTCTGACATGTCAATTATGATGTGAGCAACAATTTTTATATTCGCAACTATTTGGTCCAAATGCATTATAGTAAATGGATGTCGGAATAATTTTGACGTGGGTGGCAATTCTGTGTTTGGCAAATTTATTTGCCTATCAATACCCATGTCTAGAAAGTGTACAGATTAGTTCCTTGAAAATGAGTTGCAGAAAGAAAAAGCAAATATTTGTAGTTTTTATCGGGCAGGAATTATTGAAGAAAAAGGAATCTGGAGGAGTAATTTGATGTAAAGTATTTTATTTATGAACACTTGCCATCCACATAAGACACATCCATTTATTATCAAAACAGTGGCCTACTCTATGTTACTCTCTTTTGGAGTTTAGAGAAGTCCCTTTGTTGCTATACAGATGCTCCAAGGAGACATACAAGAACTAACCAGACAAAATGCAAAATGTCCCATTCTCCCTCTGCAATAAGAGAAATACTATATAATGTATGCAATTTTATTGATCCACTGGAGTACTGCTGTTCTTGAATAACTGAATAACTTGGATAATTAAGCATCTTTGGATGCTCACAACTATAAATCAAAAAATGTGCCATGTAAGTCTTGCAGGGCATTGTCATTTATTATTTGTCTTGGTTTTATTTTGTTTACTTGAGGAAAAACTTTTTTAAAATGGATTTGTGTGGATGAATATGGCTGACACTTTAAGATGCTCTCAGAATAAGATGTCTTGGCAAAATCTTTAAAACCTCAGTTCCTCAAGTAAAGAAGGGATTCACAGTTTAATAAAAGCTTTGCTTTGAATAGCAGATAATTGAAGTGCTTGCTGATTGAGATGTGAATGTTCAATCAAAGCGTAATAGCTATGGTGTGATCACAAGATGTACTTTCTTTATTTTCAGATATACTTGCGGTTTTTGGATTACGAAGTGCAGAATTCAAACGAGTGTAAAAGAAATTTTGTGGCTGTGTATGATGGGAGTAGTTCTGTGGAAGACCTGAAAGCAAAGTTTTGCAGTACTGTTGCCAATGATGTGATGCTTTCCACAGGGCTTGGAGTCATCCGAATGTGGGCAGATGAAGGCAGTCGAAATAGTCGCTTTCAGATGCTTTTCACATCTTTTCAAGAGCGTAAGGCAATTTTCCATTGACTAATGTTCAAAGTTTTTTTTAATATCTAGTAACTAATCTGCATCATATAATCACTATTTATCACATCAATAATTATTCACTCTTTATACACCCTCATTTAACCAATTAACTATGTTCTACAAAAGTCTATCTTTGAAATCATTTTGGATCCTGTTTTTAGTCAGTGCTGCTTGTTAAGTTAAGGACTAAGCGCAAAGTTAAACATATATTCAAATGTTGTTAATCTTGTAGGCCGATTAAAGGATGAAATTTAGTGGTATTTCAGTTTTTGTCTTAAAACCACAATTTTTCTGTAAAACCACGAATGCCATGAAAATAAGAAGAAATCTGAATAAAAAAGTATAAATGAAAAAAATCGATGAACAGTGCTTTAAAAATATGAAAACCACAAAAAATTTTTTTAGGACAATTACTAGTGGAAAAAAATCCAAAAACCTCTAAAAGTCTGAATGGATTAAAAAAAGATATAATAGTATCAGTGCAGCTCCCATTGAACTCTATAGGGCCTCAACTGCTTTTACTTGCCAAAACTTTATAT